>OY757909.1:26971278-27073778 GCA_963585895.1 Sepioteuthis lessoniana
TAACATTTAGAAATAAATTCAGTTTAGGAAACATTAAATGACATTCTTTTAATACAAATAATTAAAAGTAAATGAAGTTGGTGACCTTAGTCATGGGTGACCTGAAGGCTCCCTTTTCAATAGCTACAACACTGAGGTGTAGGGGAGGGCACTACTCCATTCCCTGGATTGCTCCATTTTACCCTTGATCCTTACTTTATAATGCTGAGTGCTAAGCAAGGCAGTATCAAGTACTATTTTTTGAGTCATTTGTATGACTCAACCTGGGATTGAACCCCACTCTCCCAGGCAAACACTCTACTCATTAGGCCAATGGCATGTTATCATGAAGAATCTATTTTTCCACTGCTGACCCATCAAAGAAATAAGTTGTTATTGTTTTGAGTACGAAGTCATCAACACATCTCAAAACAAAATTGTTATCTTTCACAATTTTTTCCTTATTTAGTCATCATCATTGATGATTAAGTTTCATTTTGAATATTTTCATCTCCAGATTAAATATTGGATTTTGACAGGAAAAGTAAAAAGACTATTTTATTAGACAGAAAGATCATTGCTTTCATGAAAATATTTGTTTAAAATTATCAAAAATGTTCCATTTTTCCCTGCAACACATTTCAGATATGGAATTTTTTTTTTGTTATAATCAAACTGATAAGCACATCTCAAAATGACATTTTTTTGCGGGGGTTTCTGTAATTTCATATAAAATCTATTTGTTCAACTTTTTTCATCTTTCATATTATGTCTAAATGACTAGAAACAGTCAAAAGAGAAACTAAAATGAAGATTCTGGAATTGTTGTTCTAGAATTATTTTCTATAATTTTTTTTCTCATCTGATTTTCATTGATGATGTTCACAAGTCCTCATCAAAATTTGTCGTGAATGTTTTCACCTCCAGAGTGAAATTTCTGAAAACTGCTATTGTTTGCTTGTTAGCAATATCGTTTGCCAAATGTCAAATTGATATTTCTTTCTGTTTCAGTTACACTGTGTTTATATTTGACCACTTAGAAACACTTAACAGGATATTTCTCAATTTTTTTTTCTTTTTTTGTCTGGGGTATTCTTTTTCTGGCAGAGAATCAGATATTGATTCATATAAATGCTAAACACAGTAAAATCATTGTTTTGGTTGATTGGTTTTTATGTCTACCCTTGTCAACCACTGGATGCAGTTTAGTGATATATATAAGACATGCATTGTTTACGCACAACCAAGACGGTATTCTACTAATATGGTGTCACATATTGATGTTAATTGCATTTAGGAATCATGAAAAAGAAAAGTGACACTTTTCAACAGAGTTTCTTTTTTCTTTTTCCAAATTCTACAAGTGGGCAAAAAAGTAACTAAAAAATATCCAAGTGGCTGAATTCATTCTCTTTTGTAGACAATATGTTTTCATAAAGGATTTGTATCATTAAAACATTTCATTTTGGTATAGATGCAGACCCCACAAAATTATCATTCACTATCAAACTGAGTTAAAAATTGCCTTATCTTCTAAATTAAAGTATTTCAAATGTATTGCTCAAATAAAAATATTGCAATGTCGTGTGTGTGTGTGTGTGTGTGTGTATTACAATGAAAAAAAATGGTCCCCTAACTTACAACTTTTTAGTTTCATGATTATCAGGTAAGTGAGTCACTAACACAACTTGATTGACTTTTGTTAATCTTTGTTAAGCTCTAAACTGAGTGACATTTTTTTTTCATGGTTATATTACGTATACTGTTTGTGATTTTTTGTATTGAATATTATTTCATTTTTTTCTATTTTATTTTCTTCTGTTATTGATACCATTTTAGCTTTTAAACTAATATTCTAACTTCTAATTTTTCAATCATATACTCTTTTCCCTGTTTAAAAGATGCAAATTCCGCTTTAAAATGATTTTATGCCAATTTCACACTGTATCCCATTTGTTGATATTATGACTAGAGGATTATCTACAAAAGCTTGAAATTGACAGCTTTGGAGCATAGAAGGGTTGTTTCCCAAATACTTCTGTAAATCAAGTGTCTTATATGCCAGGGAATATGGAGGTGCTCATAGTGTAATGGTTATCGTCATAGGAAATGGACATGGCGACACGAGTTCAAATCCTAGACCAGACTGATTGCATTTCCCATAGCACTAGTACCCTTTGGAAAGGTATGAATACAATTATTCTCCCTCCAGCTATGGGTAAATAGTAGGGCAGACTAGGTTCTTCAGCCTTGTTGAGGCAACTAGTCTAGGAGAAGGAAAGCTCTGAATTTAAACCTGTTAAACTCCACTTAAAAATTGACCTTGTGTCATATCCTGCCCGAGCAGAGGGGTTGGTAAATATGTATATGCCAGGGAATACAATGCATAAGTATATATATGTTTGGGTTGTGTAGACACAAAGTCAGTGGTGCATGGTGACTGTTAGTTTCTCACCTATGTGATCATTAGAGACAGTGGTTCTCATGTGATTTGTATCTCTTTATATACTGTATATAAAGGGATGCAAAACACATAAGGGCCACTTAGTCTGATGATTGCATAGGCTTGAAACTGATGGTCACTAAACTCTGTTGAATCTGTGTCTACGCTATCCTGAGATATGTATCCTCTATATAAAGGAGGCACTCATTATGTATCATCATTGGAAATACACATAAAGACCCAAATTCAAATCCTGGACAAGGCTGTTGGCATTTCACATAGCACTAATATACTTGGGAAAAGTATGAATCCAACCATTCGCCATTCAGCTATGGGTAAATAGTAGGGCAGACTGGGTTTTTAACCTTAGGTAGATAAGAAAATGAAACAATGATATTCAGCATGAATGCGCACCCTACAGAATTATTGTTCAATAACAAATTTGGCTGGAAATGAGTTTATTCTCTATTGAAGAATTTTAAGCATATTTCTTAAATAAGAATATTGCTATAATGTGCTGTTTTTGTTGAGTGACAGTTATTTCATAAAAAACAATGAGAATATTAATAATATGTATATTATGCAATATATATATATATATATATATATATATATATATATATATAATAACAGTGTTGGTTGTCACTAAATCACTTTGTGAGTTTATGGCAAACTAAGTGCAATATAATATGGAGAGACCTCAATATCTAGGATAGAGCTATTATATAATAATAATAATAATAATAATAATAATAAATATATATATATATATATATATATATATATATATATATATTTAACACCATGGAATTTAGACTGCAATCCCTGGGTTTCATGGAGTTTTTTACAAAACATTATTTGTATTCCATGAGATCCATTATATATATATATATATATATATATATATATATTAAATCAAAATGATAAAATCTTGTATGATATATATATATATATATATATATATATATATATATATATATCATACCAGATTTTATTTTTTTTGATTTAATAATAATTAAGAGAAAAGCATCTTTTTCTTCCTTGTTTCCCTAATCTAAGATTGACTGAAATAACAATCAATTTTATGACTTCAATTCATGATTGATTGATTCATTCATTGATTTTAACAGCATGTCAACAAATATGGCATTATTTTATACCTGGAGGTTAGGGAAGCACATTCATTGTACATTTATATTTACCTTTTTTGTGTTATTTCTCCAGAGTTTTTGCAAACTTTTATAGGTTATCAAATATTCCTATTTAAAGTGGATAATTTTTAAACAGATCTATTTGACCCATAAATGGAACCCTAACTAGTACTATTACTCTGGGCAAGGGTAGACCTGGGAGTAATAGCAATGAAAAGGTGATCTACACTTCCCAAAACTGAACCTCACCATCAGATACACTTTAGTATCATACACGGGAAAAAATTTTTTTTGTATGGGAGTTTTTTTTAACTCTCTACTGAGAATACAATTTGCATATTCCAAACCCTGCTGACTGGATGGATTTTCAGTTTGATTCTAAGCCTCAATCATTAACTGATTCATTTATTCTTTGAACTCCAATTCTCTCATTCACCAGTCTATTAGTCTGCCATTTAGCCCTTTATATATATATATATATATATATATATATATATATATATATATATATATATTCTGCATTATAATATGACTGCAAGCTAATATAACTGAATTTTGCAAAAGTATAAAAAGGATGAAATAATAAAGTAAATTATCTAAAGATGCCTCTTAAATTATTTAATTGCCAAAAGGTACCAGAGAATATCTTCGTTTATTAATTAGCTGCAAACGTCCTTGATAATTGATGTTATTTAAAATCCAATACTGCAGAGTGGAGGGTGGGAGAGGGAGGTGATCAACCATGTTGAACTTTTAGATCTGTGTTTTTCTTAGGCTAACACCTGATAGAATTCTCACTGTCTTGATGTTTGCAATAAAGCACCAGGTCTGAGGAAATCAATAAAACACTTATGATGACATTTCCCATAGGTGGAAGATTGTGTTATTGCAGCCTACATGAAAACTTACAGATTTATCAAATTTATTCTTTCGCTGTCTTTGAAGCAGTAGGCGGTACTGGCCACATACTATTCATATTTCCTATTGGAAGACAGATCAGAAATAAATGACATTTTAATTGAATACTGAAAGATTAAATATATATTTTTATGAATCATAGTATAATATGCAAAGCCAATTTCTTCATAACCAAGGAGCATAGATGGAAGAATATTAACTATTTCATATGGCTACTAGGGTGAGTCAAAAGTTTTGCAATATTTTGGTAATGTGAAGCAGAATTATGCAGCTTCAGATTGTTTTTTTGAAGACTTGATGGTGATGAACCACACTGGACTGTGAGATGCTGAGCTCGCCTGATACTTTCCAAGTACTACTCCTTGGATTTCCCTCTATAGCTTGAAGCATGGCTCTAGAATCCACAGTTTTAGGTCTACCTGGACTTTGCCAAATCATCAAGGTTCTTATATTGAACCATTAATAATCAATTGTACCTTTACCTTTCACATAACTCATCTTTTTGGTTGCTTCGAAGATGTTATCATCATCATCATCATGCCGTGCCACCAGCACGGATATCCCTGACCCTCTCTCACCACTTTTCCCTATCGTTCATCGCCTCTGGCAGGTCTTCTGGGCTACATCCTGAATCCTCACACAGCTGCTGTATGTATGTTCTAGCTGGTCATCCTGCTTTAGCTTGGCCATATGTGGGGGGTCCATAGGAGTACATCACTTATGAGAAAGCCTAAGTTCCTGAATTAGACTATGTTGCGCATTAATCTGTGCAGCTTTCAAATCCCGCCCAGAGTGAAACAATGCACAACTTGTCAGCATATGATGCTGCCGACCGCAGCAGATACCTGCTTTGCTCGTGTGATGTACGTACTGCAAACCAGTTTGTAACAAAATATTGCAAAACTTTTGACTCACACTATTATTATTATTATTGATAAAATAAGGAAGACTATGAAAAATATAAACATAGAATTGTTATGGGGATAGATTGAATTTATTTGATTTGCATAGTGACTTAGTAACAAAATGTATAATGATACTTTAGCAGAGGAGTCAAAAAGGTTAATGCTGAAGTAAATTATAAACAGAATCAGCTCACAGAAAAAGCAAATAACAGGTGGTTGAATTGAAAGGTCATAGTTTAATTATCCTATTTACTCAACCCCAACGCTCGGGCAGGAATGGCACAAGGTCAATTTTTAAGCTAAGTTTAACAGGTTTGAATTGGCTTTCCTCACCATAAAATGTTTCAGGCACAGGTATTGGTTGATATCATGATAATGCGGGATATTGCTAAGTGATAGCAAAACTTGAATCTGGGGTAGGGGTGGCAGTCATATCAATATCATATAAAAATGTCATCTACAGAATTCTAATCATATTTACCAACCCCTCCGCTCAGTCGGGATGTGACACAAGGTCAATTTTTAAACGAAGTTTAACAGGTTTGAATTCAGAGTTTTCCTTCTCCTTGACTAGTTGCTTCACCAAAGCTGAAGAACTTAGTCTGCCCTACTATTTACCCATAGCTGGAGGAAGAATAATTAGATTCATACCTTTCCCAAGAGTATTAGTGCTATGTGAAATGCAATCAGTTTCATCCAGGATTTGAACTCCTGCCGCCATGTCCATTTCCTACGAGGATAACCATGGGCACCTCCTGGTCATAGTTTAATTATATTTTATTTTTTTGCAATAAGAAATAATTTGCAAAATAGGTCAGTGCATATTAATTTTTGTACATGAACATAAATTTTTTTTTAAATTACTTACTTGCATGTAAGTCCTGAATTCCTTTGAGGATAGAATTCAGTTATAATTGGGAAATTTGGAACTAATATTTTCATTCAGTGGTCGAAGTATCTAAAGTCTATGCCCTTTGACTCCTATCAGTAAGGGGGATAGCTACAAGATTTTGGCAGCAAAATCGGGAGAAATTATTTTTGGAAATGATTGCTCATATACATCTTTATCTAGAACAGGGCAATTCTATTTTGAGATTTGATGAAACACGTGGTTGAGGGTCCATTAAAGAATTTACTAAAATTTGCTTAGACTTTATACTACTGATGGTACCTGCTGTTCCTTGGAGGTCACCTATCTAAGTACTGAGAAGACTTAACCAGTCAGCTGAAGCTGGAGAATACATCGACTGTGTTGGTTGAGAGGGGACTGTTTTGACATTTGAACTGCATACTTATTCTAAACTAAATTATCTGAAACGGAATTGTTTTTGTATACTAACCTGAATTATTTGAAATAGAACTGTTTTGACATCTAACTGTGTATAAACAAAAACTATTCTTATACTAATCTGAGTTGTTTGAATTAGAACTGTTTGACTAAACTGAATAGCTTGAAATAGAAATGTTTTTGACAATTAAACTGTGTACTTATGCTAAATTGAATTGTTTGAAAGAAAACTGTTTATTTGAATAAAAATGGACTTGGTATTAAATAACCTACAAAGGTTAATATGTTATAAAACCCAAACAAACAAATAAGCAAACAAACAGATAAAATTGTTTAGTCTGGCTTCTAGTTTCAACAAAAATTTAGATATATGCACACACACACACAAATGAGCAATGATTTTCTAGGACACTGCGTTGAAAAATTCTGAGACAGTAATTCTTTAATACAATTAGCATAATTTAATTATATTGGGAAGGTAAAGAAAATATTGATTCCTTGTCAAAATGAGGTTTGTAGGCTTTAATTATTGTATGTCTTAAAGCGCACATTAAGTGGAAAAAATTTATTAATTCTTAATTTAGGAATTAAGGTACTTACATCTTTTATGTAAATATATTCTGCCCTTTATAAGTTTTTTTCTAAAAATGAATACTTTAGAACACTGGTGCCCAATACGTTGATCATGCTTACCCAATAAACTATGAAAATAGTGTGGGTAGATCACAGTTCATTCAGCGCAAGTCATCAGAATAAGGTAGAGACAATAAATATATCAGGTGCCCATGGTGCAATGGTTATCGTCGCAGGAAATGGACACGGCGATACGAGTTCAAATCCTGGACGAGACTAATTGCATTTCACATTGCACTAATACCCTTGAAAAAGGTATGAATCCAATTATTAGGGCAGACTAAGTTCTTCAGCCTTGGTGAGGCAACTAGTCTAGGAGAAGGAAAACTCTGAATTCAAACCTGTTAAACTCCGCTTAAAAATTGACCTTGTGTCATATCCTGCCCGAGTGGAGGGGTTGGGTAAATATGATAAATGTATCTGATTATATTGAATTGTTAGGGTTCATGCAGCAATATAAGGCACATGAATATAAAGTATATTTAGAACATATATAGATAGATATTTTTAGCATTTTTTTATTACAGGTAGATCATTCTGGCCAAGTCATTTTAAAAGTGGCTTCCAAACTCAAAATGTAGGATCGGAATGACCAACCAGTGATTCATAAGCCAAATAACAGAATAATTCAACAATGAATATTTCCATGAATCTTCACCTTTTTAGTCTGACTGATTGATTTTGTGCAAGATTTTACAAGTATTAATTTTTCTTTTCATTTAAAAGTTTAATTTTATCAAAACGTGTATTTTCTGCAAAATTAGCATTTAGAACCTTTAAATATGAATAAACATCTGCCCAGACACTGACTGCATCTCTGCAGAGAGGTAAGATCCCCTCCTACAATCTCCTGGACACAACATTAAACAATCTGATGGTAAGGCTGGGGTTGTAGAATACACCGACTGCATCTATGCAGAAAGGTAAGACTCTCCTACTGGTTGTCCTGAATATGACACTAAACAATCTGATGGTGAGGCTTCAGTAATGCTGGAGCTTTGGGGAATACATTGGTTTGGTTGGTTGGGTTTTATGGCATATCAACCTTTGTAGGTTATTTAATGCCAAATCCATTTTTATGTAAATAATCTGTTCTATTTAAAACAATTCAGTTTAGCATAAGTACACAGTTTAATTGTCAAAAACATTTCTATTTCAAACTATTCATGCAGCTATATATAACAATTCAGTTTAGCATCAGTACAGTTTTATTGTCAAAAACATTTTTATTCCAAATAATTCAGTTTAGCATAAGCTCGCAGTTTAAATGAAAATACAGTTTAATTGTGAAAATCATTTCTATTATGAGCTATTCAGTTTAGTCAAACAATTCAGTTTAGCATAAGTATGCTGTTAGTTCTATTTAACCCATAGATAGGGCCCTATCAGGTGCTACCACTCCGGGCCAGAGTGGAGCTGGGAGCGATGGCAATGAAGGGGTACTATTTACCAACCCCTCTGCTCGGGCAGGATATGACACAAGGTCAATTTTTAAGCGGAGTTTAACAGGTTTTGAATTCAGAGTTTTCCTTCTCCTAGACTAGTTGCCTCACCAAGGCTGAAGAACCTAGTCTGCCCTACTATTTACCCATAGCTGGAGGGAGAATAAGGGGGTTCATACCTTTCCCAAGGGTATTTGCCCGAAAGTGAACGTAATAGCGCAACTGGAGTACGAACTCGCGTACTACGATTCCGCAGTTCATCGCTTTAACCATTACACCATGAGGACACCCCTTACACCACAAGGACACCCCAATGGCAATGAAGGGGTACTCCGCATTCCCCAGAGCTCCAGCACTGCTGGAACCTCACCATCAGATTGTTTAGTGTCATATCTAGGACACTCGTTGGGGGAGGGGTCTTACCCCTCTGCAGGGAAGCAGTCGGTGTATTCTACAGCCCCAACCAACTGGGCAATGGGGAATACAGAATACCTCTTCATAGTCTTTGCTCCCAGGTCTATTTTGACCCAGAGTTGTAGCACTTGATAGGGTCCTATCTATGAGTCATAGAGAACTGTGTGCAAAACTTGGAACCATTTAACCATATTTACCAACCCCTCCGCTCGGGCAGGATATGACACAAGGTCAATTTTTAAGCTGAGTTTAACAGGTTTGAATTCAGAGTTTTCCTTCTCCTAGACAAGTAGCCTCAACAAGGCTGAAGAACCTAGTCTGCCCTACTATTTACCCATAGCTGGAGGGAGAATAATTGGATTCATACCTTTCCCAAGAGTATTAGTGCTATGTGAAATGCAATCAGTCTCGTCTAGGATTTGAACTCGTGTCGCCATGTCCAATTCCTACAACAATAACGATTACACCGTGGGCACCTCCCAAACTTCACGGGCACCTCCCATTGGAAACATTTAACAGTGTGCAATCAAATGAGTTATGTTGTATAGAATAATTAGTGTTAAATTGCAATACTTAAAACTCTTCAACTGTGTGCCTAGATTAAATCATAGGTAATACATAGCAATACTAAGAACCATTAACTTTGTACAAATCAATGAAAAGTGTTGAAATAGAATAATTAATGTAAAATAACAAAGCCTGTAACTACTTCCATGTATACAAAAAGGATTAAAATCTAAAAGAATTACTAGTGTTAGATAGCAATAATTACAACCATCTAGCTGAGAAGAAACAATAGCAATCAAATTAATTCTCTTTTAAAAATAAAATCACCAACAAACTATTAACTTATAAATAATATGTAAATGCATTTCGATGTGTGCAAACAAATGACTGATGTTAAATTGTTACTGTTACATAGAAATACTTGAAACAATTTAACTATGTGCAAACAAATGATTGATAGGAAATAGAATAATTTGTTTGATAGAAATACTTGAAACCATTTAATGTTATTTGGTTGTTTATGTTTTATGGCATATCAACCTTTGTAGGTTATTTAATGCCGAATGCAATTTTTTAAAAAATACTTCTATTTCAAACAAATCAGTTTAGTATAAGCATGCAGTTTAAATGTAAGTACAGTTTAATGGTTAAAAACATTTATATTTTAAACTATTCAGTTTAGCCAAACAATTCAGTTTAGCATGAAACCATTTAACTATGTGCAAACAAATGATTGATAGGAAATAGAATAATTTGTTTGATAGAAATACTTGAAACCATTTAACTGTGAATAAACAAATGAACTCAGGCTCATTTAAAAATGTTATCAACTCAATCGAAACTAAACCAATCTATTTGCATACATATCATGTATACTTATATTTGTATAAACTGAATTTGGCATTAAATAACCTTCCAAAGTTGATATGCCATAAAACCCAATAACCCAAATTATGAATAAACATGTGCCTTCTTATATTGACTACAATAAATTTTTGTTCTTCTTGTATATTTGTTTGTGTTGCGTTCTGGTTAGTGAACGTTTGTAATATTAAATAAAGGACAAACCACGATATGAGAGGAAATAGAGATATATTCTCAGGAAAAAGTATATACAGCAAAGAGACTATTAGTAGACAAAAACATAGTATTAGTGAATACAGAATAAAGATATAGTCCAACGATAGTATCGGCTTCCGTTATTACGGTAGCAAGTAAGGTGATCTAGTGCGATCTCCAGTTTCCAATGCTCTAATACTATTCCTATAAGAAGCTGCTCTTTACCTTCTAGTCTGCCCTGGTATTTGTAGCTACTGCTATATATGGTAGATGGACTAGTTCATTGAGTGGAAAAAGGTGGGTGATACCCAACAGTTTGTTTGTTTGTTTGTTTGATTGTGTTTTATGGCATATAAACTTTTGTAGGTTATTTAATGCCAAATTCTCTATATACAAATAAACAGTTCTATTTCAAACAATTCAGTTTAGCATAAGTACACAGTTTAATTGTCAAAAACATTTTTATTTCAAACCTTTCAGTTTTGTCAAAACAGTTCTAATTCAAACAATTCAGTTTAGCATAAGTATGGTTTCTATGTCAAAAACAGTTCCATTTCAAACAATTCAGTTTAACATACAAAATAGTTCAATTTCAAACAGTTCCGTTAAGCATAAGTATGTAGTTTAAATGTTAAAACAGTTCTATTTTAAGCAATTCAGTTTAGCTTAAGTACACAGTTTAGTTCTATTTGATCCATAGATAGGACCCTATTAGATGTTACCACTCCGAGCCAGAGTGGACCTGGGAGCGATGGCAATAAAGGGGTACTCCACTTTCCCAAAGCTCCAGCATTACTGGAACCTCACCATCTGATTGTTTAGTGTTATATCCAGGACACTCGTTAGTGCGGGGTGGTCTTACCTCTCTACAGAGCAGTAGTCGGTGTATTCTACAGCCCCAGCCAACTGGGCAATCTTCTTATATAATGTTCTTGTCTGACTCTCAGAACCAAACAATTAAAAACAAATTTTCTTTGTTGTTTCAACTATAAATTAAAATAAGACTCAATAAAAACTAGTGACTCTGAGTTTCAAGCGTCCAATCTTCAGGTGAGCTTGTATAGTCACATCTGAAGTTGTTCACAAAGTCTTGACTAATTATTATATTTCTTCTGTGACAACTAGCACCTGACTAATTCCATGGTTAGTATTTTCACTTCTCCCATTTCTATATAATTCTTTTTTATATGAGTATTATATAAGAAAGCATCTTTGCACAAGACAAATAACTCACACCATAAATACAGTTGATTATTTCTATCAGATGATAGTGTGATCAACAGGAGGTGCCCGTGGTGTAATGGTTATCGTCGTTGGAAATGGACACAGTAACACGAGTTCAAATCCTGGACGAGACTGATTGCATTTCACATAGCACTAATGCCCTTGGGATAGGTATGAATCCAATTATTTTCCCTCCAACTATGGGTAAATAGTAGGTTCTTCAGCCTTGGTGAGGCAACTAGTCTAGGAGAAGGAAAACTCTGAATTCAAACCTGTTAAACTCCGCTTAAAAATTGACCTTGTGTCATATCTTGCCCGAGCGGAGGGGTTGGTAAATAGGGATAGTGTGATGAACATGAAATTTCAAGTAACAGTCTTTTAGATTTTATAATTTGAGCATTTTAGGTTTTAGACTTGCCTAGTCAACTTTTATTACTTATATTTCTTTTATATATATATATATATATATATATATATACCAAGTAAATAATGATTGTGAATATCCCAAGAAAGAGTGCTCAATACACGGCTATTTAATACAAAATATATCTGCAGAGCAAAATGTATCTTTTTATTTAAAAAACAAGAAATTGAGAAATAGTATACCACTTCCATAACAGATCTATTTCGCTTATTCAAGCTTGTCAGATGGAATTCAAATGGAGTTTAGTTACTTTTTTTTATCGAAATAGAATGCTATTTCTAAATTTTTTGTTTTCAAAACATATATATATATATATATATATAGTATACTTAGTCCAGTTAAATCGGAGTTGGGAGTAATTCCATCAGGACAAGAAATTATTCATGAATGAATATTTAAATTTTTCTGGCAAAGAGCTCAATGTACCAATAATACAGAGCAATAATTTCTTTTAGAAAAAACAACGAAACCAATCACAAAGGATTATAAATTTATTTCCATCCTGTTACGCATTTTTGAAATTTCCAAAAACACGAAAAAAAATTATTAGGACTTCTTCAGATCTTTTTGATAAAAAAACTCAAAAAGATCTGAAGAAGTCCTGTTAATTTTTTTTCGTGTTTTTGGAAATTTCAAAAATGCGTAACAGGATGGAAATAAATTTATAATCCTTTGTGATTGGTTTCGTTGTTTTTTCTAAAAGAAAATATATATATATATATATATATAAAAGAAATCCAAATTTTTTTAATTCCATCTGATAAGTTTAAATAAGTGAAATAAATTTATTATGGAAATGGAATACTGTTTCTAAATTCCTTGTTTTCAATATATATATATATATATATATATATATATATATATATATATATATATATATAGTAAGATCTCCTGCAGTAAATTTGAACAAATGAGTGAACCATATATACAAGGTATCTGTCTTTTCTCATGGAAAATTATAAACTCTATATATGCGTGCGTGCGTGCGTGATTCAAGTGACACAACAACGATAAAAATCAAATGAATCAGACAAAAACGTTTGTTCAATCATTCATTTTAGTTTTTTCATTAGATGACATTGAGAACTTTCAGTTTTGACTTCTTTTATTTTTTAAAAATCAAATTGATTTCACAAAAAGACTTCTTTGCCTCAAATATAGAACTTTCTATTGTTTGTTCTCTTTAATTGCTCAATGTCCTGGTTATGACACTAGACAGTATCCGGTGGCGAGCCTCCAGTTCTGGAGCTCTGATAAGGGTGGAGTCATTCTTTCTTCGCCATTACTCCCAGGACCACTTTGAATAAAGGCTTCAATTGCAGAAAAATTTCTAGAATTTTAAGTTTACAATTGATACTCATATGCTCTTATAAACAAGTACAGCAGTCAAGTGGTCATGGGGAGTGAATAGAAAAGTAAGAAAAAAAAGTGAACATCCAGAAGAGAGACGAATTGACTTAGTTAAAAGTCTTGACCAATTGGTTAAATTCTATAAGATACTCTTTATTTGGAATCCAGCTGGAAAAGTGCAATTACCAAGATTTTCTGAAATCATCAGATAGCATCAGTCATCAAAATGATCACAAGAGTGGGTGAGGCATCCACCTACACAGGAAAAAGTTGGGCTTTATTGTTCTGAGATCCCTTTATGAAAGACACTGGGTTCTTTCAAGTAGGTCTTATGATAGTTAGGAACAGACACAAGGGAAGCTATAGTGTGGGTTGATAGAGAAAGAACCACCCAAAGATCCAGGAAGAGTTGCTTTCTTCTAGAACACAGAATGACCCATAAAGCTCCCCCAAACATTATCTGTCACCTGTTTCTCAATATTTCCATGACCTCAGCAACAGAGTGATTAAATAATTTAGTTTATTTGTTTAACGGCATATCAACTCCTCATTGGTAATTTAATGCCAAAATTTGATTCAACTGTAAATATTTGATAAGAATATTTTCAGCATTCCATTGCATTCTTTTTAATTGCACTTTTATTTGTGCATGATCATTGTTTGCGCACAGTTATATGATATAAAGTATTCCTATCTAATATTAACAATTTTAACTCAGTTGTATGGTTTCAAGTATTCCTATCTAATACAAATAATTTGTACACATTTGCATATCAATTATTCCTCTCTAATACTAATAATTTTCACTCAGTTGTATGGTTTCAAGTATTCCTATCTAATACTAATAATTTGTTCCCAATTATGATTTCAAGTATTTTTATTGTAATAATTTCTACACAACTATAAAGTTTCAATCATTCCTATCCTATACTAATAATTTTTAAACAGATCTATTTGACCCCTAGATGGGACCCTAACAAGTACTACCACTCCAGGTCAAAGTAGACCTGGGAGTAATGGCAGTGAAAGGGGTGACCCTACACTTCCCAGAGCTCCAGAACTGGAGCCTCACCACCGGATACTTTTTAATGTCATAACCAGGACATTGAGCTATTAAAGAGAACAAATGATAGAAAGTGCACTATTTGAGACAAAGTTGCGTTTTTGGTGTTTTTTTCTCACCTACAAAGCAATCAGTTCCTTAACAACATCGACATAGTGGTTTTCGGTGATGTCTGTTATTAAAAGGTAATCTGATGAGCTTACCTCAATCTCCAAATCCTGGAGACATTATTCATTTCTGGAAATCATTACCCTGCAAAGATTTTACAAAACTGAAAAAAAGAAATTGCTCAGGATAATTATGTCTGCTGTTTGAGAATCAATGTACAGATGTGAACAAATATTTTCAACTCTGAAATTGATTAAAAATAAAATGAAATCACAATTGACTGATCAAATTCTTTTTTTAAAATTCCTCTGTCGCTCTCAGTAACAAATCAAATCCTAAACATAAAAATTTGAGCAAAATCAAAACAGACTCACTTGTCTCATTATAGGAAAAAATGCTCATGTTATTTTTATATTAAATCAATAAATTATATAAAATGCTAAATATTTTTACTAGAATTAACAAGAATAGCAAGATTTATATGGTGCATCTGAACTTTAACATGGATTTACACATGGATTGAAAAATGTTGGTTACCCTTCCTTTAGGAATTTATTTGGATTTTACTTGTTAGAGAAGATTATAGATATCTTCCTTTTTAATTAACAATGGAGGTTTTCTATTCTAATGGACATGTCACAATGAAAGCACCAACAATGAGCCTGTTTAGTACTTAGATGAATGACCATGTAGTAACAGCAGGTAATGTAACCAACCTAAGATCTGTGTCCTATATAGAGCAATTTTTTTTTTTTTTTGTTTAATGGCATATCAACCTTCGTAGGTTATTTAATGCCAAATCTATTCTCCTAGAAGAACAGTAGTGGTACTATTTAACCCATAGCTGGGAGGATAAGGGGGTTCATACCTTTCCCAAGGATATTTGCCTGAAAGTGAACATAATAGCACGACTGGAGTACGAACTCGCTTACTACAATTCCACAGTCCATCGCTTTAACCATTACACCACGAGGACAACCTCATATAAAGCAGAGTTTAATAAATAACAAAATAAAGAAAGAAGTTAAGCAATGATGAGCCTGTTTAGTACTTAGATGAATGACCATGTAATAACAGCAGGTAATGTAACCAACCTACGACCTATGTCCTATATGAAACATCCAACCCCAAACCTCCTAACAAGTTAGGACAACCCTATTTGGGTACCCCAGAAGGTCAGGTTTCATATATTTTCTATGAATACTACTTTTATGAGAATTGACATGAAGAAGTGTGGTGGCCTTGTATTATAGATTTGGTGGTGTGGTGCATGAAACCCTAGCACTAGACCTTGAGATGAGTGACTACTTAGGAATAGCATGTATTGTAAAGAACGTAAGACCAGACAAAAAACACTGCAATTTTTTTTATTCTCAAACATAAAGTAAAGTCTGTTTTTTTTAATTATTTTACCTGTGTAAAGAATTTGGAACATCCCAAAACTGAGCAGAAATTATATTAGGAGATTAACTCTGCATAGGAAAATTTTTTCTTTTACTTATTCCTAGGCAGGAAGTATAATTTGCTAATTGCTTATGCCTAAAATAAATAGAAACGACACATTTTTCTCTTCAAACTTGTGATGTTTTAAATTCATACATTTTCTAAAACATTCTAGGTAGATTCAGCATTAAGTAGCTGATAAAGAACTTTCTAGAACTTACTAAACATTTTTTTTATAACTTTAGGATAAATACATATAAATTTTCATTTATATGTTGTTTTATTCTGGCCTTATGTAAATCAAAATGTACAAATTTATATAGAGAAGAGGTTAATTTCCAAATTTCATTATCCAGAGAACAAAAGCAAAGTTTCAAGAGCATAACGGCCATTTTCTATATTTTACAAAGTAAACAATTAATAAACAACACATACTATCCAGAAACAAAATTTGTGTTAGTGTAATCAAAGAAGCTATAAAAAGAGTCAACAGAGATCCATTGAGAGATTGGAAATATCAACCAGACTAAAGGACAGAAAAATCTAATACATTTTTTTTACTTTAAAATATGTAAAAATCAAACTGTGTTGTGCTACACTATGGTATCAGTGTTGTTTCGTATCTCTTACATCACACTAATGTAGAAGATTTATGCATTTACTATCAGGTGAGACAAGCCAGGTAAATTATTTTCTTTTAGCTACACCTGGCCTCAGTTTTAATATCTTTAGAATAATCAACTGTCAATAAAGAAATAGGCCTAATGAGATTTTTTTTTTTTTTTTTAGTTTTCTTTTTTTCCCAAAAAGGAAAAATTAAACAAATTAAAAATAATTAGCCAAAATTTTTCAGATGAAATCAACAGGACTCATTTTTGTCTCTGCTAAATGGATGGCTAACTTTTACTGTTTGATTACTTACAGAAATTTAATTAGCTTCAATAACTAAATTTAATACATCAATTAAATTATTTATTCTTAATCAGAAAAAAATAAAACAAATAAATGGTCGAAAAGAAGTTGAAGAATTTTCTTCTTGGAGTTTGTTTTACTATTCTAATCAGAATGGTCAAATATTTTGTGATATTTCAATAACATGAGGCACAATTTGGCAGCTCAAGATGCTTTTGCCAACGTTGTGAAGGCAATAAACCATGACTGGATCATAAGATGCTGAGCTTGCCTGATACTCTCTGAATGCTACTTGCTAGATTTTCTCTTAATGCTTGGAACCTAGCCTTGGAATCCGTGGCTTTGAGTCTACCTTATCTTGTCCGATTGTTGAAGTTCTTGCAACCCAAGTGACGTTTCTCGAACCATCTGTCGCCCAATTGGCTGGGGTTGTAGAATACACTGACTGCTTCTCTGCAGAGGGGTAAGACCCCACCCCAATGAGTGTCCTGGATATGACACTAAACAATCTCATGGTGAGGTTCTAGCAATGCGGGAGCTTTGGGGAATGCGGAGTACCCCTTCATTGCCATTGCTCCTAGGTCCACTCTGGCCCGGTGTGGTAGCACCTGATAGGGCCCTATCTATAGGTTAAATAGACCGAACAGCATACTAATGCTAAACTGAATTGTTTGAATAAACTGAATAGCTTTAAATAGAAATGTTTTTGACAATTAAACCATACTTACATTTAAACTGAGTGCTTATGCTTAACTGAATTATTTCAAATAGAACTGTTTTTGACATTAAAACTGTATTTACACTTAACTGAGTTGTTACATATAACTGCTTGAATAGTTTGAAATAGAAATGTTTTTGACCATTAAACTGTACTTATGCTAAGCTGAATTGTTTTAAAAAGAGATTATTTACATAAAAATGGATTTGGCGTTAAATAACCTACAAAGGTTGATATGCCATAAAACCCAACCAACCAACTATCGAACCATCTGATTTCTGTAAAGTGATCAACTTCACCTTCATCTTTCACACAACAAATATTTTTGGTTGCTTTCACACTCATAAAGTATAGGTTTCCTAATTAGAATACATTGCACATTCATCTGTGCGGCTTTCAAACCACAAATGAAGGGAAGCAATGCACAATGTATCAGTGCACCAACTATTATGAAGCTACTAACCGCAATGAGTACCTTCCATGGTTTGAACGATTTTGGTCATGTGATATAGATGCCACAAAGTAGCACATACCAAAATATTGCAAAACTTTTGACTCATCCTAATAGATGCAAAACATTTATCAAAAACCACTTCTATCATATTTACCACCCCCTCCGCTCGAGGCAGGATATGACACAAATTCAATTTTTAAACTGAGTTTAACAGGTTTGAATTCAGAGTTTTCATTCTCCTAGACTAGTTGCCTCACTAAGGCTGAAGAACCAGTCTACCCTACTATTTACCCATAGCTGGAGGGAGAATAATTGGATTCATACCTTTCCCAGGGGTATTAGGGCTATGTGAAATGCAATCAGTCTCATCCAGGGTTTGAACTTGTGTCGCCGTGTCCATTTCCTATGACGATAACCATTACACCACGGGCACCTCCTTTTTTTCAAAAACTACTTCTATGTTTTTTATTCCTCTTCTTTCAATGAATAAGTTAAATGTTATTGTTTTTAACTTGAGATATCTGGTTTGGCTTCTTTGCTTAATGGCATATATAACTCTTTATTGAGTTATTTAATATTAAAGCCATCCTTGTTGAAGGACAGTAACTGGTTGAATAAGGGAGTTCATACATTTCCCAAAGGTCAAGCCAAAACACTACTGCATAATTTGGAACAAGCCGCCACAGGCATTGGTCTCCATATCAATGCACACAAAACTGAATATATGTGCTTTAATCAAGCAGGCGACATTTCCACACCAGAGGGAACCTCTCTGAAACTGGTAGACAAATTCACCTACCTAGGAAGCAGTATCTCATCAACCAAAAAAGACATCAACACATGGCTAATGAAGGCATGGACAGCTATCAATAAGCTATCGATCATATGGAAATCAGACCTGACCGATAAAATGAAATGCAGTTTCTTCCTGGCAGTGGTCATGTTGATACTGCTGTATGGATGCACCACTTGGACACTAACAAAATGGCTGGAGAAGAAGCTAGACAGCAATTACATAAGAATGCAGTGAGCAATATTGAATAAGTCCTGGCTGCAACACCCCACAAAGCACCAACTATACAGCCACCTACCTCCCATCACGAAAACTATCCAAGTTAGACAAACCAGACATGCAGGACACTGCTGGAGAAGCAGGGACGAGCTCATAAGTGATGTACTCCTATGGACCCCCACTTATGGCCGAGCAAAAGCAGGACAACCAGCTCGAACATACATACAGCAGCTATGTGAGGATATGGGATGCAGGCCTGAAGATCTGCCAGAGGCAATGAACGATAGGGAGAAGTGGCGAGAGAGAGTCAGGGATATCCGTGCTAGTGGCACGACATGATGATGATGATGATGATTAGTCTGAAAGTGAACATAATAGCTCAATGAATTTGAACTAACTTACTATGATGTGACAGTCCAGTACATTAACCACTACATTATAGGAACTCTCTCTTCCTGCTCTTTCTTGTCACAGTTTTCAGACTAGACAACTCTGAATAGGAAACAGCCAATTAGAGGTTTTGCATGTCTCCATTGGGGTCAGTAATTTCCCAAAGACTTTTTAGTTTATAGAAATAATCATAGATAGCTATCTTCTCTTCGTGTTCTTACCCTCTTTGCAGCTCTATCTTCTTCCAATGATCCTCCTCACTGGAAACAATAAATGCAAAGACATCTACTTGTTTACACTCATTCCTTTATTTCTTACTTCATAACTCTGGTCAGTTTTTACATTACTGGTGACATGAGCTGCGAGTTAACCCATGGAACATTAATGGAAAATACAACCTTATTGTTTTTAGTCACACATGAGTCTCCGCTCACTCAGACCAACTAACTAAAAAGTTAAAATCCAGTTCCAACTTCCACATCACAAGACATCAAAATCCCTCAGTGAAAGCCAAGCTGAATCCCAGAGGTAACCACCTGACAATCAAAATCAGTTGACCTCAGCTAGACATAACAAACTTGCTCTGAGCATTATGGTTGAGTTCTCTTTAAAAAAAAATCTACACTTTATAGTAAATTATGAGGACAAGTAACTAAAATTAAAAGACAAAAGAAAATACCAGTTAAAATTAATGATGATAATGACTGACAATTCTTCGTCTAAAAAATAAAAATGAAATACTATGTCAACACTACTTGGGTATAAAAGCAATTATAGCTGGCACGGAGCCGACAGATTAGAGTATAAGTAGGAGATAAGTTGTAAGTGTGATTTAAGCTTCATAACAATTGTAACCATCTATACATTACTTTATCCGATAAAATAAAAGGAAAAATCTTCCAAGCTCTAGTTGTGTAATTACTACTCTATGGTTGCACCACTGGGACTCTTACAAAACACCTAGAGGGAAAAAATTAAGAACTACACAAGAATGTAGCATGCTGTTTTGAATAAATCTTGAAAAAAAACAGCAACTGTACAGCCACTTACCTCTCATCTCACAAACCATCTAAATGAGAGGAGCAAGGTTATTTAATGCCAAATCTATTTTTATACATATAAACAGTTCCATTCCAGTTCAGTTTAGCATAAGTACACAGTTTAAACATCAAAACAGTTCTATTTCAAGCAATTCAGTTTAGCATAAGAACACAGTTTAGTTCTATTTGACCCATACATAGGACCCTATCAGTTGCTACCACTCCGGATCTGAGAGCAATGGTAATGTAGGAGTACTCTGCATTCCCCAAAGCTCCTGCATTTCTGGAACCTTACCATCAGATGGTTTAATGTCATATCCAGGACACTTATTGGGAGAGGGTCTTACCCCTCTACAGAGATGCAGCCAGTGTATTCTACAATCCCAGCCACCTGGGTCAGAGATCAGCAATACATTCTGAGCTCTGATAGAGAAGGATGACCACGTAAGTGACATTCTCCTTTGCACTTTTACGCATAAAACAAACAGCAAAAACGTAACATTCATCAACTTTGTCCAGACAGTTGATGCTGTCTATATATATATATATATATATATCATTAATGAGTATATATATATATATACCAAAATGTTTTAACATTGACTTTCCTTCAAAATGAATTCATCAGTTTTGGATTACCTGTTTTTCTATTTTATATATATATATATATATATATATATATACACAAACTACTTTATGGACTCCTACACATTGAGACACCAGTCTTGGCTGACTAGAAAAAGCTTGTGTTTATAAGTTTTGTGCAAAGACTATGGGTACCATTTAGATGACTAATCAAGAGTGATTGCTAATAAGGATGGATGGCAAGAGAAAGCCAAGGGAATCTAAGTACATCTTGATGATGATATATATATATATATATATATATATATATAGTTTGTATATTCATATATAAAGAATGCTCTATATCATTGATAGAGCATATATATTTCAGTTAAGAGAGCATATACAGAGAGTCAATAGTATTTGATAAGAAACTAAGAGATAACAAGGACTGTTGAAACTATATTTACACTATCCTAACATTATATATATATATATATATATAAGCTTATACACTATTTATTTATACATACGTGTAAACCTACTCATATGTATATATTTTTATACAATTGATACTTTGGTACTACTTTGGATAATTTCTGTTATCTCTTTGCTTTTGTGTCTACTTTAACTTTTGGCTTCCAGAATCATTGATCTGGAATTATCTTCTTCTTACAGGTTCAATCACTTATTTTTCTTTCCCCTCAATCCTTTGCATTGTTGCATTGCAAAGACCTAGCATGATGAGGTGAAAACCACTTTACATTGTTGAGGAAGGGTTTGTTTTTGTTTTTTTTTTTTTTACATTTCTCCTATCTCTATCCTTTTTGTCTTGCACCCCCCACCTCCATTTTTCTTTTGTATTCTTCCATGATATTGATACGAATCTCAATTCTAACCACTTTGTCATCAATGTAAATTGTGAGAAGGTTTTTCACGGCATTTTTCTCCATTCCTTTTATATTTTACTATGTTTATGGTTGATTTGTTTTGTTTTTTCTTTCTTTTGCATTAGATTTAAGATTGCATATTTGTTCTTGTAAAGAGTGGGTTTCTTTAGTCATTCTGCTATAAATATTGTATATATATATACATATATATATATATATATTTACCAACCCCTCCGCCCGGGAAGGATATGACACAAGGTCAATTTTTAAGCAGAGTTTAACAGGTTTGAATTCAGAGTTTTCCTCCTAGACTAGTTGCTTTACCAAGGCTGAAGAACCTAGTCTGTCCTTCTATTTACCCATAGCTGGAGGGAGAATAATTGGATTCATACCTTTCCCAAGGGTATTAGTGCTGTATATATATACAGATCTTGGGCAAGTATTTCATCCATTGCAAAATAGAGATATAACTGAGGAGATATATATGATTTTGTTCTTTAACCCTTTTGGTACAGCGCATTTAGCAAGAATTTTAATGACTGGAATGTACACTTGACCAGAAAAGAAAAAAGCTTGCAAATAAAAAAAAATTCATTGAAATTTCACAAATAAATCATGACTATACACCATCAGTGTTCGGGGGATGGCAGATATTCTACACAAGCATGTTTATTAGAGAATTCTTAATCCCTATACTTCTAAAAAGGACTGTTTTAGAAATAATAAAATTTTTTTTTTTATTTAGATGCTCGTGTATATCAAACCCAAGGCACTTTTGCAGATATATTGCATAAGATTCAAAATTTTTCATTTGAACTAAGGTTGCATCTAACAATGCTTCATCTAAAAAATAAAAATAAAATATTATGTCAACACTACAATTATAGCTGGCATGGAGCCGACAGATTAGAGATTAAGTAGGAGATAAGTTGTAAGTGTGATTTAAGCTTAATAACAATTGTAACCATCTATATATTACTTTATCTGATAGAATAAAATGAAAAATCTTCCAAGCTCTAGTTGTGTAATTACTACTCTATGGTTGCACCACTGGGACTCTTACAAAACACCAGGAGGGAAAAAATTAAGAACTACAAAAGAATGTTGCATGGTTTGTACATTTAGGTGACTCAAGTTGCTTTCTCTACCAAAAGGGTTCAAGCAGTACAAAATTTGTTGTAAATTTAGGGGTTTACCTGGTTTTAGAAGCTATTGTTTAAGAAACATTTTTTTGTAACCAAGAATTTATAGTTTGCTGTTACCATTAGAAATAATTCATTGGGAATGACAGGAAAAGAGGTGGGGGTGACCTCGTGGTGTAATGGTTAAAGCGATGGACTGTGGAATTGTAATATGCGAGTTCATACTCCAGTCACGCTATTACATTCACTTTCGGGCAAATACCCTTGGGAAAGGTATGAATCCCCTTATCCTCCCAGCTATGGGTTAAATAGTTACACTACTGTTCTTCTAGGACAATAGCTTTGGAATTAAATAACCTACAAAGGTTGATATGCCATGAAAACAAAGAAACCATCAAACAAAGGAAAAGAGGTGTCTTAGCTTTGAAGTGTGAGCATTATTCAGCTTAATTATGATGTTACTCTGGTCAGTAAAGGGGTGGGGTTATATGTCTCAGCTGAGGGTGGTGGCTTTTAAACAATATTAGTAAAGTTGGCGACCATAGTCAAGGGTGACCCAAAGACTCCCTTTTCAATTGCTACTACATCAAGGTGTCGGGAAGGGCATAACTCCTTTCCCTGGACTGCCCCACTTTACCCTTGATCTGTACCTTATAATGCTGAGTGTTGAGCAAGGAGACATCAAGTACCATTTTTAGAGTCTTTGGTACGACTTGACCTGTGATTGGACCGAGGTCTCCCAGACCGTTGGCAAACACTCTAACCATTATGCAAATCTCTGGTTAACAATATAAATACTTTGTTCAATGTAAATGACTAGTTTATCTCATCCCAGCTATGGGTTAATTAGTACCAATACTGTTCTAAAAGAGCGGCTTTGGCATTAAATAACCTATAAAGGTTGATTTGCCATTAAACAAAGAAACCAATCTAGTTTATCTCATTGAGTTCATGAAAGTTTCTGTGGGATTCTTGCTTATTTTGCCAAGAATTACAAATATATTTACCTCAAGTTTCAGTTTAGGAGTTGGTATGTGTGGTTGATGGGTTTTTTTACAGTTCATAATCTGAGCTGTACATTCACATTTTAAAATCCATAAGAAATGTTTGCATTAATTTGGAGGCACATTTAGCATAACAGTTATCATGATAGGAAATGGATTCAGCAACCCAAGTTCAAATCCTGGACAAGGCTATCTATGTTTCACCTTGTCTTAATATGTTTGGGAAAGGTATTAATCCATTTGTTTTTCCCTCTAGCGATGGTTAAATTGTAGAACAAACTAAGTTCTTAAGCTTTGTTGAGGCAAATATTCTTGGAGAAGGAAAATAGATTTAAACCAGTTTCAGTCTTATTAGAAATTGACCTTGTTAGATACTGCTCATTGTGGAGTGGTTGGGTAAAATACTTACTCCTCATAAAAATTGACCTTGAGTCACATCCTGTTTATGGTGGAGTGGTTTGGTAAATACATATTCCTCTTAAACATTGACCTCGTGTCACATCCTGCTCATGGTGGAGTGGTTGGGAAAAAACTAACTCCTCATAAAAATTGACCTTGTGTCACATCCTGTTTATGGTGGAGTGGTTGGGTTAATATGTACTGCTCTTAAAAAATTGACCTTGTGTCACATCCTGTTTATGATGGAGTGGTTAGGTTAATACATACTCCTCTTAAAAATTGACCTTGTGTCACATCCTGTTTATGGTGGAGTGGTTGGGTAAATACATACTCCTCATAAAAATTGACCTTGTGTCACATCCTGTTTATGGTGGAGTGGTTTGGTTAATATGTACTGCTCTTAAAAAATTGACCTTGTGTCACATCCTGTTTATGGTGGAGTGGTTGAGTAAATACATACTCCTCATAAAAATTGACCTTGTGTCACATACTGTTTATGGTGGAGTGGTTGGGTAAATACATACTCCTCATAAAAATTGACCTTGTGTCACATTATGCTCATGGAGGTGAGGTAGGGTCAATATATGTACCTTATTTTGAAAGTTTCAGACAAAGAAAAAAGTGTTATACAATATTGTTATAGATTACGTCCTTCGGAGTTGGAAATGTTAAGTTAATAGATAAATGATAAAATAGGAAAACAGTCATTGAGTCAACTTACAAGCTAGATAGATATATAGATAGATTGATAAACAGTTAAATTTTTAAAAAATAGACTCTCCAAAGTGCCCAAAGAGGTAATGGGTGTGGTAACCAGTCAAGAAAGGAGACAAGTTATTTCCCTTGGTTTGTGCATATTCTATCAGAGGCTTGAAATGATTGACATTGTGAATAGAATTGTTTGACATCATATTTACAATAGAACAAATTGTATTAAAGGCAAAAAAGCAACAGACTGGGGTTGTTGGAAACTGAACCATAATACCTACAGATCAGAATGGTTGAAGATCTCAAAGATATGTCCTTAGACTCTTAAAGAGGTTTCTGGCTTGTAGACAGAATAATCAACCAATACTGAAGTTTGATGATGTCTCAAAAGCAAATATAACTGTTATACCTTTACCTTAAGAGACTATCTTTGCATTTTTGTGACAACTTAAAAAGAATATTCATTTCATAAAGACACATATACTAAATATACTAGAAGTTTTGGGGTCTTTCAACTTCCGACCGTCTTACCCAAGAGACATATCTGAGATTTATTACTTTTCAGTTTGCAGCTCATTATGCATATATATATATATACATATCTACATGATTTGCTGTGAGTTTTTATATTTATTTAGAGTGGGTTTTTTGACTCATTGTATGAGGAGGAATGGTAGGTTTAGTATTGGGCACTTTCTTCACCACCTTGACCCAGACATAAGAAAAATAACAAGAAGACTTGAATGTCCTCACTTAAAGATCTTAAAGAGAAAACGCTCCACTGTCTTCAACAGAACATGCCTAACAACTACTTGCTGCCTTAAGTACATAATATATATATATATATATATATATATATGATGAGTCTAATGACCTTACTTTCAGCAGATCCATATGCATATATATACATATCTAGGCATATTCGGTTAAAGACCACAGAGTGTTTTCTTTTTAAGATATTTAAGTGAAGATATTCAAGTCTTCTTGTTATTTTTCTAATGTCTGGGTCAAGGTGGTGAAAAAAGTGCCCTATACTCGCCCAAACCGGTGGTGTAAATGGAGGTGCCCGTGGTGTAATAGTTATCATCATAGGAAATAGACACGGCAACACAAGTTCAAATCCTGGATGTGACTGATTGCATTTCACATAGCACTAATACTCTTGGGAAAGGTATGAATCCAATTATTATCCCTCCAGCTATGGGTAAATTGTAGGGCAGACTGGGTTCTTCAGCCTTGGTGAGGCAACTAGTCTAGGAGAAGAAAAACTCTGAATTCAAACCTGTTAAACTCTGCTTAAAAATTGACCTTGTGTCTTAACAGTGGGGTTGGTAAATATGTATACTAGCCCAAGCACTTTTGATGATGTTGCTGGTCATCTTCAGGAGTTGTGTTAGGTTGTTTGTTGCTATGATTTGCTGTGAGTTTTTATATTTATTTGGAGTGGGTTTTTGACTCATTCTATTAGGAGGAATGGTAGGGTTTATATGGGGTACTTTCTTCACCACCTTGACTCAGACATAAGAAAAATAACAAAAAGACTTAAATGTCCTCACTTAAAGATCTTAAAGAGAAAATACTCCACTGTCTTCAGCAGAACATGCCTAACAACTACTTGCTGCCTTAAGTACATAATACATATATATATATATATATATATATATATATATACCTTTAAGAAAAACAAAAACCGGTCACATTAAGATTATAAATTTATTTCTATCCTGTTATGGGTATTAATATGAATAAATAACACCAAAAATAACAGGACTTCTTCAGATCTAATGGATAAAATAATAACAATCAGAATAGACACAGGAGGGAAGGATGGTAGGGGGTAGAAGAAGGGGGAAGAGTTTCCTCCCCATTTGTCCACTTCCGATTTTTCTTTTTATTACCGGTTGGAATCACAATAAAGTAACTAGACAGATATTCTAAACTCACTTTCTACTGCAAATTAAATTTAAATTTTTTTAAAACTTAAATTCAAAATACTTTTCAAAATAAATCTCCAGATTTAATAATAATTTAGGGAATTACATTTCTCTGAGTAGTAGGAACAAAAACTTTATTTACATGCTAATAAAAAGTCCAGATACATCACTAATCCCCTCATGAGGCTGAACAGAAGTGATCTCCTTTTGAGAAAAGAAGTCATATTAGTCGTCAGTAACAATCATTAAATCACATTACAGTTAACCATACTACAGGCTCTGCAAACCCTTGACAGCCCATTTTTATTAGCACACAAAAGACTTATGAGCCCTGGCTTCTGCATTGTTCTACCAACTCTTGATAGGTGACAAGCTTCCTTCCATTAGTTTTCTCCAGATGTTCTTCCCAGGTTGCATGTTAACTGCCACACACCTTTATCTTAAGTGATTCCAAGTACAGTAAAAAAATAAATTGCTGAGTAATAAACAAAATTTCATTCTTTTAGAAGCTTGTTATGCTTCCTCTCTATCACCTCCACTATTTCTTTCCTAAAAGACCACCAGACAATCACCAATATATATATATATATATATATATTGGGGATTTTTTCAACTGGTGTGACGGGGTTAGCCTTTTCTTTCTTTTTGTCCTATGATATTTTTTCTTTTTCCCCTGGGCGGTGATTCGAGATATTTTTATCTCTTGTTCCTGGCGGTTTTTTTTTTCTTTTTTTCTGATAACCATGAATGCTGGTAGATAGTAGATTAGTAAATATATATATGTATATATTAAATAACTTATAGAATAATAGCACTTACGGTAAGGAAAAAAAACCTGCAAGTAATTCAAAGATAAAAATATACCACGAATCACTGTCTAGGGGAAAAAATATATATGTATTAGAAAAAAAAAAAGAAAAGGCCAACCTTGTCATAACAATTGAAAAAAATCAACAGATACGCAAATGATTGGTCAAAAGAAAAAAACACTGTAATTGCTGCTAAGCTACTAGTGCAAAAAGTGCTCAATACTAAGTAGAGCAAAATAGTGATAAAAATTATTTTGTGAGTCAGGAACTAACCTACTACAGTTTTGCTTAAGTGGCTCATCAGGGTACCTAGTCAGGATGAGCCGCTTAGGCAAAACTGTGGTAGGTTAGTTCCTGACTCACGAAATAATTTTTGTCACTATATATACTCAATTGTTCCACATGAGTAGAATGCAAAACAAGATTAATTTTTAAGCCGAGTTTAACAGGTTTAAATTCAGAGTTTTCCTTCTCTTAGACTGGTTGCCATACCAAGTTTAAATAGCCCTGTCAACTCTACTATTAACCCTTAGGTGGAGGTAGAAGAGATAGATTTATAACATTTGGGTATTTGTGCTACATGAAATGTAAATAGCTCGGTCTAGGATTGAACTCTCTTAGCAGGATCCATTTCCTAAAATGGTAACCATATACAACAAGAACCTCCAAATGTAACAATCTCCTACATAATGTGGTATTGCAGGGTGTCAAAGAAAATTGGTAGAGACAAGGCAAGATGAAGAGATGATGATAAGCTCATAGGAAAGGAAAAATCAGACACATGGTCACAGAAAAATACCTCTTACTTTATTATTGATGCTAAAACTTTCCTGTGGACCAACCTCAAAAAGGTGGGAAGTGGTATTCCTGAATCAATGAAGCAAAGATCTATTGTTTGTTTAATCTTTGCCCACCCCAGCCATTTGAGTGGTGGGAGGAGGTTGTTATCTCTGAAATTTAAGTAATTTCTGGTCACTTTACCAGTTACTGACTGACTCTTTTCAAAAAATAAAATTTCCAACGCTTTTGTGACACTGTTTCTCACACCTACGGTAAGAGTTCTTGTGATTGACACTTTGCTGTTGAGTAAGTCCCACAAGCATAGTAGCTAACATGCTGAACTGTTGTAACGTAATGGCCAAGGGATTTCGGTTCATGCCTTTGAGTTTAGTTGGGCTGAGAACCTTTCGGCTCGGCGCATGGATTAGTTGGGTGCAACATTGAGGCAGGTGTTAACGCGGGCGCGCGCGGGTGGATGGAGTTGTCACTCAGATGTCGCAATAGTCCGAGACGAAACGGGTGACGGAGTGCGAGTGACGTCACGCACCGGAAGCGTGCAGAGGTTTATGGAGAATTGAAAGAAAGTTGGAGAGTTGAAAACTAGACGCCAAACGAGGAGGATCGATTTTTAGAGCTCGCAGACACGAGGCGAACTTGTGCCCTATGGGGGCCGCTCGAGATGGGGGCCAGATGAATAAGACAGCATAGCAAGATTGTGTATCTCCTCCTTATGTCGAAGCCTTTAACTCAAAGTTAATAAAAAGGTTTCGTACCTGAACAAGAAGTCGTTACGTGTTTTCGAATTTCGAGATTCCTATGTTCTTTATATGTTCTTGCGTTATGAACATCGTATGTCTATTTCGCACATGGCCATGTAACACTGTAATATGCAAGCAAGTTCAACTAATACCCTAGGGGAAAGTATGAACTTCCTTATTTCCCTAGCTATGGGTTAAATAATACCATTACTGTTCTCCTAGGATGACTTTGACACTTAATAACCAATCAAGATGGGTATCCTGTAAAAAACAATCAAAACAAATTTTATTGTCGGTCACCAAGTTTGCTTGTGGTGAGAGGTGACAACTTCATCACAATAAATCCTTAAACATATTTACCAACCCCTCCGCTCGGGCAGGATATGACACAAGGTCAATTTTTGAGCGAAGTTTAACAGGTTTGAATTCAGAGTTTTCCTTCTCCTAGACTAGTTGCTTCACCAAGGCTGAAGAACCTAGTCTGCCCTACTATTTACCCATAGCTGGAGGGATAATAATTGGATTCATACCTTTCCCAAGGGTATTAATGCTATGTGAAATGCAATCAGTCTCGTCCAGTATTTGAACTCGTGTCGCCGTGTTCATTTCCTACGACGATAACCATTACACCACGGGCAACTCATTCATTTACCTGCTGATTAAAAAAGCAATTCTCATAATACTCTTGTACTAAAATTTTTTTCATAAGCTTTCGACAAAAAACAATCGATAGTCATTGTAAAAGTTAGAATATTTTCTGTACAATCCTTTTTTGAGTTACTCGCAAGCTTTTTGGTTCTATACAGGCTTTTTGGTCTCTTACAGACGATTTGGTGTAATGGTTATCGTCGTAGGAAATGGACACGGCGACACGAGTTCAAATCCTGGACGAGACTGATTGCATTTCATATAGTACTAATACCCTTGGGAAAGGTATGAATCCAATTATCCTCCCTCCAGCTGTGGGTAAATAGTAGGACAGACTGGGTTCTTCCGCCTTGGTGAGGCAACTAGTCTAGGAGAAGGAAAACTCTGAATTCAAACCTGTTAAACTCCGCTTAAAAATTGACCTTGTGTCATATCCTGCCCGAGCGGAGGGGTTGGTAAATAGGCTTATAGACGATTTGGTCCTATACAGGCCATAAAACAATTCAAAGAAATTCTCACAGATTTTGCTAATGATTATAAACATATTAAGTGTGGGTTTAAGCTTATGAGCAGGCATCTAGGATTGACAGACGTCTTTGCTTTATTGGAATGCTTGGTGGTAGGAAAGTTATTTTACTCACGAAAAACCAATATAAGCATTGGTATATCTGTGATATACTAACACTGAACACAACAGAAGAAAAGACAAGATAAACTTATTTGTGCACATTTAATATATACAATATACATACAAGTGGTACTGAAAGAAAGAATACACAAATATGTCCCTACAGCTAAAACTATATACATATTGTTCTATGAAAAAGCAGTATATGGAAGGGGTACAAAATGGAAAAAGGCATACTTGATAATGTATAGGTAATATAGTCATGTTGTTTTACCATTGCATGGCTGGGTCACAAACATCATTTCTAATGATCAAAGAACAAAGGGGTAAAAGAGACTGAGAATGGGTATCAGAGATTGTCATGTGACACCTTACATAATAAACATTCCAATTCTCTTTTATCATATCCCTACATCTTTTTTCAACTTATAATCTTAGCGGTACACTCATATGATTGATTGAGTGATTGATTTTGATGGCATGTCAACCTATTGTGGGTTATTTCATGCCTAAAGGATAGAGAATTGTGTACATTATATGTTTACATATTTTAGTGTAGTTTCTTGAGAATTTTTTTTTTTTTTTTTTTTGCTCACAGTTATATGATATCAAGTATTCTTATTCATTACAAATAATTTGAAAACAGGTACTACTACTCCAGGTCAGAGTGGACCTGGGAATAATAGCAATGAAAAGGTATTCCACACTCTCGAAAGGTCTAGAACTGGACCCTAAAGAAGCAGTTTAGTATTATACCTAGATCATCCTTTTTTTTTTTTTTTTGGAGGCGGAGTCTTACCTTTCTATAGGGAATACAATCAGTGTATTCTAAGCCCCACCAACGTGGTGAAGTACCTTCATGTACTTGTAAAATCTATACAAGCAGAAATATCTACTTTATATAAGGATCTTTACTGCAAATGTAATTGAACAAGAGAGGGTGTATAGGAGGAAGAAAGATTTTTTTGACTTTTTTTTTTGATAAGTAAAGAAAGCTGCCCCCAACGAACACACACATACATTCATACACACACACACACACACACACACATACACAAAATATCTTAAATGCTGAGAAGTCAGATTGTTATCCTCGTCAACTGTTACCAACAATTCTTCTTTGCTCTGCTATAAAAAAAAATGTGCTTTCAAGCAGAGATTCTGAAAATGCAATTTAATGTTTGCCTTTGTTAAACTGCATGTAGCAGTTAGAAGATTGGGGGGGGTGCGCAGGTTGAAGCAGTAAATGATCAACTGAATGAGTGAACCATTGAACACGTGAATGAATGAAGAATGAGGTGAGAGTGAATAAGGGTTTCTCTTTCTTTCTCTCTCTCTCTCTCTCTCTCTCTCTCTCTCTCCCCTTGGTATTCACATGAGAAAAATCCATGAAATGTTTCTTCACTTTACTTGTGAAATAAAGAATTTTACAATTGTACATTTAAATCTTTACACCCCACCCACGACTCTATTTTTCCATTTAAAAAAAATTTTTTTTTTTAATTTAATTTTATCTATTTATTGTTCAATATAAATCAGTACTGGAAAATATAGCTTCATGGTAGAGCATTGGACTGTCAAAAGCAAGTTTTATGTTTCAGCCTTCTCCAGCAGATGGATTTAGAACTAAATAAAGTATAATGAAACTTGAGCTTGTGAAACTCTTTAGCATGGGATAGAATACACCAGCACAAGAATTACATTTTTTAAAACTATAAAAAAACGTTTGTTTTTATTTTTTTTTAAATGTGGTAGAAAACTATTTTTAAGTCTCTTTTAGATAAAAAAGAAAAATCTTACCCTTTAGATGATTTTCTTGTTTACAAAACAAGTAAAAGTTTGGTGAAATGGTAAACAAGCCAGACTTCTCATTGTCTTATGAATAGTCATTTCTAGTCTCTTTGATACCATTTGACAATTCCATTGGTCTACCTGTCTCTGTGAACATTGCAACGTGTCTGGCGAGCATAATTTTTGCTTTCGGTACTCTGTGATCACGTCCTTCACTCTGCTCTTGAATTACTTCCTTTTGAATGTACTCATGCAACAATATTCCCAGCATGGATTTTTCCATAGATCTCTCTGCTGTAACTAGTCTGTTTTTCCTATAGAATAATTAAAAAATCACTAAAAGTTTATTTGTCAGATTCTATAAAGGAATAGCTTTCATTTTTTTTTTAATTTACAGGAAAGACAAATGAATTTTTATATCAGATTATGTACTGTACTAATCCCACTATTGGTAAATTTACATAGTTACAAGTTTATTTTTGCATTCAGACAACTTCTTGAAATGTGTTATTTAATGATGTGAAATTTCAGTTGAAGCAGAAAAAGTCTTAATCAATTTCTATGCCTCTGTCTATTAAGAGTAATTCAATATTTTTACATCAGTGATCCTTTTAATTCTTTATTGAATTAAGTCATTAAGCTTCTGTCACATTTGATCATCTTGTTATTTATTTCCTCGGTTTTCTTTTAACTTCAGCCTGGCTATCAAAGAAAAAGACATGCTTTACTTTAGAATTTAGGTTACACTATCATGATGGTTGCTTGGATAATGACTGGTTGGTTGTGTTTTATGCCATATCAACCCTTATGGGTTATCTAATGCTATACATATGAACCAGAACTCATTTGTTTCCACACAGTTAAATAATTTTGAGTATTATTATTGCTTGCACACAGTTAAATAGTTTCAAACAGTGTAAATGATTAAACAGTTCTATTTGAACCATAAATGGGATCCAAACAGATACAACCACTCCAGGTCAGAGTGGACCTGGCAGTAATTGCTATGAAAGTACATTCTACACTCCCCAAAGCCTCATGATCAGATGGTTTAGTATTTGGTGTATTCTTCAGTCCCTAGTGTTCATCAATGGTCCATGAGACCGGGGTTCAATCCCGGGTCGAGTTATACCAAAGACTCAAAAAATGGTACTTGATGCTTTCTTGCTTAATACTCAGCATTACAAGGTACGGATCAAGGGTAAAGTGGAGCAATCCAGGAAAAGGAGTAGCGACCTTCTCTACACCTTGGTGTAGTAGCTACTAAAAAGGGAGCTATCGGGTCACCCTCGACTAAATCGTTTGGTTAAAGGTAACTCAGTCTAAAACATAAGGAACATGACAAGAAGGATAATAATATCATTATTTATTATTTGTAATGGAGACATCACAAACAGTAATGAGTGAAATGGTAAATTATATGAAAAAGTAGTATAGTCATTGACCAATAGCAACCTTATCTAACAAGTCAATGTTCATCAATTTATTTTTTAAAGGATGTTCTTTAATCTAACATAATTTTTATTTGATTTAGAATGAAAAAATAATGAAGTAAAATTCAAGTTAATATGAAGATGGCGGCCATAGTCAAGTGCTACCTGAAAGTTCCCATTTCAATAGCTACTACCCCAAGGTGTAGGGGAGGACACTACTCCTTTCCCTGGATTGCTCCATTTTACCCTTGAAACAGACCTTATAATACTGAGAGTTAAGCAAGGAGGAATCAAGTACCACTTTCGGAGTCTTAGGTATGACCCAACCTGAGATTGAACCCCAGTCTCCTTGAGTCTTTGGTAATACCCAACCTGAAATTGAACCCCAGTCTCCCTGAGCCTTTGGTAATACCCAACCTGAAATTGAACCCCAGTCTCCCTGAGTCCTTGGTATGACCCAACCTGAGATTGACCCCCAGTCTCCCTGAGTCTTTGGTATGACCCAAGCAGAGATTGAACCCTAGTCTCCCTGAGTCTTTGGTATGACCCAACCTGAGATTGAACCCCAGTCTCCAAGACCATTGGCAAACACTCTACCACTATGCCAATGTGCCAGTACCTCAATTTCAATTGAATTGAAGATACACTCAAATTTCAGTGTTATGATCTGTTGTAGGTGTGTGTGTATTTGCATTTAGCAAATTTATACATTACAGTTTCAACTTCCAAAATTTAAAACAAAAAAGAAATTAACTAAAAGAAGTAACCTTCAACTTCTATGATGCACAGTAAATATTTTAGACTTATTTTGGGAGAAAAGATAAAATCCTCTGTATAAAAAAAAAAAGCAATGGACATCCTATACAACTTTTCTTATACATACATATCTATGAAAAAAGAAATGAGTTGCCAGCATCCTTATTTTTGTACTTTATTCATCTATCATTTTACTAATGGGTTGAGTTTAGCTTGGTGAAACCATGAGTAATGAAGGATATGTATATATAGGGATATTCATTGCCACTTTTCCTGGAGGAGACAAACTGCCTCCCATCACGAAAACTATCCAAGTTAGACGAACCAGACATGCAGGACACTGCTGGAGAAGCAAGGACAAGCTCATAAGTGACATACTCCGATGGACCCCAGCATATGACCAAGCAAAAGCAGGACATGGCAACACAAGTTCAAATCTTGGACGAGACTGATTGCATTTCACATAGCACTAATACCCCTGGGAAAGGTATGAATCCAATTATTCTCCCTCCAGCTATGGGTAAATAGTAGGGCAGACTAGGTTCTTCAGCCTTGGTTAGGCAACTAGTCTAGGAGAAGGAAAACTCTGAATTCAAACCTGTTAAACTCCACTTAAAAAAAAAATTGACCTTGTGTCATATCCTGCCCAAGCGGAGGGATTGGGTAAATATGATATACTAGCAAGTTATTGTAAGTTTTATTCTTACTTCAGTCCCCATGTTTCTGACCTTGTGTCAAGCTAAAGTAAGCTTATTAAATGATGACTGATTGATGATTTAGTATAAACTATAGACATATGACATGTACTATGGAATTAAGTTAATATTGACATTACTATTATCTTCTTTTAGAAACCAATTACTGAATTGACTTTAAAAATCAGCAATGGTCTTCCTTTCACTTTTTTTTTTATATTCCCGTTTCAGTTGATCTTATTTTTGCCCATAATTTCATTTATTTTCATTACTTTTATTATTTTAAAACTTGCAGTGCATTATATTTCTCACTCATCTTATTCGCAAGTGCAGAACTTTGTCGCAAAAAGAAAATAAACAAGCAAATACTGCAAGAACAGTGACATAGAAAAGAAAAATCTTCAGACTCAAGATTTCAATCAATGCTTTTGATCGGCATTATTGGAAAGAATTATTGAGACAAAAAATAAAAATAACTAAGAAGCTAGATTGAGGGAACACGCTGACAGCCAGATAAAGAGACAATAATTCTCCTGAATTATGAATGTTAGATAAGCATTGAGAAAGGTTGTATTGGAAAATAAGTGTTCTTTTTCTATTGTTAGTCTCGAGGGGAAAATTTTTTAAAAAGAATACTTAGCAAAGAGTGTATTGCTAAAATGAACAATAGCTGTAAGCATATAGAGATAGTTTTAAATGAGGTAATTTTAAATGCATTTAGTGTAATTTCTTCAATGGATCAAACCTCATTATCCTGCTGTATCTGTGAAGCACTTTAAAGTTCAAGCAAATCAATTGATTTATTTTCATGAATACAGCTAAAGTGTTTGAATTTTAAATAAATTTACATTATTTGAACCTCACTTAATTATTTAAGATCAGATTGGGAAAAGGCCTACAAAGACCATTTCTGTTTTTTCATAGTACAATAGATTAAAACTTTTTTCAATGGAATCTGATTTAAATAAAACTCTAAAAAGATATTCTATATCATAATGTCAAAGTTTATGTCAAAAAGAGTGATTGATTGATTGGTTGATTTTAATGGCATTTCAACTCATGAGAGTTTGTTTAAGCCTTGGGGTTAGGGAATCATGTACATTGTATGTTTATATTTAGATTTGTGTTGTTCATTGAGAGAATTCTACATAGTTGTATGATATCAAGTATTCCTATTAAATTTGAATAATTTCTAAATGGATCAACCTGACTCATGGACAGAGAGGACCTGGGAGTAATGGAAATAAAAGGGTACTCAACACTCCCAAGATCTCCAGAAGTAGAGCCTCACCACAAGATGTACAATGACAGCACCCCTTTTTGGGAGAGAGATCTTATCTCTTTGCACTGGATAGAGTTGGCATATTTGAAACCCAACCAACAAAGCAGGTTTATATTAGTGTAATGCATACTTTTTAAAAATAGTCAGGTATGAAAAAATGTACCGAATAGTTCAGAGTATGTCAGACATGAAAAAACGTTCAGAATAGTACATACTACGTCAGGCATGAAAAAAACGTTCTGAATAGTACATACTATGTCAGACATGAAAAAATGTTCAGAATAGTACATACTATGTTGGGCATGAAAAAAATGTACTGAATAGTACATACTAATAAAAGTATGAACCTGTCTTTTATCTCTCCCTGCTATGAGTAAATAGTAGGGCAGACTGCATTCTTTAGGCTTCATTAGGCAACCAGTCTAGAAGGGAAACTCTTATTTCAAACAAGCTTTACTCTGTTTGGTCTTGTGTCACATCCTTCAAATAGAGGAGGGGCTGGGTAAATACAATGTATAAAGATGCTCTTTGAAACTAATCAGAATTCATCTCCATACTAAAAACTCTTTTTGTTGTATATTTATGTCATATTAATATTTCTGTCTTCATAGAATCTTGATGAAATATAACAGAATTATTTCATCAAAGCAATTTCTTTGAAATCTTTTTTCCTGACTGAACATTGCTGGGTATCTCAGCTCATATTAAATGTTGTTGATATTGAGGTATTTGAATATTATAAATTTTACATGTATTTGATGAGAAACATCCAAGGAGCTTGTCCCCATGTTCAAACTTGAGAAAGCCTATTAATCAACTGTACCAGTGGAGTAATCTAAGATCTAAATGAAACAAGATCCTTTCTTTAAACGTGGATAAAAACTGAAATCATGTCGTGTTAGTTTTTAAAAGATTTCTATCGGGCATCCAGTTTGATCAAAACTGCACAAACCACAAGTCAGCTCCTCAAATTAAAAAAAAAAAAAAAAGAAGAAACAAAATGAACCTCAGAAGTCATATAGCCATTTTTCTAGATGACAATTTCTCTTTTGATTCATCGTGGTTGGGGATGGATGCATCTAACACTTTGAATATTAGAGTAGTATAGTATTATGGGATTGATCATTTCATCTTTTTTATATAAAGTGGCAATATTTACTATCTTGATATGGATGACAGACAAAGTTTTGGTCAGTTTCCTATCCCATTCAGTAACAGTCTTCACCTAACTCTGAAGTCTATGTTCTTCTTGTGACCAACTATGGTGGGTGGAGGTAGAACCCTAGTCCAACAGCCAACTCAGCCATTACTGTCCTGAGCTACAACTCGTCTATCCAACTCCTGCTGCTTCCTTGAATATATGCAGTCCAGACTTCTGGAAGAGAAAATATTTTTTTACCATACAGACCTCCCCCCAATAAAATGGGGGGAATCTCTGTGGCGTAATTGCAATTGTGCTGAACTGTTACATCATAATAAGTGAGTTTGAACTCCAGTCACACTATCATATTCACTTTCAAAAGACATTCATCCCACGGGCTTGCCCCCTTCCAGTTTTCCAGGGGGTGGTGCTTGGTATTTGTGTTGGGTGGATAGGTGGAATTAATGACATGCATAGATTCACAATGCACAAGACCTTTGTGTTTTGTGAATCTATGACCAGCAAGGTCACCTGGCATATGTGCCAGGAAACTTAGCAAAGGCTAGCATAGTTCACATTGCACCTAGTAACCTATGAACCGCATGAGCCCCAGCTCATGTGCGACCTCCCATCCCCAAATCCCCACTATCAAAAAGGCCTTGTGTCAAATCCTATCTGGTGGGAAGCATTGATAAATATCTATTTTATCATCTATTAAACTCTACCTACCTCTCTAACTTGTTTCGTTATCCTTTTGCTATATACATACATCTATATATATATATATCTTTTCTTTAAGAAAAAAACCAAAGACCAGTTAATTCAGGATTATAAATTTATTTCCATCCCATATTTTCAGTTTCTGGTGTGAACCAAAAACATGAAGAAAAAATTAATACAGGACTTCTTCAGACCCGATGGATAATTAATTAAAATTAAAATTAAAATTAAACCAGAATAAACACGTGGGGTGTAGGGGGACGAGATTTAGGAGTTACCTCCTCGTTTTATTGAATTTCTGTTTTATTTTAATTTTTCAAATTTCTTCTGTCAGTTATAATTACGGTAATTTAACTTTTTTATTTATTTGTTTAGTTTATTTTCTTTTCATGTTAAGTTATAAGAAATATTGCTCTGTAATAAATTATATTGAGCTCTCTACCAGGAAAATTTAAATGTTCAGCTCTTGAATGATTTTCTTGTCCTGAGGGAATTACTCCAAACTCTGGTTTAACCTGACCGAATATTACCTATATATATATATATATATACATTCATATGTACTCACATGCACTCATACAGACATACTCACACAAACATACGCATACATACATATACACTACACTTATATGCATATATAACTGTATAGAGTTACTCACATCAATATGCATATTTTTTATTGCACCAAAGGGATAGATACGTGCACATCCAGGAATTGAAAAGCTTATAGTATCAGATAGTTGCTCTCCTAAAAGCGGCAATTATTTAGTCATCAACAAGGTTCAAACTTGCCCCCACTAATTTATATTTCTAACAGATGTTAGAAATATAACTCATTTTAAAGGTTCAGGTATGCCCTGTAATAGTCCTTCACTTGGTCAATCTAGTTTGCCACAAGGCCAAAAGTTGGGAACACAGCAAGAATTGAACTCACAAGTAACTACAAGCCTATTTTGCTAAGCAATCATCATCAACATCAAGGCATGCTAACAGCATGGATCCTTCGACTTTCTCTCACCATCTATCCCAACAGACCATTCCTCTTTATCAGTCTTCTAAATGACATCCAGTATCCGCACAGAGCTGATGAAAGTAAGTTTTTGCTGGTCAGCCAACACAGATGTGTCCATGTCTATAAGTCCATTCAAGAACATCACTTATGAATCTCCCTTACTTTGCCAGCTGTGTTCAGCATCTCTTGCTGGTCTAACTTGGATGGTTTGTGAGATAAAAAGTAAGCGGTCATACTGCTACTGTTTCGGAGAATCAGTCAGCATATTCTACAGCCCCCAGCTATCTGACCAGTGTCTTTGCTGGTCAGCTAACACCACTGAGTTCATATGTTCATGGGAGAACATTGCTTATGAGTTTGTCCTTTCATCAACAGCGTCTAGCATGTCTTGTCTGTCTTATTTGGCTGGTTTGTGAGATAAAATGGGAGGTGATGTTTTTTAGGATACTGCTTCTAGGATTGGTTTAAAACAGCATGCAGAATCCTTGTGTTGTTTCCATCCAGCTTTTTCTCCTGGCGTTTTATTAAACTCCCAGTGGTGCAACCATGCAACAGTACTAACATAGCCACTGCATGGAAGAATTCTCATTTTACTTTATTTTATCTGAGGCTAAACACACAAAAATTTACCTTAGCTGCAATTTGGCTTAAAGCCATAAATATAAAACACGAAGTGATAATTGAATTAACTCCAGTTTGGAAGCCTAGCTCACTAACCCTTACAACATGCAAAATGCATGAAAAACTAAGCAGAATACAAATTTGGCACAAGGCTAAAACTAAGTAGAGTACAAATTTGGCACAAGGCTAAAAGTATGTGGTACTCAGTGAGAATCAAACTCACTACTCAATAGCAATTGATTTGTCAAAGAAAGGTGGAACTAAAAGCTAATTCTAGTTTGTATAACAGTTGTGTCAGGGAAGGTTGGCTAATTTTAATAGCTGTTGTGTTAATTATGACTGGCTTGACAGAGATGACTTCATTGCTATATAAGCTAAATATTTGTTTATGATAGCAGTCAGGACTTTCACTTTCAAGGTGTATAGAGATCTATGCTAAATTAACACTGATACCTGGATTCTCTACCAACCTATTTGTGAAATAATCAGAATATGTTCTTGATGAAACTCAAATTCACATCACTTTTTACCACAGGGAAGCCTGATTATCCACACCAGTCATATTACCAGTCATATTACCAACTACATGAAGAGAGCAATTTTATCGCATCAATCTAAATGATGACTATAACTTACAAGCTGAAAGCTTATACTTTATTATTATCTCTGATGTATGTTGGTCATTTGCTGTCGTAGAAATATAGAAATAACAATCTGGATGACTTATGACAAAGATTGAAAATTAAAAAGATGAAAGAAAATACTGCTGTATCATCAAGGTGAATGATACACAGAGAAGAATGAGTGCTTGATATAATTATTCAGCACCAGAATCCGGTGCTAACAGATACATACAAAAAGACACAATAAGTTACAAACAATTAACAAGACGACTTACAAGGAATAGAAGAGGATCAAAATGCTGTATAGCCAAACGAAGTAAGATCAGTCTGAATATTAATCAGCTTAATATCGACTTAGAAATCAACCTGTTAATCAACCATCAAAGTCCTTAATCGTAGACTATTTATGGCTATAAGCCAGTCCATCAAGTAGAGTGCTGAAGGGGTGTTTGCAACACTACAACAAATACTAATAAAAACTAATAATGATTATTGAAAATGCTTCATCTAAAAAAGCCAATTTAGCATAAAAAACAACAAATAAGATATCAATACATTGGAGGAGTTATCAGTGAGATTTAGGCTTCTGCTATTCAAATTGTTTCCGTAGCTTAGTTGGTAAAGCAGCCAATATGGATGACGAGACTTCCTCTAAGAAGATGAGTTTGTGTCACACCTAGAATTTATCCTTCATTTTTGTTTTTGATATGTGTTGTTCCTCACTGTTGTAGAAATAATGACCTGAGCGAGTTGCTATAAAAAGCAACAAAAATCAAGAAGACAAAAGAAATTACAAGTGAAAATTATTAATAACAATAACGATGAAAAATACAAATATGTGGAAAAATTTCTTTTTATCTCCAGCAGTGTTAATCATAAAAAAATTTTCTAAATGTTGATCTCGGTGAAATTTTAAGAAAATCTCTTGCCTTTATTTTCCCATCTTTTCATGAACCTTATTCAACTTCAAGTGCTTTACTTCAAAATATGATATTTTAAATGTTCTATTGTATTTTGGCTGATGTTCTGTTTTGTCACCGACAAAAGAATGAAAAATGCATCAATAAAGATGATGTCAAAATGACATTATTCACTTCATTCGCACAAGTCCACCTGATACAAAGACTTCGGATCATGTCATGCATTAAGCACCCACTCGATCACTAAAGTTAAGCAATATTGAGCCTGCTTAGAATTAAGATGAGTGACAATTAAGGAACAGTAGGTACCATTGGTCTAATGGGTAGAGTGTTTGCCAATGGCCTGGGAGACTAGAGTTCAATCTCAGGTCAAGTCATACCAAAGACTCAAAAAATGGTACTTAATTCCGCTTTGCTTAACACTCAGCATTATAAGGTACGGATCAAAGGTAAAGTGGAGCAATCCAGGGAATGGAGAAACACCTTCCCCTACACTTCGGTGTAGTAGCTATTGAAAAGGAAGCCTTTGGGGCAGCCTTGACTTAGGTCGCCGACTTTACTTACTTAGATACCATAAGCAACCTGAAGTCTGTAAGCCAGACTAAGCAAAGCTAAGTAAATTTTGTCCTGCTTATGAAAAGATTAAAATTATATTATAATCATTATTTTCTTCTTGTGAGTTTTTCATACAAGCATTAACTGGTGGGATTTCACTGGAGTCTGAGTGACATCAAGTCTCCAGGACTCTTCCTAGTATTCTGACTGATTTCAACAATGCTGTAGTCTGCATGGTCCCGATTGTTCAATTGATTTTTAGTTACTCCAGTTGCCTTTAGGGACCATTCCAAAAGTATCGACTATAACTGATATGACCATCAACATCATGGTCCACAGCCTGAGGAGACTTGTCATCACTCAGACCCCTCTCAAAGGCCACCAGGACAAAATAGCATTATAAGGATCAGTTATGTTAAAGCAAAAAGCGATAATATGCAACAGAATAGCAAGTGTAGGTTATATGAGGACGAAGATGAAATGATTAATCACATAATAAGCGAATGCAGCAAATTAGTGCAAAAGGAGAATGAGACTAAGCATAACTGAATGGAAAAGGTGATCCACTGGGAATTGTGCAAGAGATTGAAATTTGACCTTAGTACCGAATTGTGTATACACAAACCAGAATCCAACCTAGAAATTGAGAAGCCTAAAATTCAATGGGATTTTGAGATACACACAGATCACCTAATCTTGGCTAAGAGACTGGAATTAGTGCGAAATAACAAAAAATCAGAGAATTTTACCATTCCAGTTGAGTGAAAATAAAAGAAAGTGGAAAAAGAGACAAGAACTTGAACCTTACCAGAGAACTGGTATCATCTCAGTATTCAGTTTGATCTCAGCGATGTTGTGATCTGGATAGTCTTGATTCTTTGACAGATTTCCAATTCCTCCAGTTCCTTATCTAAACCCTTGGGGATTGTTCCAAGTGCACCAATTACAATTGGTATTTCCGTTATTCTCATGCTCCACACCTTTTTTAGTTTTCTGGCTTGGTTCAAGTATTTATCTTTTTTGGTTTCTTTTATTTTCATTCTATGATTTGTCAGAACAGCAACATCCACAAGATGGTAAATTCTCTTTTTTTGTTAATTAGTAGCGGTTAGAGTGTTCGCCAATGACCCAGGAGACCTGGGTTCAATCCCAGGTCGAGTCGTACCAAAGACTAAAAAAATGGTACTTGATGCCTCCTTGCTTAACACTCAGCAGTATAAGGTACAGATCAAGGATAAAGTGGAGCAATCCAGGGAAAAGAGTAGCACCCTCCCCTACACCTTGAAACCCAACCAACAAAGCAGGTTTATATTAGTGTAATGCATACTTTTTAAAAATAGTCAGGTATGAAAAAATGTACCGAATAGTTCAGAGTATCTCAGACATGAAAAAACGTTCAGAATAGTACATACTACGTCAGGCATGAAAAAAACGTTCTGAATAGTACATACTATGTCAGAAATGAAAAAATTATGTAATCCATTTTCATCTCAAAATAAATAATTATTATTATTTTTATTTGTTTGTTATGCCTCCTTAAGAATCTTCCCTTTTTACCGTCTCCTCACATCAACCCTTATAAAAAGATAAAGGAAGAATCTTTGCCCTGAACATATACCTTGTTAATTCAACATCTATATACAGATCAAATTCCGTTAAGCAATTTATCCAATAATTTCCAAAAATTCCCTCTTAAATTCTTTTCCTTTCCATTTACACTGTAATCATCCAATTTAATCTTAGATTTTTTATGCTATGGCTGTTTTTGATCTGATTAGACAATTTATTCCAAAAATATATTACTCTATTAGCAAAAATCCAGTTGGTTAGTAGACTTTATTTTTGAAATCTGTCTTGACAGTAAATTTCCAGTTCGAGGAAAAATATTAAAAAATGTCGACCATAATTAGAAATTCCATTATTTTGAAAGTTTCAATTAATATGGATTATCCAAGTAATTAATGTACAAAAAAGAATTTTCAAAATGATACTAGCTGAAACCCACTTTATAATTGGCATTTTCCACCAGTAAAAATAATCAGCTTAAATTCGTTGAAATGATTATGATGATTCCATAAGTAAAGTTAAGAAAAAAGTAACCAGTCATCTCTAAACTGTTAATGTGACATCATAGAAAAGTTATCATCTGTTACCTAATTTTTTTTTCTTACTTTTAAATTTGAGTTTTTGATTAAGATTAATACCATCCTTCACAAGGTCTACAACTGGTTTGAATTCAGAGTTTTCCTTCTCCTAGACCAGTTGCCATACCAAGACCAGTCTACCTTACTATTTACCCATAGTTGAGGTGTTATGAATTAACGGCTTTCCCAAGGGTATTAGCACAAAGTGAAATGCGAAAAAGATTTGTCAAGAATTTGCACTTGTATTGCCACATGCATTTCCTAAAATAATTGCCATTATTCCATGGGCATTATCACAAATAGTCACTCTTCTCAAAATTGAACATGTTCTTTGCTGCTTAACCTCTATGATTTGCTCAGAACCAGTAATTTTGTTTGGGTGTACTTATTTATGGTCAATAGTTGAATTCATACCTCTCCCAATGGTATTAGTATGATATGAAATGCAAACAGCCTCATTCAGGATTTTTGAACTTGGGTCACCATGTCCGCTTTATATGAAACAATAACCATTATGGCATGAGTGTATAATTTGTATACTATTGATTTTAAAAAGATCTATAGAAAATTTTTAATTTTGATAATAGATACTTTGATCTTGTAAAACTTTTAGAATGAAAAAATATAATACAAAAATATGAAAGTAATTTTTTATAACTTAAACAATAGAAAATCTTCAATAATTGTTAATAAGTGTTGATATGAACAACAAGGGCATTCTACCATCTTTAACTGCATCAGTATATCTATTTGTGAGGAAATGCATGTGGTAACACAAGTGCAAATTCTTGACAAATCTTTTTTGCATTTCACTTTGTGTTAATACCCTTGGGAAAGCCGTTAATTCATAACACCTCAACTATGGGTAAATAGTAAGGTAGACTTGTCTTGGTATGGCAACTGGTCTAGGAGAAGGAAAACTCTGAATACAAACCAGTTGTAGACCTTGAGAAGGATGGTATTAATCTTAATCAAAAACTCAAATTTAAAAGTAAGAAAAAAAATTAGGTAACAGGTGATAACTTTTCTATGATGTAACATTAACTGTTCAGAAATGACTGGTTTAGAGGTGCCCGTCGTGTAATGGTTATCATTGTAGGAAATGGACACAGCGACACGAGTTCAAATCCTGGACGAGACTGATTGCATTTCACATAGCACTAATACCCTTGGGAAAGGTATGAATCCAATTATTCTCCCTCCAGTAGGAGAGACTAGGTTCTTCAGCCTTGGTTAGGCAACTAGTCTAGGAGAAGGAAAACTCTGAATTCAAACCTGTTAAACTTTGCTTAAAAATTGACCTTGTGTCATATCCTGCCCGAGCGGAGGGGTTGGGTAAATATGAGTATATCTATTTGTGAAAATTTGATTTTTGGATGTTTGTTTTGTAAACAGAGTTAAATTTTATGGAATCAATAAATCCCTTGTTAGTTTGAATTTCAGTACTGCTGTAATATTCTATCAAAAGCAAGAGAACCGGGTAAAGAAGGACTGGCTGAAATAGGTGTCATGGCAAAGTCATCATAAAGAGAGTTGGTGTGCTAAGACTTAATTTCATTATCTAATTTGCCTGCTGTAAAAGCATACATGGTTGTTATTGGTATCTATCTATCTATCTCCTTTAGCTCAACGGATACAAAATCCTGATGAGAGTACTAGATTGTTACAATTATATTAATAGACAGATAAATATATGTATATATATACATAGATAATGTTTTTTAAAAAAGCATAGGGTTAAATTGAGAATTAATGTAAATGAATAAAAATAAAATGAAATAAAAGATAAAAAATGTGAAAAAACCATATCATATATACGTACTAATCATTAAAAGTGTAACTGATTTAATTGGCTCAAAAATAAATTTGATTTAAAAAAAAAATTTTAATTTAATTAAATCTTAAAATTAATTTAATATAATTATTTCTGTATCGTTACGTAAAGTTATTGAATAAAGTTAATTTTCTAATTTAGTATTAAATCTGTAGTTTTAAGTCAAAAAGTAATTAAAATTTAAAAAAAAAAAATTTTTTTTAAATTAATTTACTATAATTCTAACCGACAATAAAATAAAAAAAGGAAGTGGGCTAAATGAGGAGATAACTCTTCACCCCTCTTCTATCCCCTCCCACCCTTCTTTCCTGTGTCTATTCTGATTTATTTCATCCATAATATCTAAAGAAGTTCTGCTAATTTTTTTCGTGCTTTTTGATTTTATCAAAAACACATAACAGGATGGAAATAAATTTATAATCCTAATGTGACCAGTTTGTGTTTTTTGCTTAATGATATATATATATACATATATATACAAGTAAGTTGGCTGACTGTAGTCGAGAGTGACCCATAGACTTCTTTTTAATAGCTGCTACACCCTAGTGTAAGGAAGGGCCTAACTCGACAGAATCCTGGTCTCCTGGACCATTGGCAAATACTCTAACCATTATGCCAATATATACAAAAACGAAGTTGAAGAAAATAGAGGCGGATGTCATAGGTGTGACACTAAACTGCATCTGATGGGAAGGCTTTGCTTCTAGACTTCTGGAGAGTAGGAAGTACTCTTTCATTGACATTACTTCCAGGTTCACTCTGACCCTAAGTGTTAGTACCTTTTTAAGTCCCATCAATAGATCAAAATATGAGTTTGAAAATGATTTGTATTCAATTGGACCATTTAAAAAAAAAAAAAAAACTCTACAGCAGCAAATACACAAAAAATGTAAATATGAAAGTAGAAAGAATCCAATTCCCTAACCTCTTGGCATAAAATAGCCACTAGACAAGTTAACATGCCATTAAAATCAATCAATCTAAATCAATTGAAAAAATAGATGCAGGAAATTATAAGCTTCCTTTGAACTCTCTTGCAATAATAATCAATATTAGATTTTAATCTGTTTATTTTTTAAAAAACGAAGAGTTTTAATTACTCAATATTTAGGAGCTTAATTCTGCAAATTTTCTCGTTCAAAATTTTCATATTTAAATTAGTTATATATGTTTTCAATCATATTTAAGGTCATTATCTTGATTATTTGCAAACTTAACTCCCCCTCTCCCTCTCTCTCTCTCAATAAAGAGATGTTTTTATTCCTTGCTAGATGACTTGTGATCAGGTTTCCATTGTAACAATGATTGTATTGATGCTTCTATTAAGGAAAGAGTAAAGGATCCTAATTAACATGTCATAATTAACAGCTGTTCATTATAGTCATTTGGGTGCAAATTGTACTGGAAAGTGCATTATTCTCTAAGTTGGAGCATTTTAAGTATATTGCACTAATAAGAATCTTGCTATGACATATCTCTTAAGCAAATATAATGAGACTTTTAGTAACATGTAGATGAATAGCTTGTAGTGGGAGAGAGTATCTTCCATAATTTATGGGAATTACTTTCAGGTTTAGTTCGACCATGAATACAACACAAATTTTACAAGCACGTAAACAAATGGAATATGACAACAACGAACATTAAGAAACAAACAATTTAATAATCATAACAGACAAGATAAAAATAATTAGAAATACAAGGTTCATGTTATGTACGAGCGGCCTTTGAAGAAAATACAGCTACAGCCAGTTGAATGAAAATAGGATTGTTCACCCGTGTGTGTGTTTACATGTTAGTAAAGTCTATTGAAACAATGCGTCCATAGTTGGCCGAAGTAAAGAGGATAAAAATTTGGGCTTTACTTACATACATGCGTATACGTGTGTGTGTATATAAGTGATGGACTGTAAGTATGTGCCTTTTGTTTTCTTAAGTCAACACGTGCATTTTTTATGACCTTTGGTGACAACATGACGAATTCTGGTAGTCATTAAAAGAAGGTTGCATGCCTTTTCCCTTTGAGTCTTATGACGTGGCTCCCTGCTGTCCGTCCTGGCCCCCCATAGTGGAAGGTCTTTTTGGTAGTGGAAGGAATAACCTAGTTAATTCAATTCTTCATTATTTATACTTTTTGGGGTCACTTAAGTGGATCAAAAAATAGGATATTGTTAGGTTTTTTGGGGGGTCCTAAAATTCAAGCACGCAGACATTTCTTGACCAATCAGATTCGTATATTTACTTATTTATTTTAGGGCCTAAAAATGTTTCTGTTAATTAGTTTCTGAGCCAAGTTTTTCTAGAATGTTCTTATTTTGTGTTTTTAGCTGATTGGTTGAAAAATATAAAAATGTAACTTCAATGTTAATGCAATTTTGATCCGAAATTTCTAGAATGTTTTTATGTATGTTTTTGGGGTTGATTATTTTAAGGCTAAAAAAATATGTATTCGATAAGCTACATAAAAAAAGATGATGTTCAGCTCAAACTATATCTTTCACAAAATTATCATCTAGTTACAAATTGGACTTGTTATGATGTACCTTGTTATGATGTACTTTGTTATGATGTACCTTGTTATGATGTACCTTGTTATGATGTACCTTTTCTTTTTTGTTTTTTTTTTTTAGTTATGGATACATGCAGACATAATAAGAATTTTAGTTGTACAATGTCTTGATTTGTAATGTAAATTTAAAAGCAACATTGATCCTATTCAAGATTTGATTTTACTATTAGAAAAAATATCATTTTGTTTGGCTATTGTCATCACTTTGTTTTAAAGATTAAATTGTTCAGATGATTGCCCTCATGAGCTAAACACACTTGAAGCATCACCCTGAAGTTTTGAAGTGCTTGATTAGTCAGTGTCTCTGGTATTGCAGTGATTTCATGATGAATAAAATTTGTCAGTTGTCTGCTGCCATTGTTTAATGTTGGTTGGTTGGTTTTTATGGCATATCAAACTTTGTAGGTTTTTCAATGACAAGTCCATTTTATACAAATAAACTGTTCTATTTCAAACAATTATGTTTAGCATAAGTACACAGTTTAATTGTCAAAAACATTTCTATTTCAAGCAATTCAGTTTAGTCAAACAGTTCTAATTCAAGCAATTCAGTTTAGTATAAGTGTAGTTTTTGTCCACACACAGTTAAATATCAAAACAGTTCTATATTAAACAATTCAGTTTAGCATAAGTACAGTTTCAATGTCAAAAACAGTTCTGCTTCAAACAATTCAGTTTTGCATAAGTACGCAGTTTGCATGTCAAAACAGTTCTATTTCAAGTAGTTCAGTTTAGCATAAGTACTCATTTTTGTTCTATTTGACCCATAGATAGGACCCTACCCTATCAGATGCTACCATTCCAGGCCAGAGTTGACTTGGGAGTGATGCAATGAAGGGGTACTCCACATTCTCCACAGCTCAAAGATTACTGGAACCTCAGCATCAGATTGTTTAGTGTCATATCCAGGACACTCGTTAGGGGGAGGGTCTTACCCCTCGGCAGAAAAGCTGTCAGTGTATTCTACAGCCTTAGTCAACTAGGCAAGAGATCAATAAAGTTTAGAATAAAAATTAAAACCAAAATATAAAAACAAAAGAAATAATAAAATGCAAAAATCTAATGAAATATTTCATCATTCCTCTTCCTCCAAAACTTTAATTTTCAGCACCAAAATGAACAGTCTCTTCAGGTCTTGCCAACTCTCTGAATATATGTGCCAACTCCAGTTGCATAATCCACAACCTTTGTGATAATTATCCATGGGCTTAATAAAAAAAATCCCACAAGGGAAATTCATACCCTAAACAAGAGGTAACCCCCAACTTTTTTTGCTTGAAAGCTATTTTTTTGATCAAAATGATCTAAAAAAAGTAAAGTTGGCGACCTTAGTCGAGGTTGACCTGAAGGCTCCCTTTTCAATAGCTGCTACACTGAAGTGTAGGGGAGGGCGCTACTCCATTCCCTGGATTGTTCCACTTTACCCTTGAGCCTTATCTTATAATACTGAGTGTTAAGCAAGACAGCATCAAGTACAATTTTTTGAGTTTTTGGTATGACTTGACCTAGGATTGAACTCCAATCTCCCAGACCATTGGCAAACACTCTACTCATTAGGCCAATACTTATATTAAAAATTACTGAATATATCTATTTATATATGTACTAAATATACTTCATATAGATAATATATGTTTGAATACTTTGTATGAAACCTTACAGCACAATAAAGTTGAATAGATTTAAGGTCACTTACTTTACTCTTATGACTTGCATGGATAGGTTAACATCTAAAAAAAATTCTTTTAGCATAGTACGCAATCTACCCACACTTCCTTTGTAATCTACTGGTCGATCATGATCAATGTATTGGATATCTCCGCTCAAAACACTGAAATATAGGAGAGAAATGGAGGAAAATTCTGTTGAATCATTTCCAACAGGGGCACACAGAGATCACATTGCCTTGGCATGCTTTAATTTATCATCGAAAATAGTTTACACCTTGCAGCATTTTGCCTATTATTGAAAGACTTATGAAATGCTTTCAGAGTTGGAATTAGTTTCCTTTTTTTTTTCTATTTTCTTTTTTTTTTTTAGTGGTAATCTCGAAAAGGACTGAATAGAAAAGAGGAAATAAATGAACTTAAAAATAGAACTGATTCTTATATTCAATAAAGTGTTTTCTTTGGTTGAAATAGAAATGGTTTCAAGAGTTTCAAAAACAGGTTGAATGTGCAGCTGGATAAATATTTTACAAAAGAGATTATATTTAAATATGAATATTCTACTTGAAACCATAAGTTGAAAATCTGGGAAATTTATTTGTCTTGGATTGGCATGACAAGGGTCTTTGGTCAAACAATCAACAGAAAGATAAATGCTCTCCAATGTGGAACAAATGCAACAGCTGAATGTGAAGATTAAAAAAAAAAAAGAAAAGAAAAGTTTTGTGAAATAGTGATAAAAAAAAGACCTTTATTTCTTTTTCATTTAAAACGTTCTTGGCTTTATTGTTAAAGTAAAGTAGAAAGCTACCAAGGAAGCAGAAAATTTATAATAAGATTTGATCACTCTAGCAGATAATATCAAAAAAAAATATCAGCAATCAATAAAATATCATGTATATTTGTACATTTTTATTAAGAGACCATATTAATTCAAGATTAAAACTCTTGTTTAAGCAATTTGTTTTTTTATATATTCATTATTTAAGTTTGGTTTGGTTTTATGGCATATCAACCTTTGTAGGTTATTTAACGCCAAATCCATTTTTATGTAAATAATCAGTTCTATTTAAAACAATTCAGTTTAGCATGAGTACACAGTTTGATTGTCAAAAAACATTTTCTATTTCAAACTATTCAGTTATATATAACAATTCAGTTTAGTGTAAGTACAGTTTCAATGTCAAAAATGGTTGGTTTGTTTGGTTTTATGGCATATCAACCTTTGTAGGTTATTCAACGCCAAATCCATTTTTATGTAAATAATCTGTTCTATTGAAAACAGTGCAGTTTAGCATAAGTACACAGTTTAATTGTCAAAAACATTTCCATTTCAAACTATTCAAGCAGTTATATGTAATAATTCAGTTAAGTGTAAATACAGTTTTAATGCCGAAAAACAGTTCTATTTGAAATAATTCAGTTAAGCATGAACACGCAGTTTAAGTGTAAGTATGGTTTAATTGTCAAAAACATTTCTATTTTAAGCTATTCTGTTTACTCAATTCATTTTAGCATAAGTATGCTGTTAGTTCTATTTAACCTATAGATAGGGCCCTATCAGATGCTACCACTGCGGGCCAGAGTGGACCTGGGAGCGATGGCAATGAAGGGGTATTCCGCATTCCCCAAAGCTCCAGCATTGCTGGAACCTCACCATCAGATTGTTTAGTGTCATATCCAGGACACTTGTTGGAGGGGGTCTTACCCCTCTGCAGAGAAGCAGTCGGTGTATTCTAAAGCCCCAACCGACTGGGAAATCATTATTGTAGAGGATAATATAAGTATGAATTAACACTTCTGCTTGTCTGTGGGTTTAGGATATTGACATCAGTTGCATTTGGGAGTAAAAAAAAAAAAGGACCATTAATTGAGTGAAATCTTTTCAAATCACTTGAATAAAGGCACATTTAGAGTCATTGGTATAATAAGTAGAGTGTTCGCAGTGGTCCGGGAGACCAATGTTCAATTCTTGGTCAAGTCATACCAAAGACTCAAAAAATGGTACTTGATGTCACCTTGCTTAACACTCAACATTATAAGGTAGGTATCAAGGGTAAAGTGGAACAATCCAGGGAATGGAGTTGCGCCCTCCTCTACACCTTGGTGTTGTAGCTATTGAAAGGGGAGCCTGCAGGTCATCCTTGACTACGGTTGCCAATTTACTTTTAGGGTAATGGATATCATTATAAAAAATGGAATTGGTGACCTGAGTTCAAATCCTCAACAAGACTGTGTTTCACATCATTGTTCTCCTCCCAACTATTAGTTAATAATAGGGCAGAGAAGGTTCTTTAGCCTTGGTAAGGCAATGAGTCTAGGAGAAGAAAAGTTAAGTGTGCCTCCTATATCAAAATGTTGGCAGTGTAATTGACCTTGAAACTCTGGAGAAAGAAGTGAGATTTCATTGCTTATGATAATCATCGCCATCGGCTTAATTTGGTGCAGGTTTCTTTGGGGACCTCAGTGGAATCTACAACCTGGTACACAAAGGACTGGTTGACTTTCAAAATGTTGACTGTCTGTAAGTCACTGTGGTTGGCAGCAAGCGCCATGATTATGGCATGTTTTTTTCATTTTTTTTTCTTCTGCTCAATTAGAAATTTAGACATTGCTGCTATTATTACACCTGAAAGAGAAATGAGAATGTTAAAATTTGGTGCATGCCACATAATATTAGGTTTGGTTGTCTTGTAGAGAGTTCGCCAATGGTCTGGGAAACCAGGTTTCAATCCCAGGTCAAGTCATATCAAAAACTCAAAAAATGGTACTTTTTGCCGCCTTGCTTAACACTCAGCATAATAAGGTAAGGATCAAGGGTAAAGTGGAGCAAACCAGGGAAAGAAGTGGTACCCTTCCCTACAACTCGGTGTAGTAGCTATTGAGTAGGGAGCCTTCAGGTTACCCATGACTAAGGTCGCCAACTTTACTTATTTATGATTTCTGAGTAAAGGTGTGTTCTTAAATACCTAACACACCTTGTATTTTGTTTTTACCTACATTATCTGGATTTGTGTATTGGAGTTTTAAATTCTTCAAAAAGTAAATATTTCTTATGATTGTATTATAATAAAGAAATATGTAAATATTACAATTATTATTTATAGATATTTTATATTCTTGTTTATTTAAATCTATTTGCTTTTATTCATAAAGGTTTTTTTTTTTTTGTGGCCAGCCATCAAAGTAAATGTTTTATATTATAGCGTTTCGGGAAATTGTTAATTTCTCTAACACTATATTTTTTAGGCAACACAAATGAATGACGAAACTTTACTTTAACAAAACAACAAAGAAAGTTTTATTTGCAGCATGGAGTATTGGATTTGCTTTTGGTGCTGTAAGACTCGTGGAGTTTAGGCTTGTTAGTGTTGGAGACGAAATGGCGTAGCGGGATGTTGAGATGGTAGCGTGTATTGCGGGACGTGTGAGGGATTGTGTTTAGAGTCACTGTGTATTTCGTGCCTGTTATCTGGGGGAGAGTATGCCTTATCTCCATTAATGTGGACCAGCAGTGAAATGGGAGCTTGTGTCGAGAGCGGGCTTATGCTCAGATCGACATAGCCAATTTTGGGGTGACATGAAGTTGTGCCTGTGAAAGGCATGTTGAATGCATCCAATTTATATTCAACTGTGATTCCTCGTAGGAAATCCATAAATTAGATGGTTCCCTCGTTGAGTTTCCATGTTGCTGCTGCTGGTGTTGCTATGTTAAAGCTGCAGTGAGATGTCCACACTGGGCGGCTTGTCTAGCTAAAAAGCATCGCTAAGTAGGGATGGCCAGAGGAACGTCTGTTCTGGTCGCCGTCTCAAGCCAAAGAGACTGGGTTTGGCCGCTCACCCGTTTTGCAAGCCGGAAATGAAGGTCCGGGCTGAATAGAATAAGTCATCCTGATTGGGTGAAATTAAGTGTTGAAATAAATTGAGCGCCAAACCAAAATACGAGATTTTCCTCTTCTCTACAATATGAAAAGATTTTAATGAAAATAAAGATCTGATGAAGATTTATAATCTGCAACTCCATTGATTTCTTCAATTCTTTTAGGACACTGTTCAATGATGTTTAAAATTTAATTGATGACCTTCTCAGGGAAACTGAAAACAGTTTCTGAATCCAATTAGTGATTTTAATGACTGACTGAATAACCAAATGAATAATTTAATTAAACATCTTAAATATATCGGTTAATTTCCCTCAGAACTTGTTTGCCATTTGCCCTTAGTTTGGAATGATGCTGAAAGAATTTAACCTGTGAATTTATTTCCAGAAGTACTTTTGACTTGAAACTATTAGAAACAGGCTTTTGAGTGAGATATTTATAATTTGCCTCGACTTTTGCACTTAAGGGACAAAGCACGAGACTGAAGGCAGAGATTTCAAATGCCTCTTCTGATAAATAAGGTATGTAGCCTGATTAGCATTTAAGAGAAATACTTGGTATGAGGTTCAGCTGAAAAGTTCATAGGCTAACCAAGATACTCTCCCAGAATGTGACTAAATGAGGTTTATTTTTCAACATAATCTCCTTCATAGTCCACATACTTCATCCATGGGTATTGCAATGGTTGGACCCCATTGGTCAAAAAAGTCATCAACAGCAGATATGATGTCATCAAATAAACTTTTCAGCCCATCCTTATGCATTGTATATAACAAGGGAGATCACTCCTGCTATCTAACACTTTTCAATGTCCAAATCACAAATTATTAATATTAAGTCCCAAGTCAATAAAGAGTGCTCAATCAAATTCAGTGCAAAGTTCCAAAAAGGCAAATTCAAATAGTAAATCTTGTATTAGCAAGATGTCCTTTTCCTTAGAGGAAATGTCACATCAAATTGCTTACATTAGCTTATTTTTTTTATTGCAATTAGAAAATTAATTTTTCCCAGAATGCAATGTTGATGGTTGTTTATTTTAGACAAGAAGTTGTTCATGGCTAATACCCAATAATAATCCAACTGACCCTCAGATTACCTGCATCTGAACTCCCAGAATTCACAAACTATCAAGCACAAAGCACTTACAAACTTTGCTCCCAGGTGTAGACACCTTTGTTTAAATCTATCTCATCATTCAATTAAGAAAAAGCCTGTGAATGATTTCTGTATTATCCTTTTATTGGCATGACAGTTTGAGTGTTTGCCAATGGTCTGGGAGACCTGGGTTCAATTCCAGGTCAAGTCATACCAAAGACTCAAAAAATGGTACTTGATACCGCCTTGCTTAACACTCAGCATTATAAAGTATGGATCAAGGGTAAAGTGGAGTAATCCAGGGAAAGGAGTAGTGCCCTCTCCTACACCTCGGTGTAGTAGCTATCAAAAAGGGAGACTTAGGGTCACCCTCACCTTAGATCGCCAACTTAACTAAATTACTAATACCTTATGGGATCATCTTAAGCCTCAAATTGTGGACTTATAGTCAAATGATATTAATACTATAATTTCTTTGTTTGATTATTAAGAAAATTATTTATACTGCTGGCCTTATCTGCATACTTAATAAGTAAAGTTGGCAACCTTAGTCGAGGGTGACCAGAAGGCTCCCTTTTCAATAACTACTACACCGAAGTGTTGGGAAGGGTGCTACTCCTTTCCCTGGAATGCTCCACTTTACTCTTGATATGTACTTATATTGCTGAGTGTTTTAGTCTTTGGTATGACGCAAACTGGGACTGAACCCAGGTCTTCTGGACCATTGGCAAACACTCTACCGACAAGGCCAATAAATGCTAATCATCATCATCAATATGTCGTGCCGCCAGCAAGGATATCCCTGACCCTCTCTCGCCACTTCTCCCTATCATTCATCACCTCCGGCAGGTCTTCAGGGTTACATCCTGTGTCCTCACATAGCTGCTGTATGTAAGTTTGGGCTGGTCATCCTGCTTTTGCTTGGCCATATGTGGAGGTCCATAGGAGTACATCACTTACAAGCTCGTCTTTGCTTCTCCAGCAGTGTCCTGCGTGTCTGGTTCGTCTAACTTGTATAGTTTTCATGATGGGAGGCAAGTGGCCGTATAGTTGGTGTCTCGTGGGGTGTTGTTGCCAGGACTTGTTCAATATTGCTCTCAACATTCTTGTATAGTTGCCGTCAAGTTTCTTCTCCAGCCATCAAATAGCAGTTTATAGTGCTAGTTGGTGGTAAATCAAGGTTAATTTGCATATTGATCTTAAAAATTTGCTTATAATAAATATCAGCAGGGTATTATTGATTTCTCATGGTTTTGTTTTATTTCAATAAATATAAAATCCTGTTGATAAATCTTAAAAGAAATCCATTAACAACAAGAAATAACAGTAATTTTATTCTTTATACTGTTTAATTAAGTTAAATAGCTAAATTATGAAAATGTAGCTATGAAAGCTGGGAGTGATGGAAAGAGCTAGCATCCAAGATGTTCCATTTTTTATTTTAAAAATTTCAAAAAAGTTTAACACTATAATCAAATTTTAAATAATATTAAATGCTATTTTTCAGTTTATTGATTTTTTTTTTTTTTTTGCCCAATATTATACACTCTAAAAAAAATCCTACATAAAATTTCATATGGAAATCAATTAGAATAAAATAAAATAAGTGTTATCTTTTTATATAAGTTCTTATTTAGTCTCGTTAAAACTTAGATACTTGCAGCTGGAGTGTGCCTATTTTTGTTGGTCCAAATAATAAATAATATTAATCTATGTATAAACAGTAAAAAAGATTAACTGAATAAATTAGATAAATAAAACTGCTGAAAAAATATTTTACTCATTTATAACTTCTTAGCAATATTTTTCTTAACTCTCAGGCCCAGACCTGCAGGTATCTGTGCCACTTCCTTGAAGTACATAAACCGAGGCAGCCTGATTTCCCGTTAGAGAATCCTCATTTCTATGTCATTGTTGCCCATAAAATGTTGTAATCAGTAATTTGTTGTTTTTTTTTTGTTTAATGGCATATCAACCTTTATCAGTTATTTAATGCCAAAGCCATCATTGTAAAAGGACAGTAGTGGTACTAACTAATCTCTAGCTGGGGGATAAGGGAGTTTGTATCTTTTCTGGACATTAGCATAATGGTTAGAGTGTTTGCTAATGGCCCGGGAGTCTGGAGTTCAATCCCAGGTCGAGTCATTACCAAAAACTCAAAAAATGGTACTTGATGCTGCCTTGCTTAACACTCAGCATTATAAGGTATTGATCAAGAGTAAAGTGGAGCAATCCAGGGAAAGGAATAGTGCCCTCCCCTACACCTCAGTGTAGTAGCTATCGAAAAGGGACCCTACGGGTTACCCTTGACTATAGTCATCAACTTTACTTATATCTTTTCCAAGGTTATTTGTCCAAAAGGGAATATAATTGTGCAACTAAAGTTTGAACTCACTTTCTACAATGTTACAGTCCAGCATGTTAATCCCTATGCCATGGAGACTCTACCCTTCAAAGCCTTACAAATTAAAACATTACAGAAGAGAGACTCTCAGTGCAATGGTTATCAAAGGAAAAAATATAACAGACAACCCAAGTAAAAATCCGAGACTAGGCTGTTTGCATTTCACTTCACGCTAATACCCTTTGAAAAGGCATGATCCCTACAACTCTGAGTAAATAGCAAAGCTGACTTAGTTCTTCAGCCTTGGTGTGACAACCGGTCAAGGAGTGTAGAATAATAAAAGTGCCTACCACCATAATTGAAGCAGGAATATATAGAGAATTACCTTCACTCATATTACCAGCAGCCAATCACAGCCCCTGCAATGACGTGCCCATGAGATGCTCCATAAATAGTCCTCCTTCTCACGTGGGGTTATTCTTTTGGCAGCTCTGTTTGCTTCACAACTGAGTGCTGACGTGAACAACTTTGCAAATTCGACAAGGAGAAGCAAATCCTGAATTCAAACCAATTTTACTTCATTTAAAAATTGACCTTGTGTCACACCCTACTTGTGGCAGAAGGATTCGGTAAATACAATCATTCTATATTTTCAACTGTTTTTCAGTCAAGATCCATAGAGTGAGGGCCTACAAGCATTATAGGTCTCAGTATTCTAAGAGTCAAAAGTATTTAATCTTTTAAATACCTTGTTTTCTTCTTTGTTAGATTGCTCAACTTTCACATTATTATTTTCATGTTTTCCTGAAAATATAAATATTATCAATTTCTAATTTGTTAATTATTTTTTTGAATTTTCATTCAACTTGCCACGCTTTTTTTTATTCAAAATATTCTGATTCTTTACTTTAAAAAAAAATCACTAAAATATCGCTGGAAACGTTACAAAATCACCTGAAAGAAAAATTTATGAATTTGGGTCAAGGAATCAAGAGAGAAATTATACGTTTGATGTTTGTTTTTGTTTTTGGGTTTGTTTGTTTTTTTTTGTTTTGTGAGCTTTTTTTGTTTTCTTAATTACATCTGAACATTTTTCCTGTGGTAGCAGTAACAGGTGGGAGAGTAAATCCAATCAAAATGAGATGAACTTCACGTCCAATTTAGGCTGCATGAGATAAATGATGTCATCTTGAATATATTGGATGTATATTTTATTTGTCTCTAATTGGATCTAAAAAGATGTGACAGCCATGTTCAGTAAAGTAAATAAAATCAAAAAAAATCTTATTTGCATTAAGAAATATTTCATTAGTTTTTCAGATTTCATATTAAACCAAATGTTTTATTTACTCTTATTATAAATGACATTTAAAGCTTAAACATACAAATTATTTATTTTTATGTGAAGTAATTAAATAAGTAAAATCTATGTTGTTTATCTGTCTAAGTAAATTATTTTAAAGTTTGCTCAATGAGATTTAGAATGTAATTTTGGATACTATTGTGCTTGTGGGTAGAGTGTTCACCAATGGCCTGGGAGACTAAGGCTCGATCCCAAGTCAAGTCAAAACAAAAACTCAAAAAATGGTACTTGACGCCATCTTGCTAAACAGTCAGCCTTATAATGTATGGATCAAGGGTAAAATGGAGCAATCTAGGAAAAGGAGTTGTACCCTCTCCTACATCTTGGTATATTAGCTAATAAAAAGGAAGCCTTTGGATCGCCCTCAACAACAGTCACCAACTTTACTTATATACAATAATCTTTAAAGTAAAATAGACTGCGTATAATGTGGCTTGGTAAATTTTTAAGATTCTGTCTCTCTGGGAATTTTGAGGAAAATTCCATGCTTAATCAAACTGATGGTTTGGTTTGGTTTCTTTGTTTAATGGCATATCAACTCTTTTTAGGTTATTTAATGCCAAAGCCATTCTCCTAGAAGAACAGTAGTGGTACTATTTAACCCATAGCTGGGAGGATAAGGGGCGTTCATACCTTTCCCAAGGGTATTTGCCTGAAAGTGAACGTAATAGCGCGACTGGAGTACAAACTCGCGTACTACGATTCCGCAGTCCATCACTTTAACCTTTACACTATGAGGACACCCCTTAATCAAACTGAGACTATAAGTTAAATTATAGAAATTTAAACGAGGAGCTTGTGGTGTAATGGTTACCTTTGTAGGAAATAGATATGGTAAAAGGAGTTCAAATCCTGGAAGAAGATGTTTACATATCACTTAGCACTTATTCCTTTGGGAAAGGTATGAATTCAGCTATTCTTCCTCCAGCTATGAGTAAATTAGAAGAGCAGATTGGCATAGCAACCAATCTCGGAGAAGAATAACTCTGAATTCAAATCTGTTAAAACTCCTCTTAAATAAATTGACCTTGTGTCACATACTGCTCATGGTAGAGGGGTTGAGTAAAAATACATAGAAATTCAAACTTTTTGGGTTTTCAGTTATTCAACATGATTTAGAGGTAACATTTAAAGCAAACATTCTCATTGGGTGCCCTATTCATATAGCCTTGAGCCACATCTGGACAAAAAGCTTAGTAAATTGCAACATTTAAACCAGACATTCTAATTATATTATATTATACTATAAAAGTAAAAAGTAAGTAAAGTTGGCAACCGTAGTCGAGGGTGACCAGAAGGCTCCCTTTTCAATAGCTACTACACTGAGGTGTAAGGGAGAGCACGACTCCTTTCCCTCGATTGCTCCACTTTACCCTTGATACGTACCTTATATTACTGAGTGTTAAGAAAGGAGGTATCAAGTACCATTTTAAAGTCTTTGGTTTGACGCAACCTGGGATTGAACCCAGGTCTCCCAGACCATTGGAAAACATTCTACCCACTAGGCTAATGTGTTAGTAGCAAATGAATAAAATTATAGATTGGTTATTTTCTAATGACATATAAATATTTGTGAGTTATTTAATGCCAAAGTAATCATTGTAGAAGAACAGTAGCGATACTATTTAACCCATAGCTGGGTGGCATAAAGGTAGTCATACTTTTATGTGGGGTATTTGTCCAAAAGTGAAAGTAATTGTGCAACTGGAGTTTGAACTCAGTTACTAGGATATTCTAGTCCAGAATGTTAGCCACTATGTCATAGGGAATCCCTCCCCCCCCACATACACAAAAAGTACTCTATGATTAATATATGGGTTAAATATTAGATATTGAATATTATGGTTATTAATATGGGTTAAATATTAGAGTAAAACTCTGAATTTAAAACAACAGCAGACTGCTTAAAACTGAACTTGTGCCATGTCTTACCCATGGATTGCATAAATACATATATCAATGAAAAAAGATAAATAATAATGCACTTGGCTCTTTTGCAGTCAAAACAATATATATATATATATATATAATTAATTGGTGACACAAGGTCATCAATGTTTGTTGCACTCATATTTTTAACATAATTTACTATGTCTATAATTTAGAATATTGGAAGGAATTTTGTATCCAACTACATTTTTTTCTAAATACAATTCCTCAAATCTCTGTGACAGCAAGTTTTTTAAGGCCTTCTGGAATCTCGAAAGTATTCTAGCTAATCTTACTAATACTGAGGTCTATAAGGTCTTCATTCTTCTTTTTATTTTCTCTTCCTCCAGTCTTTTTTCTAAGCCTTTGGAGATTGCTCAATGCTTCTATTTAGGAAGGAGTGAAGGATTCTAATTAACATTTGAAGCTGGTGTGCTCCCAAAATGCATAGCCCCAAGAGTGAATTCATAATTTCAGCTAATGAATTGAACTTAACTGCAGGAACCTGTATCTTATCTGATATTCAGCCCTGTCAGCTGGGGCTGTAGAAAATATCGTCTGCATCTCTGCAGAGAGGTAAGACCACACCACCACCTCCACCATCATCACTACCGTGTGTCCAAGATATGACACTTGACCATCAAATAGTGAGGCTCCATTCCTGGAGTCCTGGGGAATGTGTAGTAACCCTTCATTGCCATTACTCCCTGGTCCACTGTGACCTGGAGTGGTAAAACCTGTTAGGGTCCCATCTCTATGTTTAAATAGAACTGTTTAATCATTTCCTAAGATTGAAGCCATTTAACTGTGAGCAAACAAATTATCAACGTTAAATTGAATCATTATCATTATGGAGCAATAATTGGACCAATTTAACTGTGTGCAAAGGAATAAATAATCTTAAATAGAATTACTAGAGTTAAATAACAATACTTGAAACCATTTAACTGTGTACAAATAAAACTATTAATGTTAGATTGCAATACTTGAAAACATTTAGGTTTGGTTTGGTTTCTTTGTTTAATGGCATATCAACTGTCATGGGTTATTTAATGCCAAAGCCATCCTTCTAGTAGAACTGCAGTGATGCTATTTAAACCCATAGCTGGGAGGATAATGGGGTTCATACTTTTCCCAATGGTATTTATCTGAAAGTGATCATAATAGCGTGATTGGAGTTTGAACTCGTTTACTACGATTCTAGAGTCCAGTGCTTTAACTATTACACCACAAGGACACCCCCACTGAAAACATTTAACTGTGTGCAAACAAATGAGCCTTGACTCATCTAAAAATTGTTACTACAAACTATTTTTTATAAATCATTTATACATAATATACATGGAGCATTCAATAAGTTTCCATACTTTTTTGTACAGGCATTTAAAGTTGTCATAGACTCTTGAAAATTCATTATCTTATTGCTATACATCTTATGAGATGACTGACTAATTTTTATGATTTCAGGTTCAAATGAACAGCTACAGCAGCAATTGGAATACATCCTACTAAAGCCTGTTTGTCACAGCAGGTGAATTTCAAAAATGCAATCTGGATGTGAGGACAATTTAGAAGAAAGATATGCAATAAAATTCTGTTTTAAACTTGGAAAAAAGGCCACAGAAATGTATGGAATGCTTCAGACTTCTTTTGGAGCATCTTGCATGAATCAAGCATCAGTTTTTGAGTGGCATAAGAGATTCAAGGAAAGCATGGAGTCTGTGAGGGATGATGAGAGGTGTGAGAGGAGTAAGGAAGTCAATACACCAGAGTTGATTGGCCAAAGGGTTAGGGTTACTATGTTGAGGTTTTAAGGGAGTTCAGGAAGAGATTCCATCGGAAGAGGCCAGCACTCTTCAAATCAGGTCAGTGGCATTTCCCACAGGACAATGCACCAGTCCACAACTCCATCCTTGTCACAGACTATTTGACAAAGATGGGCATCAAGATAGTTCGTCACCATCCCTATAGTTCAGACCTTGCTCCCTGTGACTTTTGGTTATTCCCTAAGCTCACAGGCTGTCGTTATGAGACAATTGAGGAGATGAAAGAGACTGTGACAAAGGTCACTGACACACTCACTCAAGAGGACTTCCATGGGGCCTTCCAGAAGTTGTTGGAATGGTACAACAAGTGCATTGCAGTTGGAGGAGATTACTTCAAAGGGGACTAGAGTTTCATGTGTCTACTATCAATAAAAGTGTCCATACGAAAAAAGTCTGGAAACTTATTTAATGATCCTCGTATATGTATAAACTGGATTTGGCATTAAATGACCTACAAGGGTTGATATGCCATAAAATCCAACCCAACCACCCAATGAGCTCTCACTTGTTTAAAAATAAAATTACTTACAAACTACTCACTTAAAAATTATATATATATAGATGTGTGTGTATAAACAGTATTTGGCATCAAATAACCATCTATAGATGATATGCCTTTAAACCAAATAACATAACTTAACCTTATCCTGTATTGTTTTGGCAATTATCTTCCAAAATATCATAAAGATTGTATTGTGTATTCCATTGATCAGCTTCTTAACTAATTAGGAAAGCCTTTTACTTTACTTGAAATTAGATACACCTCCATTATAATTTGTTAAGCTCATTTAATATTACTCAAGGTCAAGACTTAATTAAGATCAATCAACAATAATTATATAAGCCTGCGTCTAACGCTTGTGAAAAACTGTCATATTCATTAACTCAGGGAATATCGATCTACAAAGGTAAATCAAAAGTTTTGCAAAATTTTGGCACATGCTAATTTGTAGCAAAGCAAACTGTGGTAGGCACTCGGTGTGATTAGTAGTATTGTGGTAGTTAGTGTGTTGGCATGTTGTGCTTTGCTTCACTGCTTGTGTGATTTGGACACCATAGAAAAGAATGATCAACATAGTCTAATTTGAGAACTTATGTTTTTATGAGTTCAAACTGAGCTAAAGTAGTTAAAAACATATGTTGTGTAAAAGGTGAAGAATAAGTTTATCACTGTACCGTAATTAGATGCTTGAAGAAATTTTTCTTGGGTTTCAAGAACCTTGAAAATCAAGCAAGATCAGTTTGGCATAAAACTCTGAATTCCAAGGCTATGCCCCTAGACATAAAGGCATTTATTTACCAACCTCTCAGCAGAACCAGAATGTGACACAAAATCAAGTTTAACAGGTTTGAATGTAGAGTTTTCCTTTGCAACCAAGGCTAAAGTACGCAGTCTTCCCTACTATTCACCCTTGGCTGGAGGAAGAATAATTGGATTCATACCTTTCCCAAAGGTTTATGTAAAATGCAGTCAGCTTTGTGTAGGATTTAAACTCATGTCACTCTGTCCATTTCCCACGATGATAACCATGACACAACAAGCATTTCCAAAGATGTAGATTCGTAAACCTGTTGGGTTTCAGTTGTAATTGCTATCTACAATGATACTGTTGCTTCTATTGAGGAAAGAATAAAGAATTCTAATTAGCATTTCAGGGTTAACTCTATTATATCAAGTATTTGGAGGATTAAGAAATGACATTCAGTGCATACCAACTAAAATTATCATTCAGCTGCAAATGGGACTGGAAATTATATTATTCTTGAAGAGCATTTTTAGTGCATTTTTTCAATGGTTAACAGTTATATATATATATATATATATATATATATAACAATTTTTCCAAACAGCAGTCATGTACATTCTACTGTATGCACATATATATATATATATATATATATATATGCATATATATATATATGCATACAGTAGAATGGACATGACCGCTGTTTGGAAAAATTGTGCTTTATTTTATCGGATAGGTCTGACTTCCATATGACTGATAGCTTTTCGATAGCTGTCCATACCTTTGCTTATCACGTATTGATGTCATATTCAATAGATGAGAAGGAGTCTTCTGAAGTAGGTGAACTTGCTCCCTAGTTTCGGAGCTGTCATTTAGTGTGGAGATATTGCCACTTTGATTAAAGGACATATACTCCGTTTTGTCTGCATTCACATGGAGCTCCATGCTACCTGCTGCTTGCTCCAGACTATGCAGCAAGGATTTAGCCTGGGCAGGTGTATTTGCCAGAAGCACTATGTCATCAGTGTAGTCTGTATTCATGATAGTCCGTGCAGGGTATTGACTGCTTCTTGCATTCTCCAGTGTAAAACCATTTTCTTTCATTAAATCTATCGATATCCAAAGTACATAATCAAGGCAGATTATGAACAGGTATGGTGCCAATGTGTCCCCTTGCAGCACACCTGTGACAATGTCAAAGAAGTCCGAGTCTCCATCCAGTAAGCAAACTTTTACTCTCATGTTTTTATAGAGCATCATCATGGCTGCAACTGTCTCCCTGAGTAGGCCATAGGCTAGAAGCATTTGCTCCATCTTCCCTCTGAGTATAGAGTCAAATTCCGTGGAGAAATGTACAAATAGGAGTGTAGCAATGAGGTTTTTTGCATGAATACCTTCTAAAATTCGACAGATTATCAGAATTTATGATGTAGATTGATTTCTATGAAAGCCATTTTAGTTTTTCCCAAGAATTTTTTTCACTTCAGGTTCAATGTGGTTGAGTAGCAGAGCATTGTATATCTTAGCTGCTATGGAAGTAAGGGTTATATCCCGGTTGTTCTTGGCAATTCTGAAGTCACCTTTTTTTAGGAAAGGGAAGATACAGTCCTTTGTCCATCTGTCTATTGTGTTCAGGTTATATACAACATTGCAGTATCAGAGTAGTAAGCATATAGAGAAAAAACTTGACAGCAATTGCACAAGGATGCTACAAGCTATATTAAACAAATCCTAAAAGCAACATCCAACAAAACAGCAGCTGTACAGCCACCTACCACTCATCATGAAGACTATCCAAATTAGATGAACAAGACATGTGGGACACTGCTGGAGGAACAAGGATGAACTCATTAGCGACATTCTCCTATGGAACCCTTCACACAGATGTGCAAGTGTAGGACAACCAGCAAGAACTAATCTACAAAAGCTCAGTCAGACACAGGATGTGGCCTGGAAGACCTGCCAGAAGCGATGGATGAGAGATAGATGGCCAGAGAGAGTCAAGGAAATCCATGCAAGCAGCACAACATGATGATATATATAGATATATACAAGCATTCTAAGAATTTTAATTATTGATAGATATCCGATGAATTAACTAGTATTTGGGTGAGTCAAAAACTTTGCAATATCATGGTAAAGTTAAGTTGAATTCATCTGCTTGAGATCTTTTTCCCAAGGCTGTGAAGGGATAAACAGACTCTGAATTATGAGATGCCGACTGCTTCATCCTCTCTGACTGCTACTCACCAAATTTACTCATGCCTATGGTGTAATGGCTATTGTCATTGGAAATGGACCACTATTCTCCCTCCAGCTAAGGGAAACAGTTGGGCAGAATGTGCTCTTTAACTTCGGTATGGCAACCAGTCTTGGAGAAGGAAAACTGAATTCAGACTTGTTAAACACTGCTTAAAAATTGACCTTGTGTCACATCCTACTGGCTGGTTGTTTGTTCTACTGCATATCAATCCTTTTTGGGTCATTTAACACCGAATCAAATTCCAAGCAATTCAGTTTAGTATAGGTACAGTTTTTGTTTATAAACAGTTAAGTTAAATGTCAAAACAGTTCTATTTCAAACAATTCAGTTTAGCATGAGTATACTGTCTAATTCTATTTAAAAACAATTATATTTCAAACAACTCAGTTTAGCATAAATTCACACTTTAAATGTCAAAACAGTTCTATTTCAAACAATTCAGTTTAGCAAAAGTTCACAGTTTAGTTCTATTTGACTCATAGGTAGGACTCTTTCAGTTGTTACCACTCTGGGCCAGAATGGACCTTGGAGTGATGGCAATGAAGGAGTACTCCACATTCCCCAAAGCTCCAGCATTCCCCAAAGCTCCAGCATTACCATCAGATTGTTTAGTATCATATCCAGGAAAATGATTTTCAGAAATGTATAAATAGTGTAAATAATAATGTCAGAAATTTAGGCAAACTGTGATTTACCCTTTAACCAACAACCCACAGTCATCATGATCATGATGTTGTGCCATCAGCACAAATCTTCCTGACCCACTTCTGCCACCCTTCTCTATTGTCCATCACTTTCGGTTGGTCTTCAAGGCTACATTCTATAACAGAACAGAGCTGTTATACGTAGGTTCTGGCTGGTCATCCTGCCTTTGCTCGTCTATGTGAAGGGGTCCTCAGAAGTACATCACTTATGAGTTTGTCCCTACTTCTCCAGCAGTGTCCCGCATGTCTGGTTTGTCTAACTTGGATAGTTTTCATGATGGGTGGTAAGTGGCCGTACAGCTGCTGCTTTGTGGGGTGCTGCCTCCAGGACTTGTTCAATATTACTCGCAGCATTCTTGTGTAGTTGCTGTCAAGCTTTTTCTCCATACATTTAGTTAGCATCCATATAGTGCATCCTTACAACAGTATTGACACAACTACTGCTTGGAAAAAACTGCATTTCATTTTATTGGTCAGGTCTAACTTTCATATGACTGATAGCCTATCGATAGCTATCCATGCCTTTGCTAGTCACGTGTTGATGTCTGTCTTGGTTGATGAGACACTGCTTCTTGTGTTCAAAACTGGAGAAAAATTAAGTGCATGACATACTACAAGAGGGAGTCCTGGACATCTCGGGTAGTGTAATGGTTGACAAGCTTGACTAGCAAACCTGCAAGAGTGAATTTGAGTCTCACAGGGTTTGCCATTCATTTGGCCTTGTACCACATCTAAGAAAGAAAGCTTGGTAAATTGCTACAAGAGGAAGTCAGCATGGTAGAATGACTAATGTACTGAGCTGTGATATCATAGTAAGTGAGTTCAAACTCCAATTGTGCTATTAAGTTTACTTTTAGACTGATACCTATTATATCAGTGTATGATTGCAAGGAAAGAAATAAACACAGTTGCAAAAGCAAAGAACATAAAGGCACATAAAAATTTTAACAATTGTATTGGAAACAAATGAATAAAAAGTTCAAATAGCTGGGTTTGTAAAAACATGTTGATATGGAATTGAAAAGTAGAAAAAATATCCTATGCTTAATAGTAGTCGGATTGTTGGACTTACGTGCACGCGGTCAATCAGATGTTACGAGGAGAGGGGTGTTTGCTGATTTGTGGGTTAGTTGCTTCCTTCAAAGCTGTGAAGAGGAAAGTCGATGTGGTTTTGGGTTTTGCCTCTGTCTCTCTCTTTCACTCAGTTCTGGTCTGCAGACTGTTGTCTGCCTTCCTTTTGATCTGCCCTGCTGTCGAGAAATTTGTCTTTCATATTGTTTTTCTCTTCTGATTAGACCAGATTGGGTTTTCTTTGTTTTTTACCTTGAAGGTCATGGATTGGCTGAAAAATTACTTTTAATTATTTTCATTTTTTGACAAATTTCATCAGCATTTTACTATGAGCTGACCCTATGCACAGAAACCCCTTTTCTCTGTTTTGAAGAAAATATCAGCACTGATAATATCTGGTGAATGCTCTCATGGATGCTAGTTGCAATCATTATTTTGTGTGTACGATAAATTAGAGAGAGATCTCTTTCAGTCATATAACATACCCTTAGGAAAAGTATGGAACCCTTTACATCACCAAACTTAAATGACTCATCTTTCATTTAAAATGATACTGACAATTATATGATTTATACCTATAATGTGGGTGATTATAAAAATGATGTTCAGTGCAAATGAAGACAACCCCACTCTCCCCAACAAAATTTTTATTTCCTGGAAAAATAGATAAGAAATTGCTTTATTACCTAATTTTAAGTGTATTGCTCTAAGAAAAATTTTGCTATGATGTGCTGTGTTATGACTACAAATATATACAAAATAGTTCATGGGTATGACTAATTTCAAGATTTGCAAACCATTTAGATCTGGATACATACTCTATTATAGGCCCTTAAAAAGCTCATGAGAAAACTCATGAGAAAAACTTGATTTTAAAGGTCACTAACCAAAGTAACAAAACAAAGAATCTTGATGAACTGCTATTCTTCTATAATGGATGGTTTTGGAATTAACTAACCCACTAAGGTTGATATGCAATTAAAAACAAAGAAACCAAACTAATCAAAAAACACATCTGATGTTTATAAACTTCCAATCGATAATTTCTAATCTTTTTCTTCACAGTCAAGAAGCTCAAATCTAGGATCAAACCTGAAACATGTGATTAAAGAATCAATGTACCTAAAGAGTGGTAAGCTCTTCCTCTTGATAGTAGGCCACCATTTGAACTGACACATTGTGCAAGTGTTTTTTCCCTGAACTAAATAACTCTATTGACCAGTCAAGATGATTGATAAGTCTATAAAACCAATATTTATCTTCATGATATTTGCACTTGTCTGTATAGCTTTTCTCAGCCAAGAGAATATAAATCCTTTTATAATCATGTTTGACAAACTACATAATCCAATTCTCTAATCCAGTAATATATTTTTGCAAAAACTTATTCGCTGTTCTCAGAGAGAATATATATGTATATATATATATATACTCACACACACACACACACACACACACACACACACACACACACACACACACACACACATATATATGTATATATATCTATATATATATATATATATAAAGTGTATCTAAGTAGCAAATTTCTTTTAGACATGTTTCATAAAATATAACAGACAAGAATTTTTTTAATAAAGTTTTTCTTGGCAGTCAGTAAAATTTCACAAATGTAAGTCATGGCTATGATTGTAATTTGAGCACTTTTAACAATTATTGGTCTCGAACAAGAACATAACTCATCCTAGTGCTGTGTGTGAAATCCAGAAAATTGTTGTGTGTTCAAATAACTCCTAATTTCATTACATATTTAAATATGAAATTGGGGATTATATATATATATATATATATATATATCAACATAGGATGCATTTGCTACATCAAAAGATGCACTCAAGGCAAAGCTGAACAAGAGCCTACTTGCCAATCGTTTCAATAGCACCATTTTGCCTTGAATGTTATACACAAGCGAAAAAATGGGCTACCATGAAGAAGGAAGAACTGGTTATGACACAGAGGACTATGTTAAGATCCATGTTGGGAATATCATAGAAGGGGGTTGTCCTCGTGGTGTAATGGTTAAAGCGATGGACTACAGAATTATAGTAAGCGAGTTCGTACTCCAGTCGGGCTATTACGTTCACTTTCGGACAAATACCCACGGGAAAGGTATGAATCCCCTTATCCTCCCAGTTATGGGTTAAATAGTACCACTTCTGTTCTTCTTAGAGAATAGCTTTGGCATTAAATAACCAACAAATGCCATTAAACAAAGAAACCAAACCAAACCAATATCATAGTATGAGCAAATCCAAAGTGAGGTAAATCAGGAGTCGAGCAGGATGAAAGATATGATTGCAGAGTACTGAAAGTAGAAATTCTGCTGAGCCAAGCATGTTTCAAGTTTCACAGACAACAGGTGGACATGTACAGTTGTTGAGTTGTATGCAAGAGACCAGAAATGACCACTGGGAAGACCTCCACAATGACAAAAAGATTAAATTGTTAAGCAATTTGGGCCAATATGGAGGGAAAGGGGGAGATCAAAAATAGAATGAAGGCACAATGTGGAAAATGGCAGACAAACTGGAAGTAAATAATGCAGTGTAATCTGACAATATATAAAGATAAATTGATTACAAGGTAATCCAAGTAGAAGGAAAGATTTATTGAGAAGTAAAGTCACCGCTATAGCATTTCAGTTCTAATGAACCATCATCAGGACTGTGAGGTATTATATTAGGGATGTTAATTCAACAAGGGATGTTTAAAAGTACAAAATACAAAAACCTAGGGAAGATTTGAATTACATGAAAAAGTTGGCTGTTTAATTAATTTAAACAGCCAACTTTTTCATGTTATACAAATTTTTATGATGATCAAGAAATGGTAAAGTTAAGTGATTTTATTCATCTTTGTTTATATATATATCATCATCATCATCATATCACGCTGGAAGCACGGATATCCCTGACCCTCTCTCGCCACTCCTCCCTATCGTTCATCGCCCTAGGTAGGTCTTCAGGACAACATCCTGTATCCTCACATAGCTGCTGAATGAACGTTCGAGCTGGTTGTCCTGCTTTTGCGCGGCCATGTGTGGGGATCCATAAGAGTACATCTCTTATGAGTTCATCTCTGCTTCTCCAGCAGTGTCCTGCATGTCTGGTTCGTCTAACTTGAATAGTTTTCGTGATAGGGGGCAGGTGGCCGTACAGTTGGTGTCTTAGTCAAAACGAAGAAGCATTTGAACTCAGGAGCCAACTGGAAGAAATATATCAATATTGGTCAGTATGTCTTTAAGTCCTATCAATTTAAAATGCTGAATTTTACAAAATGTTATGCTGTATTTTGTTTGTGAAATAATGCTTAAACTATGCGTTTTAAATGTAAAGACACGCTTACTCTACTATAAAGCCAAATTGATGTTAGTCTTTCCAAATGTCAGCGAACAAGGCAGAATGTTTTTAAATCTCTTCTATGATATAATTTAAAAATTCGTAAAGAAAGCCCTAACAGTAGTTTAGAAGAAAAAGAAAAAGCCTAAAACACCTAATGCGACCACAGCCCCCCCCCAAGAGAAAGGGAAAAAGAAAAAAAAAGAAAAAAAAAATGAAATGAATCCCCCCCCCCGGAGACCACCTCCAAAGCTACCTAAAATTTCAGTAGTAAATAAAAGTCAAAACAAAGAAGCATTTGAACTCAGGAGCCAACTGGAAGAAATATATCAATATTGGTCAGTATGTCTTTAAGTCCTATCAATTTAAAATGCTGAATTTTACAAAATGTTATGCTGTATTTTGTTTATGAAATAATGCTTAAACTATGCGTTTTAAATGTAAAGACACGCTTACTCTACTATAAAGCCAAATTGATGTTAGTCTTTCCAAATGTCAGCGAACAAGGCGGAATGTTTTTGAATCTCTTCTATAATATAATTCAAAAATTCGTAAAGAAAGCCCTAACAGTAGTTTAGAAGAAAAAGAAAAAGCCTAAAACACCTAATGCTACCACAGCCCCCCCCCCCCCGAGAAAGGAAGGAAAAAAAAAATTTTTTTTTTTTTTTAAGCTCTATAATTCCTGAAGCCTGCTAGGTTCCCAACTGTAGTAAAAAAAAAAAGCAAAAGTCAGTACCAGTGAAAGTCATACGAAAGTACCTTAATCTTGGACTTTAACTAAGTTAAAACTTAAAACTTAAACCAAAATACCCTCCCCGCTTTTTTCTTTTTTTTTTTTCGTACACATGGGAAGCAGCATGATGTACGTAAAGGTATTTGAATAAACCCATGGACGACCAAACTCAATACCTAAACGGGTCCTGGACGTGAGTTTGACGACTTTACGCTCAGGATTGTTAGTTCGATCGGGGAACTACTGCTGCTCCTCTATAAGAGTGGCTTCTATAGAAGAGAATAAAACAGCCATCGAAAAATAACCATGACCCACACTCAAACCACATACACAAACCGCATCGCTCTTCGCGCGGGTAAAAAAGGGGCACGTCCTGCTGAGGTTGGAGCCCTGGCCTCAGTGTTCGAAAAATCAGCTACAGAGCTCAAACAATCAAAACTACTAAAATGCAAGCAAACACTACAAATAGCCACATTTAACATAAGAACCTTAAATAGAATAGGACAACTCCCAGAGCTAATCGCATAGGCCGAAGAACATAAGATAGACATAATATGCATACAAGAACACAGATGCACGCACACCGAAGATATCAAATATCACGAAACTGGCAATGGCTGGTCGCTCGCCACTTTATCCGCATGGAAAAACTCTGTCAACGCCGCAGTAGGAGGGGTAGGATTACTTATAGGACCTAGAGCATTAAAAACGCTTAACAGCGTTGAGAAAATACAACCTAGAATGATGGCAGCTACATTTAACGGAAACCCCAGAGCAACAATCATCTCATGCTACAGCCCCACCAATGTTAGTGAAGAAACTGAACTAGTCACCTTCTACGATGAGTTATCCTCATTAGTGCGTAGCATCCCGAAACACAACATGTTAGTCATTGGCGGAGACATGAATGCCCAAATCGGGAAAAACGGAAACAACAAATACAGCCTCCACAACACGTCAAATAGGAATGGGCAACATCTAACAGATTTCATGATAGAAAATAGATTAGCATGCCTCAATACAAACTACCAAAAAAGAGAGGGCAAACTATGGACATACACGTACGCAAACAATACTAAAGCTCAGATAGACTACGTCCTTATAAACAAGAAATGGAAAAATAGTGCACTGAATTGCGAGGCATACTCCTCTTTTGAGGGTGTGTCCACCGATCACCGAATAGTCACGGCGAAAATACGGTTAAGCCTACGAAAAAACGCCAAACGAACAGCGACCACCAAACACTATGACTGGGCCCTATTAAACAACAAAGATATAAGAGATAAATACGTATTAGAATTAAGAAACAGATTCGAAACACTACAAGAAAAGACAGAAAAAAGTACACCAAACGACGAATACGAAAATTTCGTCAATGCACACCTCAAGGCAGCAGCAAAATACATTCCAACAAAAATTAAAACTAAATATAGAGTCCCATGGGAAACTTTAGCGGTGAGAGAAAAACGTGCACTAGTGAAAACAGCCTCCAAAAACTATCGAAAAAACCCAACAAACACAAATGCCTTAAAACTAAAAACGGCACAATATCAATTAGCAGGCATATATATAAAGGAACAGAGAGAATACATTCAAAATCAGATAGATAAGATTAGAGACTCGGTAGAAGATAGACAATCTAGGATAGCCTGGCAAACAATAAATGAAGTGAGCAGAAGAAAGAACACAGCCAAAGCAAAACTTAAAGCAGCAAACCAACAAGAAAGAATAAAACTGTGGAAACAGCACTTCGAAAACTTACTTGGAAACCCACCAAAAATAACGCATGAACCAATCACCAGAATAATTAGCAAACAATTAGACATTAAAATAGGACCATTCACACAAGAAGAACTCGACTCGGTTCTCAGGAAAATTAAAAATAGGAAAGCTGCAATGCAGTATACAATCAAAATCCGATAGATAGATGAATGAAGGGATGCATACTCCCCTTCCCTAAAAAGGGGAACCTCGGATTAGCCAAAAACTACCGAGGCATAACACTTACATCCATAGCTGCCAAAATCTACAATGCCCTACTACGAAACCGAATAGAACCCAAAATCGACAACATACTTAGAAAAAACCAAATTGGTTTCCGAAGAAATAGATCCACGACCTCACAAATATTAACCATCCACAGAATTCTTGAAGGTGTACGGGCAAAGAACCTACAAGCGACATTAATATTTGTTGACTTTACCAAGGCTTTCGACTCCATTCACAGAGGAAAGATGGAACAAATCCTACTAGCGTACGGCATACCTAAAGAAACCGTAGCGGCAATAACGATTCTCTATAGAAACACTAAAGTAAAAGTACGATCACCGGATGGAGACACAGAATACTTTGACATTGTAGCAGGAGTACTACAAGGGGACACGCTGGCCCCGTACCTTTTTATCATTTGTCTAGACTACGTACTTAGAACATCGATTGACAAAATCAAAGAGAATGGCTTCGAACTGACGAAGAAAAGAAGCAGAAGATACCCCGCAACAACAATTACCGATGCCGACTACGCCAATGACATAGCGATACTGGCAAATACACCTGACCAAGCCGAAACACTTCTGCATAGTTTGGAACGAGCAGCAGCAAGCATAGGCCTCTATGTTAATGCACACAAAACGGAATATATGTGCTATAACCAAACGGGGGACATCTCCACTCTAGAAGGAACCCCACTTAAACTAGTAGACAAATTCACGTACCTAGGAAGCAGCGTCGAATCAACCGAAAAGGACATCAAAACGAGGTTAACGAAAGCATGGACAGCTATCAATAGGCTATCGATTATATGGAAATCAGACCTAACCGATAAAATGAAACGCAGTTTCTTCCAGGCAGCGGTCATATCGATACTGCTATATGGATGCACTACATGGACGCTAACAAAACGACTGGAGAAGAAGCTAGATGGCAATTACACAAGAATGCTGCGTGCAATCCTGAACAAGTCCTGGCAGCAACACCCCACATATATATATATATTTTCCATAAAACTGCAGAATTAGTCATGTACGTACTTAGACCTGCATATATGTATATATTATTGGCTTTAGTTTTATAAATTGCAATCAAATATTAATTGCTGCTTTAACCCTAAGGGTTCCAAATACAGTGTGTCTGTTGTTATCAAAAATTTTATCACTTTTAGCTTTCCTGTCATCTTTCTGGTACTCAGAGTTCCAGATCATTACCTTACTAATAACTGTGCCAGAAAAGTTGGTTCAAGTGATTATAAATCTGGTAATTCACCTTTTTACTATTTTTTCATTGTCAGATTTGTTTGATAGTTCAGTCTTCTTTTGAATCAATATGGACCGGTTTTAACAGTTTACAGGATGCAAAGGTAAAATTTGGAATATTCTAGTATAATAATAAATGACTCTGTTATAAAATATGATAAATTTTCATTTAAAAAAATTAACAGCAAAATAAGAAGATAGACACAAAACAATAAATTTACTCAATGTGGCCACCATTATTTTTTTTCAATTATTGTATCAACATGTCTTTGAAATAATTTGCATGCTTTCAAAATAAATTCTTCAGACATATTATCCCATAGCAGTCTTAAACAAACCAATATTTGGATGAGAAGTTATATTTGTTTGTTTTTTTCTAAAACACCCAATATAGTGTAATCAAGGGGATTATGGTCTGGACTTAAATCTTGTTTAATTGCTGTCCTCACAGTTTTCTCATGGACTTTCAATTCATTAGCGTGCTTTCTTATTGATGTTGTGGGGTCCTTCCTAATCACCATAGCAAGAGCAGTTAAAAAGCCTTCTTTTCATTTTTCGTTCAATCCTCCATTCCCCTTTTTCCTTAAAAAACTCTTTTTCTGTAAAAATTTTTCTTTGCTTTGTATATGACGGACAAAAACATTTGGCATTAAGCAAATCATAGATTCTTTGTAATTTCTTTGCTCACTCATATTGGGCTGAATTTTGATTTTAAAAAAAGTGATTGAAAAATAAAGCTAATCATGAAAAATTAGATTCATCATGTTTTTTTCAAAAGTTAGACGAATCAGACTAAAAAAAATGTTTTAAAAATTATTCCATATTTTGCTTTCACACCCTGTATATACACACTAATACTTGATGACATTAAGTTGTCTCAAATATTAACAAAATTAATACAAATAAAGATGTCTCAAAACTGATAATAGTCACAAATACATTATAACTATTCAAAGAGAACCTGCTGTATAATCTACCTAGTTAGGTTGCTGAATAAATATGTCCTTTCTTGTAATTATGAGCCAAAAAAAAAGAAAATTATGCTGAATCAACAGTAGCCAGAATATCAATGTATATTGTAAAGCTTGGTAATGTATTTGTTCCAACATCAATTTCAACGACTATCAGATATTGAATGGTTTCTGTAACCAATAAGAAGCACTAAATTGTTGTATCAAATGGTGAATAGGGCTTGACAGAAGGATTTAATTAATAGGTTGTCAGTGATAACTTGAACTGTCTTCTTAATTTCCCCCAGGATATTACATTTATGCTGACCCCATTCAAATAAAAGTGAATCCTTCTAACCCTTTGGAGCAATATATTGTAGGCATCCAGCCCCTTGAGAAATACTAGCCAACATCTCCTCTCAAGCATATTTAACTTATAAATGGCACAGTGTTCATCCAATAGAAATAAACAAATGACTTTAGTTAAATACAGATCTAAAAAAAGTACTTTTAGCATATCAATATCTACATGGGTCATATAACGATTGATATTATTATATTTTTGGTATTAAAACTGCTTTTACTTCTTGATTTCTTTGTGAGTTATTCAATACTAAAGTTATCCTTGTCGAAGAATAGCAGTGTTACTATCTAACCTGTACTGTGGTGTGGGATATCTTTCCCAAGGGTATTAGTCTAAAAGTGAATGTAATAGTGCAACTGGAATTTGAACTCTCTTACTTTAAGGCCACAGTATAGCATGTTAGCCACTACACTGGGGATTCACTCTCTCTCTCTCTCTCTCTCTCTCTCTCTCTCTCTCTCTTACTATTTAGCTAATGATACTTATTACCCATGAGAGGCTTGCTTCTTGCACAGCACCTAAATTAAATCAACTTTTATATCCTTTTGGCTTTGTGGAAAATCAAATAAATACGCTTAATGACTTTTATTAAATTCCTGAATTGCTGAATAATTTTAACCAGAAAACACAGATACAAAATATTAATTGAAAAACTTGTTTTGGTTATTTGATAAAATATTTGACCCATGGACTTCTTATCCATAACCTGCGGCAGTAACATTTTTGTGACCAATATTTTTCTAAAACTTAGGTGATTAATCAAAAATTAATTTTTGCGGGTGTCCTCGTGGTGTAATGATTAAAGCGATGGATTGCGGAATCGTAGTACGCGAGTTCATACTCCAGTCGCGCTATTACGTTCACTTTCAGGTAAATACCCTTGGGAAAGGTATGAACCCCCTATCCTCCCAGCTATGGGTTAAATAGTACCGCTACTGTTCTTCTAGGAGAATGGCTTTGGCATTAAATAACCTACAAAGGTTGATATGCCATTAAACAAAGAAACCGAAACCAAAAATTAATTTTTCTATTTTATTTTTAATAAAATTAGACTATATTTTTATCAATTTACTTACTCTCAGACAGAAAACACCTTTATCTATGGGTAAATAGTAGAACAGACTGGGTTTTTTAGCCTAGGTTATGCAACCAGTCTAGGAGAAGGAACATTATTACAACCAGTAAGTATCTTGGGACCCAATACAACAACTTACATCTTTCTGGCAAAAGAAATGGGTACTGCGAAGTATCCTTCATTGCCCTGAGAGATACCATAAAAACTAATTAATCAGCATGGCATCATAATGACCTAATAGTTTATAGGAGAGGAGATGGGCATCTCCAAGTCAACAGTATTTCTCCTGGAGATTCCATAAAAAAAGAATTACTTAGTATGGGCTCTATTAAACAAATAGGTTATAGGAGAGGAGATGGGTACTGCCAAGTAACCTCCTGAGAGATGCCATAAAAGAAGCCTGATAACTTTAAAAGTTTATAAACCAAAAACATCTTTCTTAATTATGCCAGTGATTAGAGATTTTGCCAAGATATTTAATTATGGGGAGAGAATGAGAGCACTGGGAGATGTGGATTTAAGGGTTGAAATCAACCATTGTAGGTTATTTAATGCCAAATCCGCTATATAAACATATATCAAATATATATATGATTTGGTTTCATTGACTTTTATGGTATATCATACGTTATTTCGTACCAAATCCTCTGTATACATATATATCAAAAATGCATGATTTGGTTTGGTTAGGTTTTACGGCATATCAACCATCGTAGGTTATTTAATGCCAAATCCCTTTATACATATATATTGAATATATATGATTTGGTTTGGTTGGGTTTTATGGCATATCAACCAGTGAGTAGAGATTTTGCCAAGATATTTGATAATGAGGAGAGAAAGAGAGCACTGGCAGATGTGGATTTAAGGGTTTTCAAGGATATGTGCAATTTAAGGGTTTTCAAGGATATGGACATCGAGGGCTTCATCCAGTATTCAAACACAAATGACACACACTTGTTTTTTCCACAATAATAATTGTTATATCATACTCAGTTCAAACCTGAATGAGGCTGTTTGTATTTCAATTCACACTAATACCTTGGGAAAAGATGTGAATTCATCAGTTCTCCCTACAGTTATGGATAAATTGTAGGGCAAACTGGGTTCTTTAGCCTTGGTATGGCAAAGGGTAAATAATGCTGCGAGCAATATTGAACAAGTCCTGTCAGCAACACCCCACAAGGCACCAACTATACGGCCACCTGCCTCCCATCATGAAAACTATCCAAGTTAGATGAACCAGACATGCAGGACACTGCTGGAGAAGCAGGGACGAGCGCATAAGGGATGTACTCCTATGGAACCCCACATATGGCCGGGCAAAAGCAGGACAACCAGCTCAAACATGCATTTAGCAGCTATGTGAGGATACGGGATATAGCCCTGAAGACCAGCCAGAGGCGATGAACGATTGGGAGAAGTGGCGAGAGAGGGTCAGGGATATCCGTGCTAGCAGCACGACATGATGATGATGATGATGAGGCAACCAATCTGAGTGTGTTTGTTTATATACCTATGCATTAACATATATTTGAAATTTAGTTTATTGTTTTTGACCCATATTAAGTGCTTATCTAAGTCACCACTAGAATGTTTGATGTTAACTGTTCAATATCTGGGTCAGCAGAATAGATCACAGACAGACTCACACTGAACTTAGATTAGGCTCAAATCTTTTGAGCCTGATATTATATCATTAAATTTCTCTCATATAATATTATAATAAACCGAAAAAGATATTTACAGCAAAGATTTAGCAGTTAACGTGAAACAAAAATATATTCTTTGAAAAAAGGGTGTAAGAACTCATTTGAGATTTTTTAAAGCTAATTTTTATTATTTCTGCCAGAAATCTATTTATCTGAGTCATTATATTAGAAGGATTTCTTTGATTTTTTAAAGCTAATTTTCCCTGGTCTTGAAATTACTAACCACATTATTTTTTCTTTGAGCAACATCATTATCAACACTATCAATAAAATTCATCTAAATCAACATCATTATCAACACCATCATAAGCAATATCATTATCAACACTATCAATAAAATTCATTTAAATCAACATCATTATCAACACTATCATAAGCAATATCATTATCAACACTATCAATAAAATTCATCTAAATCAACATCATTATCAACACTATCATAAGCAGCATCATTATCAAAACTATCAATAAAATTCATCTAAATCAACATCATTATCAACATTATCATTAGCAACATCATTATCAAAACTATCAATAAAATTCGTCCAAATCAACATTTTAATGTGTAAAGCTAAAGCAAATTCGTAAAATCTAGTGACTTAAATAGTTATTTACAGTGGTCCAACCAAAATCAAGAACAAATGACTTGTTCTAAGAAAATTTTTGGCTTCAGAATAGATGAACTCTAGAGAATAGTTTTCAGGCTAAGACTGAAATATACATATATATAAAAATAACATAGGAGACTTTTCAATAGGACCTGCTGTGAGTCAATTTTGGTCTTTGGAATTCTGACTCCTTATTGCACTAAAGAAGAGGGTTGGTATAGTCTGACACTTTTAGGAAACTTGACAAGGAGAATGGACAGTTTTTGTCCTTGTTGACTTGTACACCATTTTATTAAATTGACCATGAGTCACATAATGGTATATCAAAATATCATTTGATGCCAAAGCTATCATTGTAGAAAAACAGTTGTGATACTATTTAACCCATTGCTGGGGGGGGGGGGATAAAAGAGTTCATACTTTTCGAAAGGGTATTAGTTTGGTTTGATTTGACTTTATGGCATATCAACCATTGTTGGTTATTTAAAGCTAAATCCTCTTTATACATATATATTAAATATATATGATTTGATTTGGTTGGGTTTTATGGCATATCAACCATTGTAGGTTATTTAATGCCAAATCCTCTTTATGCATATATATTAAATATATATGATTTGGTTTGGTTGGGTTTTATGGCATATCAACCATTGTAGGTTAGTTAATGCCAAATCCCCTTTATGCATATATATTAAATATATATGATTTGGTTTGGTTGGGTTTTATGGCATATCAACCATTGTAGGTTATTTAATGCCAAATCCCCTTTATACATATGCATTAAATATAAAGGATTTGATTTGGTTGGGTTTTATGGCATATCAACCATTGTAGGTTATTTAATGCCAAATCCCCTTTATACATATGCATTAAATATAAAGGATTTGATTTGGTTGGGTTTTATGGCATATCAACCATTGTAGGTTATTTAATGCCAAATCCCCTTTATACATATGCATTAAATATAAAGGATTTGATTTGGTTGGGTTTTATGGCATATCAACCATTGTTGGTTATTTAATGCCAAATCCTCTTTATACATATATATTAAATATGTATGATTTGATTTGGTTGGGTTTTACTTCTTTCCGGGCAGAAAGTGTTATTTTTCAATTGCTTATGCCTAAAGTAAACAGAAAAGTCTTATTTTTCTCTCCAAACTTTGCATTGGTGACCTGGGTAATTAAAATTTTAAATCTAAAAATTTTCCAGAATATTCCAGCTGCTAGAGAATTTTCTAGAACTTACTCAACATTTTTGTATAACTTAACTTTCAATATATACAGATTTTAACAAATATGTTCTTTAATTCAGACCTTGCATGAATGAAAATGGACAAATTTACCTATTTTTATAAAGTAAATGGGTTAATTTACAAATTTCATTATTCAGAGCACAAAAGTAAAGTTTGAAGAGAATAATAGCCATTTTCAACACTTTTAAAACATAAGCAATTAATAAATTACACATACTATCCAGGACCAAAATTTCTGTTATATAGTTTAATCTTTTACCATTGGAACCCATAAATTTCAGCAATAAGATTATTAATATTCATTTATTATTCATTATCTGCATAAACCCACAAGGATTCCTCACACTTATTTGTCCTCACAAGACTTCCATATCATCCTGTATTTTTCCACTATTTCTGCTGTTAGCAGAAACAGTTTTGTGTCCTCTCTTAATAAGTCACACCACTGCTTTGGTACTCATCCTCTTTTGTTGGTAAAATTGTAAAATACTTTTGGGTGAATTAGAATTTAACAATTTTTGGTGAATTAAAATTGTTAAATACTTTAGGGTTAATTAGAATTGTTAAATACTTTAGGGTTAATTAGAATTAAATATCTTTGGGTGAATTAGAATTTAATAATTTTGGGTGAATTGAAATTAAATACTTTTGGGTGAATAAAAATTGTTAAATACTTTCAGGTCAATTAGAATCAAATACTTCTGGGGGAATTAAAATTATTAAATACTTTTAGATCAATTATTGAATAACTCCATTTTAAGCCCAGATGAGGGGTTGATGTTTTTAAAGTTTAGTTTTTGAGTTTTTAGAGGTTTTTTTTTCAGTTTTTAAGTTGGTTTTAAAGGTTATTGTTAAGTTTTGATTTGCTTTTAGTTTTTCAGTTTTTTTAAGTGTACATTTTTATATATATATTTTTACATGTAGAATGTTTTGAATAAGTGATACAGTTGATTGTAACCTAACAGAAATCTTACTTAAGGCAGCTTTAATATTATGAATAATAATTATAAAAGGGAAAAAAATGACAAAAAGTTTGCAATTTCATATTTAATGATAGCCAAACAAATAAACAAATACCTATAAGCTGCAACAAACTGACTGTATGATTTTCTTATCGTTTAAATATATCAATGCTTGCCTACTTTCCTTTGGGGCAGTGGGAAGAGCCCTCACAGTGTAATGGCTAACATGCTAGACTATGACATCTTAGTAAGCAAGTTCAAACTTCAGTCATGATGACTTCTTTGCTTTCCGACACATACTTTTGGCTTGGAGCCGCAGAATACAATGACTGTTTCTCTGTAGAGAGGTAAGACCACCCCCACCAATGAGTGTCCTGATATATAACATTAAACAATCTGATGGTGAGGTTCCAATAATGCTGGAGCTTTGGGGAATGAGGAGAACCCCTTCATTCCTATTACTCCCAGGTTCACTCTGGCCTGGAGAGGTAGAACCTGATAGGGTTCTATCTATGAGTCAAATAGAACTGTTTCATATTTAAACTGTGTGCAAACAAATGACTTATGTCTAGATGAAGTCTTGATGAAACAATCCTAATTTGAAAAAAAGTTATAAAGTTAGTCATAATGCTTTTTAAATGAAATGTTTGGTGAAACAGGATTGTTTAAGTGTGGCATCCTCCATACTCTTCAGAACAAGTTCTGGGCAGATTTTTCATGTTTCTTAAACTGAAAATTCATCTCAAGATTTAAAGATGTGACAGACATTAAAAGAAATACTATGATGCAGTTTCATGCCCTATCAAAAGAGGCATTTCATTGACTGATGCAAAATTTGCTGGAACAAGTGTGTTGAATGCCAAGGAGACTATTTTGAAGAAAATTAATGTTTCATTCATTGTTCATTTACGTTTGGGTAAATGCAGCTTGAGTCTCAGTACTTTTTAAACATACCACATATTTCAAAGGAAATCAATGTTTCATGCCTTGTTCATCTCTATCTTAGTAAATACAACTTCAGTTTTTTTTTTTTGTATGCACCATATATGTTGAAGCAAATACACTTTTTGTTTTTTTTTGTTTCTATTCGAAAATTACTTTTCAAAGACACCTCATATTTTGAAGGGAATTAAAGTTTTATCCATTATTCATTTCTGTCTCGGTAAATACAGCTTAAGTCTTGATATTTTTTGAAGACCAGATGGCAATTTGAAGAAAATAAATTTTTTATATATTGTTCATCTGTGTCTTAGTAAATACAGCTTAAGTCTTAATACTTTTTGGACACACCTTACAGATGAATCTATTAAATTGATTAAAAGTCTCTTGCAGAATTAATATTCTTATCATTTCTTACTTACTTTCCAATGGAAGATTTAGCACTGAACAGCCTTCAAAGATTTTTGAGGCTGATATGCTTGGCCTTTAAGGTCTTTGAGTAAAGAAAATAAACTGCGGTGAATGTTTTGCAATTATGATTAAGGGTGAAGAGTTCTAATTTTTTCTCAAATATCTCAGTATCTGGAATATAATTAAGATAATTTAAAATATTACTAGGCCTATTGTAATATAATTGCCAAGGGATTTCGTTTTATATATCTTGCCTTTCGATTTAGTTAGGCTGAGAACCTTTCGCTTAGCACATGGGCTAGTTAGGTGCAACATTAACGCAGGAGTTCACGCACCCTCGAAGAGGATGTGTCATTCAGAGATGTCTAAATAAAAATCCCAGATAGGAATTGAGCCCAGGGTATTTGGGTGATGTCACGCACTGGAAGTGTGGGCTGAGATTTGAGAAAAAGCAGTTAGTTGAGCTCCTGCCTCAGGAGAAGAAGGTTGACTTTCAGAGCTGGGCGAGGCCAAACGACTTTGTGCACTACGGGCACCGCGCGTTGGTTGGGTTGAGAGCTGACGATGTAAAAGCAGTCAGCATAGAAAGATTGTGTGTCTCTCCCTCTTCATATCGAAAAACCTTTTAACTCAAAGGTAATAAAGTTTCGTACCTGAACCAATTTCGTGAATGTCGTGTATTTCGGATTCCCTATGTCTATTTCACACATCCCTATATTATGAGTATGTAACACTATATTACTCAATTGGTAGTATGATTTAATAATCTTTCCCATGATTGAGTTGACTAAATAAAAAGGTATACGTATATCCTTTTTTAACATGAGGTATTTCTATGACATGTGACAATGCAAATTTTCATTGAGATAATATTTCATGCAAAAATATCAACTTGTTAAGTTACTGGAAAAAATAATTACCTTAGTATAGCCAAAACTCCACAAGCTGTATCAACACTGAACCTGGATTTACAGAGATAGACACGAATGATGAATGAAATGTTAATTTTCTTCAAAATACTCATCTTGTTATTCAGTATAATTATTTTGGGGAGTTTTTCATTGTTTGAAGCACGTCTCTTTCTTCTTTTTTTGATTTCATGTGAAGCTGTCCTCTCATATTTATTTTTTAATCGCTTGCTCTTAAGATGAATTTTCAGTTTTGGAAACAAGAAAAGGTCACAGAGAGCACAGTCAAGTGAGAATGAATTGTACTACACTTTCAGAATCTTGTGTTTCACCAGAAAATTTAGCTAAAGAAATGTTGAAACTAGCTTCTTAGTTCTTTTTTTTACATTATTATTGACTGGTACAGAGAGCACTGTAGACATCTCGATGACTGACTGATTGATTTTAATGGCACGTCAACACATCTAGGGTTATTCAATGCCTTGTGGTTAGGGAATTGCTTTCATTGTATGTTCATATTAACATTTTTTCTGTAGATGTTAAGAGGTTGTTGATTTTGCTCACAGTCCTAAGGAAAGTGAATAATCTTTGAACAGATCTATTTGAGCCTCAGTTAGAGAAGGATTCATACTACGGCACATCGCTCTCATTCGAACAGCCTTGTGGAACGATAATATCGCACCTTTAAGTCTGCCTTCCACACTCACCTGCATCGGGAGAACTGGGTAGGACATGTTCAACTGATCCTACTTGGGTTAAGCAAGACATAAACAGTTCTTCAGTGAAGCTATTATACAGCACTATACTCTACTCACCCAGCCAATTTTTCTGAGACTCAACGCAGAATATACCGGACGTCACATCATTTCATGACAGACTGATTGATAGGATGGAGGTGCCCATGGTGTCATGGTTATTGTCATAGGAAATGAACATGGTGATACGAGTTCAAATCCTGGACGAGACTGATTGCATTTCACATAGCACTAATACCCTTGGGAAAGGTATGAATCCAATTATTCTCCCTCCAGCTATGGGTAAATAGTAGGACAGACTGGTTTCTTCAGCTTTGGTGAGGCAACTAGTCTAGGAAAAGGAAAAATGTGAATTCAAACCCGTTAAACTCCACTTAAAAATTGACCTTGTGTCATATCCTGCCCGAACGGAGGGGTTGGTACATATGGATAGGATGTCAAACCTGAAATACAAACCATTTTCAAGATGCTTGGATCCACCATAGATTTCTAATATTATTAACTCATGTACACATATCTTCTGAGATCAGGCAAGATCCAGCATGCTCCAACCTCTCTATAGAGGACCATCAGATAAGATCCAGCATCTTCCAGCCTCTCTATAGAGGACAATATGAGGTAATTAAGAGGTACAGAAAATTTCTCTTGGCAAGGGTAAGCAACAACAACACAATATTTTCATTGGACTGGTCAAAAACGGCATATCTGGAGGATACATAGTAGGAAATTTAACCAGACACAGCCTGACCTTCTTGTCACCTCACCTATACAAACTAATAATAGCAAGCCTCAGTGAGTCTCTTGGTCAACCGGGTATTAGAGATGGCCGAAGCAACTACTGACATAATTCCTTTTATTGGGTGCATTCTTTTCAGATTCAGCATATATATATATATTGAGGAGAATATAGTAAGAACACACTAGCTGCAGCTGAGACATGTTACCACCAAAAGTAAGATGTTAAAAGAGACCAAAAAGAGACACTTGCCTAAGAGTCAAGACATGAATTGAACTTGGATGATGAACATTAATGCATGACACAATAAGAGATTCACAGATCTGCAAGAAAACACTTGTGTAAGTACATGTAGGTCTGTCTAGTATTTATTGGTTGTTGTTTAACATGTTGCATAAATAAATGGTTTGTTAATACTGTAAAAGGACCTCTTTTGTTTCTTTAGATTGCTGTAGCTGATTGGGGTATGAAGCAGATAAATCTAAGCCAACATCATAATCAAAACAAAGTCACATCTGTTTGTTATATAATTTTATTTCTCTTCTCTTGAATCAGATATTAAGGTTGGATTCTGTCCAAAGAAAAAATTAGTGAAATCCCAGCTATCATTAAGGAAAGTCTTGAATTTTGTATTTGGAAGGAAATCAGGGTTTACCAGGGGATCAAGTTTGAATTTCTTTTAGATACGTATTTAGGAGGTGCTTGTGGCATAGTAGATATTGTCACAAGAAATGGAATTGGCCACTTGAATTCAACCTGGACAATGTTGTTTGTATTTCACTTGGGAAAGATAGAGATTCATCTCTTTTTCCTTAAGCAAATGTTGATAAGTATATAGCAAGGCAGAGTGGGCTCTTTAATCTTAGTTAGGCAACCAGTCTAGGAGAAGGAAAACTGAATTCAAACTAGCTTTTATAATAGTGTTTATATATATATGTATTTTCAATCATACATCTTAGACGCATCAGGGAGGTCTTCAGTGATGCGCTGTCTTCATTGCCGATTTCGGGTTATTTCTGCATCATATCGGCTCCGACAGTAACCCCGGCATGACTCTGAAAGAGCCAAGCCGCCTCCATGATCGCGACGTGCTACGCTTGTGCCTCTACCAATGCAAAGAAAAAAATAAAAAAGGCCGGACTTCGGCCGTTCTTATAGACATCTGTCTTTTAGTAAACAGCCAATGAAAACAGGGCATTCCACACTCCTCTGCTATATAATACCATCTTTACCTCATCCGGTTTCGCCTGGCTACTTCCGGAATTGGTACCACGGTAAGATGTTATTTTAATACTCATCCGTGTCCATGATTTACACTTCACTAGACTTACACGAATCTCCCGCCAAATCTGTCCTATACTAATACTTCTAAACTAACATGAATTAAACCCCCACTCAAAACTATTCAGTCAGTCTTTAACTCATACCTTATACCCCATTTCACAGAAAAAAAAAAAAAATACTCCCGTTTATTTGGCTCACAAGATTATTTGCTACAGATTAACTGAATTCAAACCAGCTTTACTCCACTTAAAACATAACCATGTGTTGCATCCTGCCTGTGATGGAGGGGTTAGGTAAATACATACAGGAGTATGATGAGAAAATTATTTTCACAAATTATAAGAAGTATATGTCCTAATAGAATGAACAATCATTTACGCACACATACATATGCACACACACACACACACACATACACATATATATGTGTATGTGTGTGTGTGTGTGTGTAGTTAGGAACGGTCTTTCATTTAAGCATGTTTGATTAAATAATAAAGACACATTTTGTTTATATAATTTTATTAGGATCCTTTCAAGTTTCCTGATATGTGTCATGGTTTCAGGTAGGAATTGGTTGATGAATTTACCAAAATTGTCCCAAGCGCTTTCGGATCTTTCATAGGCCATCATCAGGGGTTGCTTGCAAGTATAAAGAGCATTTATATAATAGTGTTCATATATATATATACACATAAGATAGGATAGCATTGCTGGGACATGTAGCAAAGAAACTGAGAGTCACCAAATTTGTTAAAAAGCAAGAAATTTAGTATCTCCATCCCATAATACATTCATTTAACTCATCAAATGGATTTCAAATATATATATATATATATATATATATATTGTTATCCACAGACAGACTGTTTCGTTCTATCAGAACTCCTCAGTGTGGCAAGACACATAGGAGGCTTGAAGCCGGGATCGAAACCCATCCAACTTTACGTTAGACTAAGTCGCAGACCGCTCGGCCAACAAGCGTACCACATTGGCTCAGGGGATTTTTTAAGGTATTATGTAGTAACAGCAGCAGCCATTTTTTTACCCTATTGGCTACCAGAGTGCTCAATTCTTTTGAAAAGCTTTTGCATATATATATATATATATATATATATATATATATATATATATATATCAGCACTCTCTATTTATATAGCAAACTATAAATAGCAAATTAATATATACAAGGGTAATCTGAAAATTTCAGATGATTACATCATATCATATCAGCTGTTGATGATTTTTCTGAGCAATAGAATCCAAGCACTACAGCAACAATGAAAGAAGTGTGTGAAATACAAGAGGAAACATGTGGAAAAATAAAACTCATTCCATGAGAGTACCTTGCTTAGTCCATGAACTTTTCAGCTAACCCTCATGTATATATATATATATATATATATATATATATATATATATATATATATATATATATAAAGAGGAGCTGAAAAGTTCATGGCCCAACCCAGATTGGATATTTAAAATAATTCTAATTGAACTTGTTTTTGGAAGGATTAAAAAACATCTAAAGAAATAATGTGCCATGTACATTAAACACCTTGATGGTTTTATGAAATAGTATGTACAATTCATGGCTCCAAGTTATTCCTTTCTTGATGAAGCTAAGAACTTTTTAGCACCCTCATTTTATATATATATATATAATGAAAGAAAGAATGTACACATAAATGTTTGGTTGGTTGATTGATTGTTTGGGTTTTATGGCATATCAACCTTTGTAGGTTCTTTAATGCCAAATCCATTTTTATGAAAATAGTTCTATTTCAAACAATTCAGTTTAGAATAAGTATGCAGTTTAAATGTAAGTACAGTTTAATAGAGAAAAACTATTTTATTTCAAGCTATTCAGTTTAGTCAAACAATTCAGTTTAGCATAAGTATGCCGTTAGGTAGAGCCCTATCCGGTGCTACCCCTCCGGGCCAGAGTGGACCTGGGAGCAATGTCAATGAAGCATAAATGTTTGTAAAAAGATTTTATCAGTTTGGTAATTTTAACTGGAATCAGTATTAGGCAACTTTTGGAGGATGTTTATTTCTTAACTTTGAATTTCAAGACTAAAAAGTCTATGAATGCCAAGAGGTTGGCATATTAATGAAATTTGAATTTTAACTTAATGATATCACCATTAAATTATCAGGTGTTTAAAAATAATTTTAAATATGAAATTAATCTTTTTTTTGCTTCAAAAAAGAGTAAGAAAATCAGTCAATAAACTGTAAGGAACTTTTGAATAATGTTTCATTTCTATATTTTCAATATGGAAGTTTATGAATGAGTGTGTATTTGAAGACCAAAATATTTGAGTGTTTATGAATGAGTGTGTATTTGAAGACCAAAATATTTGAGTGTTTATGAATGAGTGTGTATTTGAAGACCAAAATATTTGAGTGTTTATGAATGAGTGTGTTTGAAGACCAAAATATTTGAGTGTTTATGAATGAGTGTGTATTTGAAGACCAAAATATTTGAGTGTTTATGAATGAGTGTGTATTTGAAGACCAAAATATTTGAGTGTTTATGAATGAGTGTGTATTTGAAGACCAAAATATTTGAGTGTTTATGAATGAGTGTGTATTTGAAGACCAAAATATTTGAGTGTTTATGAATGAGTGTGTATTTGAAGACCAAAATATTTGAGTGTTTTGGGGTGGATTAATTTATTGTGGAGTCTATTTGGAGACAGTGTTTCAAGATGTAATATCCATTTATTCTCTGGGCTTTCTTGAAGTGATGTAGTGTTTTATGTTTTTTTTTAAATTTTCTCTATTATTGTAACTTAAGAATTTCTGTAAAAATTATCACTTGTTTTTTTGTTTTTAATGATATATCAACCTTTGTGGGTTATTTTCTTGTAAGTAAAGTTGGTGACCATAGTTGAGGGTGACCCAAACGTTCTCTTTTCGATTGCTATTACACCAAGGTGTAGGGGAGGGTGCTACTCCTTTCCCTGGATTGCTCCACTTTACCCTTGATCTGTATCTTATAATGATGATTGTTAAGCAAGGAGGCATCAAGTATCATTTTTGGAGTCTTTGGTAAGGCTCGACCTGTGATTGAACCCCGGTCTCCCGGGCCATTGGGGAACACTCTTGTAGAAGAACAGTAATAGTACTACTTATCTCCTCATAGCTTGGGTGAGGGATAAAGGAGTTTTTACCTTTCTCAAGAGCATCTGTCTGAAAGTAAATATAATAGCACAACTGGATTTCAAACTCAATTTCTATAATCTCACAGTTCAACAATTTAGCCATTATACTATAGAGATTACCCCTGTTAAATTCATTATATATATATATATATATATATATATATATATATATATATATATATAAGGATGTATTACTAAGTCTGTCACCTTACACTCTTTATCATATAAATGTAATATTCTGAGTTAAATTATGTGAATTGACAAGGAAGGAGACTATGTTAAAAAAAATGAATATTTGTTGTATAAAATAAATGCTTTTTTTCCTTATTAAGCAGAAGACTTATTGAGTTATCTAAATACAAATGTGTAGGAGGGGGATAATGTTGTTTTTTTCTGAAGATTGAATTTTTTCCAATGCTTGAAACTTTCAATAATTAAGCTGACATGAGGTGGTGAGATGATTTATCTTAAGTATTTTCATGTTTTACTGACTAATATTTGGGCACTTTCTTGATTTAAGAAAAATGTTTTTATAATGATCTATTCCTTCACTTGATAGATAGATAGATAGATAGATAGATAGATATGAATTGAGATAGATAGATAGATAGATAGATAGATAGATAGATAGATAGATATGAATTGAGTGAGATAGATAGATAGATTTAAAAAATAGCTTTTTAACCACTCTTTTCTTATATTGGACACTCATTCCCACAAGTTAAGCAATGGTGATCATGCCTAGAACTTAGATTGGCGACTATTTAGTTACAGAAGCAAACCAAGGCTGGTGTGTATCAGACTAAGCAAATAACATTTCCTTTTAAATGTGAGATTAATTATTATCTGGAATTCTCTTGCTTCTTAAAGTTTTCAAATCTCATTCAATTTCTAGTCTTTAATAATCCTGGTTTAATGTATCAGATCAGCTAGAAATGAACAGGCCAACAGTGTTATCGAATACACATTCAATCAAATACCTTTGTCAGGTACTCATTGCTGGGTATACCTTAGAATACCTTTGTCTGGTACTCATTGCTAAATATGTGTGTGTGTGTGTGTGTGTGTGTGTGTGTGTGTGTGTGTGTGTGTGTGTGTGTGTGTGTGTTTAATGGACACTGGACAATATGTTTACTCATGCTATACAAATTAATACTATTCTTAATGCCTGATAGGTGTGTGTGTGAATAAATGGTTTGATCAAACAGATAATGGATCACTTGACACAAAACAAGCCTCCTACCAGATAGTTGCCTTCAACAAGAAGTGCGACACAAATATTCCATTCCTATGTTTCCTCTCGACTGTCAACCAAAAAAAAACATTCAGATAAGATTTACAGTGACATGCTTGGGTAAACAGTCACATGCTTGGGTCACTTTATAAGGTTAGTATTGATTCTCTTTAAAAACAAAATGTCCGCCAGATGAACAAGTACTGCTATTTTATTCTGTCCCAGTTCATCTTTATTTCATCTTTATGGGAATATTAATGGCACAGAAATAGAAAGATTTGGTCCTGGGATAGACTGACTGTGATCTACCCGCATTCTCTAGGCAAGAAAGGGTTATTGGTCCCTTTAACCCACTCCATCATCCACTTCATATGTACAATCTCGATATTTCTTTTGAAAGCTCTGTGCCACCAAAAATATAGAGAAACAAGAACACAATTCAAAATATAATGGTGTTTAATAGAGATGGATTGACAATGATCTGCCTTCCACCTACTCTTGCAAAAAGGGTTATTGGCCCCTTTGACCCACTCTTTCATCCATTTCATATAGATATATCTACAATTTAGACATTTATTTCTAAAGTTCCATGTATCTAAAAATATTTTAAATTCTCAAAAGGGTTTTATTCCCAGAGCATTACTACAAACATATGTTATGTTTTGACCTTCGACCCGGCCCAAAGAAATGCTATTCCAAGGTGATGCACCGGAAGGAAGTGACACATTCCAATGGCCAGTAATCAAAAGAGATCGCTTGGGCGGATTAAGGCTTATAATATGGGACAAGGTGAAGGTCCCACTGTGCCAATACAGACTGATGCACTGAAAGAGAGTGACCTCTGAACTGCATGACAGTTATTTCCGCTTGATGACGATTAAACATTCGATTTCAAAGATCCAGTGGGCGATCGTGTGGGCGTTGAATTATTATTTAACTCAGTTGAGTTCGAGTCCAAGAAGCAGTTGCCAGTAGAATTCCAGACAGCTAGAGACCAGATGTGGTAGGGAAAGCCACACCCGACCGAGGGGGCCCTCGGAAACCCCAATGGAGTGGACCCCAGCATCAGGAGAACAAGAAAGACACAACGTGGCGGTCATAACAGTGGGGTCAAGATATTACAATTTATATTCGATCTCCAGCTCCCTCTCACATGCAACCCTTGAACAACCCTTTCGAACCCTTGCAATAAAGTGAGAGGCAAAATATTGTTAAAGAAGTCTTTCTGTGTCGTTTATTACTGCATCCTTATCGTTGCATCTGTCCTTATCATTGTGTCGCTGTGAATTATTCTACATATATATGTGCAAGTATGTAGATGTGAATCTGTATATGTGACTATATAACACATATCAAACAACTATATAAAGGATTCCTAGTTAAAAACATTTTGTTTATGACATATTTTGCAACCGGAACTTCTTGGTACCTGATTACCTTACTGCTGATTTGGTCTTTTTTTCCTTTTCTTTTGATAGACATGTGTGACACACACCAATGATAGGTAGAAGCATGTATATATATATATATATATAGAGAGAGAGAGAGAGAGAGAAATTAAAAAATAAGGTAATCCAAAGAGAAGAATTTAATGTGAAAGAAAGTTAATACTATTACATTTTAGTTCTAATGAACCATCATCGACTAGGATGGATGATATTGAATGACATTAAATAGACTTTCAATGAAATACAAAGCAAGGAGGAAATATGTATACAGAGAAAGAAGTAACCGTTTAGTTTCCCTGTATACATAATATTTTCTCCTTGTTTTGTATTTTATTAAAAATCTATCTAACCTCATTCGTTATCATCCATCCAAGTCCTGATGATGATACATTAGAACCGAAACGTTTTTGCATTGACTTTCTTTTACATTAAATTCTCCTCTTTGGATTACTTTTTTCAGTTTTTCTCTATGTTGTCCGATTCATTTCCATTATTAATCATATATATATATATATATATATATATAAGTTGGCTGACTGTAGTCAAGAACATCCGAGAGGGTCCCCTTTCAAAAGCTACAACACCAAAGTGTAAGGGATTGTGCTACTCCTTTTCCTGGATTATACCATTTACCCTTGATCTGTACCTTATAATGCTGAGTGTTAAGCAAGGAGGCATCAAGTATCATGTTTTCAGTCTTTTATATGACTCAACCAGAGATTGAACTCCAGTCTCCCAGACCATTAGACAAACACTCTACCCACCATGCCAATGTGCCACTATATCTACTACTTAGATTATCATCGCTAACAGATGGTCTGAAGTTATACAAGTGTCCTTAAATCAAAGAAGATATTATTTTCAAAATATATCCTCTTGAATTCATTCTTCTATTTCAAGATTTTTGTTGCAATTACTCTGTGAAACTTTTGGTTATTTTTCAAATATCAATTTTTTGTTGCTTTTTATTTAGTCTAATGATATCACTATATACATTTTCAATTTTCTTTCTTGGTCTACTAATACTTTTGGTTTCATACCAAACTAAACTAATTTTAGTAAATAACCATATTTTTAAAATCCTACTTGCCAGCAGGAAAAATTTGATTAAAAAAAATAAACAATCTTTTGTCTGTTGTATTTATAAGTAAAGTAAAGTTGGCAAACATAGTCAAGGGTGACCTGAAGGCTCCCTTTTCAATAGCTACTACACCCAATGTGTAGGGGAGGGCGCTACTCCTTTCCCTGAATTGCTCCACTTTACCCTTGATAAATACCTTATATTGCTGAGTGTTAAGCAAGGAGGTCTCAAGTACCATTTTTAAAGTCTTTGGCATGACTCAACCTGGGATTGAACCCAGGACTCCTGGACCATTGGCGAACATTGTTGTATTTCTGTGTGTGCCTGCTTTTGTTTGTTTTTTTAAAGGCATATCAACTCCTTGTGGTTTAGTTTAGTTCTATATCATATCAATCATTATGGGATATTTAATGTTAAATCCATTTTATACATATAAACAGTCCTATTTCAAACAATTCAGTTTAGCATGAATATGCAGTTTAAATGTCAAAACAGTTCTATTTCAAACAATTCAGTTTAGCGTAAGTACACTGTTTAGTTCTATTTGATCCATAGATAGGACCCTATCAGGTACTACCATTCCAGGGCTGCGTGGACCTGGGAGTAATGGCAATAAAGGGGTACTTTGAATTCCCCAAAGCTCTAACATTACTGGAGCCTCACTATCAGATTGTTTAGTCTCATAAAGGACACTCATTAGAGTGTGTATTCTGCAGCTCCAGCCGACTGGGCCAAACTCCTTATGGGTTATTCAAGGTCTGTGATATGTTGGATAGCGCCCTTCTTCAGAAAAACAATCTCTCTCATTGAATACTTATTTATAACGGAGGAGTTTCCATGGTGCAATGGCTAACATTCTGGATTGTGACATCCTACTAATTTATTTATAAAGTATCTTTTATGAATTGAGATAAAAGTGTAGTATCAGTCATGAAGTAACAAACCACAAATATCAATTGTAACTAAAGAGATTTGTGAAGTCCGTCCCATTAAGAACCATCAACTTTACAATCGTAAATCAGTTAGAAACCCAACAAAACTAGACCTGCACTTTTATCCAATTGAAGTCGATTAGCGAACCACATTTACTTAGTGGCATTGGAATAGATACCCAGCTGCTATATAGCATGATTCCATTAGGACCAAATCTACAATGCCATTACTGACAACCTAGGATAACCAGTTTCATTCAAATGGACACGGTCCAATCAATTGACTACTAATTGAAAAGTTTCCACTAGTTATTGTTGTTTTATTAAAAAAAAAAAGAGATGAATTTTTGTGCTACACAAGAAGCTCTGAAGGTTTTTCAAGAATTTAAGTAAGTCCATTTAGAATTTGAAATTTATTTTTGAATAAAAAAGAAATTTACTTCTATAGCTAATCATCACAGAAAACCTGTTTTATTCATCTTGTCTTTTATACTTCTTTCAACCTTTTTTTTAATATTGGAGACTCTTTAGAAGATATTAAAAATTCTTGCATAAATATTGAATTTTCTTTTTGTTCATAACTTCTTTGTTATATCTAGGCTCTGCATATCTATTATCTGTTGGCCAATCATATAGTGATTGCCATTTCAAAGCGTTGAGTCGAGAAGGGATAAGAGACCTGTAACCTTAAGGTTTCATTCAATTTTCTAAACTATCAAATGCAATCTTGTTAAAATACCAATTCAAATTGCTCACTGTCATTTTAGATGGTGGTGGTGGTTTGGTTTTATGGCGTATCAACCTTTGTAGGTTATTTAACACCAAATCCATTTTTATATAAACAATCAGTTCTATTTCAAACAATTCAGTTTAGCATGAGTACACAGTTTAATTGTCAAAAACAGTTCTATTTCAAACTATTCAAGCAGTTATATATAATAATTCAGTTTAGTGTAAGTATAGTTTCAATGTCAAAACCAGTTCAATTTCAAATAATTCAGATTAGCGTAAGCACACAGTTTAATTATAAGTACAGTTTAATTGTGGAAAAACATTTCTAATTCGAGCTATTCAGTTTAATCAAGCATATCTAATTCAGCTAATTCAGTTTAGTATAGGTGCAGATTTTGTTTACACAGTTACCTGTCAAAACAGTTCTATGTTAAACAATTCAGTTTAGTGTAAATACATTTTCAATGTCAAAAAAACAGTTCTATTTTAAATAATTCAGTTTAGCATAAGCACGCAGTTTAAAATGTAAGTACAGTTTAATTGTCAAAAACATTTATTTCAAGCTATTCAGTTTAATCAAACAGTTCAGTTTAGCATAAGTATGCCGTTAGTTCTATTTAACCCATAGATAGGGCCCTATCAGGTGATACCACGCCTGGCCAGAGTGGAACTGGGAGCGATGGCGATAAAGGGGTACTCCGCATTCCATAAAGTTCCAGCATTACTGGAACCTCACCATCAGATTGTTTAGTGTCATATCTGGGACACTCGTTGGGGTGGTATTACCCACTCTGCATAGAAGCAGTCAGTATATTCTACAGCCCCAGCCGACTGGGCAAACTGTCATTTTAGAACCGGATATCCTGATACTTTCTTGTAAAAATCAGTCCCAAGAAAATCCTTAAAGATAAATAATTTTTTAATTTCATTTAAATACTATACTTCCATTAAAGGGGGCACTTGTAGCATAACAAATATCATGGCCCAGCCTGCTGAGGCTGCAGAATACATCAACTGTATCTCTGCAGATGGATAAGATTCCCCCTACGAGTGTGCTGGATATGACACTAAACAATCTGGTGGTGAGTCTTTAGTAATTCCGGTCTACTCTGGCCTGGAGTAGTCGCACCTGTTAGGGTCCTATCTATGGGTCAAATAGAACTGTCTTTTACATTTAACTTTGTGTTGAAAAGATAGATTTATAGTGAATCTGACAGTATGATTGAAATTTGTGGAAAGTTGAATTAATCAAACACTTAACTCAGATTTAGATGGTAAAGCCCATACAAAATACCACACATCTAAATCTGAGTTAAGTTTTTGATTTATCCAACTTGAATCTGAGTTAAGTGTTTGATTTATCCAACTTTCCACAAATTTCTATCATTTATCTATGTGTAAATAAATGACTGATGTTTAATTGAATTAGTTAGTTATAAATAGCAATACTTGAAAACTTTAAACTGTGTGCAAACAGATGATTAATACTAAATAGAATTATCTGTAATTGATAGAAATAAGTGAAATCATTTAACTGTGCATGAAAAAAATGAGATCAAGCTCGTTTAAAAATGTTATCAACAAAAAGTGTTCAGAAATCATATATTTAATATGTATGTATAAAAAGGATTTCAATCAAATAACCTACAATGGTTGATATGCCATAAAACCAAACCTAACAGTTATCATCATAGGTAGTGGACTGGGCTACCAAACTTCAAATCCTGAGCTGTTTGCATTTCACATGCTGCTGATAACTTTGGTAGAATCTTGAACCCAACTATTCTTTCTCGAGTTATGGGTAAGTAATAGGACAGACTGAGCTTTTTAACCTTGGTGTTTACTCATAGTTGTTGGAAACAGATGACTTCAAGCCTTTTCTAAGAGCCTTAGCATAAAAGGAAATGCAATCAAGCTTGTCAATGATTTAAATTTGAGTCACCAATTTTCTTTGATGATGACCTTTATGCTATGAGTGCCTCCCACTTAGCAAGGAGTAGTAGCAGACTTAAGGAAATCCCAAACCCTGGAAACAGTGAAAACCCAAGTAGAGATCTGAATGAACAGTTAGGAGTCAATTAGAAAGATGAAGAAGACCAGAGAGATGATAAGCCACAAGGCTTAACTCAAAAAGGTCTTGGTTTGTTATCTTAAAAGGATTGAAAAAAAACCCAGCTAAATTCACTAGGACACACTCATGATTTATTAATGAGACATCTGATATTGTTCACAAGCACAAAAATATGTAATATTAGGGTTAGATGAAAAGGTTAACAGAAGAAGCACATAAGACAAATAATGATTTTAGCGTTGTGAATGCAGAATCTACTTGGCATATTTTATTTTGTAGAATAACTTTTCACAGTGGTATATACTGCCAAACATGCTCACTACTTATGGCTTTTACTTTCTTTAATGGCATATCAACCTTCATGGATCATTAAATGCTAAAGATATCTTAGTAGAAGAACAATATTGGTACTATTCAACCCATAGCTTGGAGAATAAGGGGGTTCGGTTCATACCGTTCCCTCGGATATTAGTCCAAAAGTGAATGTAATAACGCAACTGAAGTTCAAACTTTTTAGCAACAATGTCACATTCCAACACGTTAGCCCTATGCCACAAGGACTACCCCACATTACTGGCCAGGTGTGTGAGATAAGTTTGGAGAATTTTCCTAATGGAAAGACATGGTTTCTATTGAAATCAAAGTTGTGGCAAGCAAGCAAGTTGAACTTGAAATCTTCTGAACACTGACGATCAATAAGTCCACTCAACATCTGTAATAGAACTTCTTCGCAGTCAAAAATCAAAAGATAAAATTTTGAAAGTTGGATGGTTCGCTCGGATGGGTCTTAAGGTTTACCAGTTAGGGTCTTTTGCTCTAAGGAAATTACCCATTAGGGTCCTGTGTCCAAGAAATGATTGTTGTCATTGTAGTCTCACTTCTCTCATGAGATGATCACCTCCACAGTTTGTTTGAGGACCACAGGTTGGGGACCCCTACTAAAAAGAAATAAACAATTAAGGTTCTGTGTTAAAGAAACAGATGTTGTTTCACTTTTCCTATGAGATGATCACGACCATTGTTTGTTTGTTTCTCCCAACCACTATAATCAGTCCACCCCGATAATCAGCATATCATATTTACCAACCCCTCCGATCGGGCAGGATATGACACAAGGTCAATTTTTAAGCAGAGTTTAACAGGTTTGAATTCAGAGTTTTCCTTCCCCTAGACTAGTTGCCTCACCAACGCTGAAGAACCTAGTCTGCCCTACTATTTACCCATAGCTGGAGGGAGAATTATTGGTATTAGTGTTATGTGAAATGCAATCAGTCTCGTCCAGGATTTGAACTCATGTCGGCGTGTCCATTTCCTACGACGATAACCATTACACCATGTGCACCTCCATAATCAGCATATGCCAAACAACTGATCAAGCTAATTGTGAATATCAAATGAAGTCAGATGTCATGAGTCTTTTTAAAAATAATTACTTTATTACTTAAAAAAAAAGTCTGAATCAAAAAAGTTCAGGACATCATTTGAACAATCGTTGTAACTGCCATCTTTCTAAGTTTGCTTTTCTTTTTCTCCTTATTTTTTTTTTTTTAATAATTTTCATGCGGCAACCATGTTGTGATTGTATAAGGAAAGAGAAAATAATGCATCAAAACAGACATATAAAAGACGAGTAAAATCGCTGCTATTTGGCGATGCATGCCTTGCAAATCGAATGAAAATAGCTTGATCAGTCGTTTTAAAAAGCAGTACCAGTTTACTACCTCCCAAACCAAAAGAAAAAATCCAAATTATCCTCCCAGGAGTAATTACCATCAGGTTAAATGCCAGTTTGCTTGAATATTTCATTGTGTTTTTCCTTCAGCAATCAATTGTGATTAGTGCACTAATGTGTCCGTTTTTGGGGTTTGTTTTTTTTCTTTCTTTACAAATTGAGCAAACTGTAACTAATTTTCAATGTGCAATGACTGTATTTTCTGATGCTCTTTATTTGTTATCCGTACTCTCTTCTAGAACTTCAGTTTATCATTTTTATTGAACACTAGACAACCTATAAACTTGCTGGGTGCTCGTGGTGAAATGGTTATCCTCGTAGGAAATGGACACGGCAACACGAGTTCAAATCCTGGACGAGACTGATTGCATTTCACATAGCACTAATACCCTTGGGAAAGGTATGAATCCAATTATTCTCCCTCCAGCTATGGGTAAATAGTAGGACAGACTAGGTTCTTCAGCCTTGGTGAGGCAACTAGTCTAGGAGAAGGAAAACTCTGAATTCAAACCTGTTAAACTCCGCTTAAGTAGGTGCCCACTATGGTTGGTAGTATCATGGCAGCTGGTGCACTCACATGTTAAGCATTGCTTCACTCTGTGTATGATTTGTAAGCTGCAGAGATGAACATGCAACATAGTCTAATTCAAGAACTTGAGATTTACATATTTAATGTGGGCAGTTCAACAGCCCACCATCTAAAAAATGAGCACTCCATATCAAAAAGAAACAACCTTAACTCAATAGAATCAATTTTAAATCCAGTATCAATGTACTTAAATGTTTTTAGCAACAGCTGCTATTTATAGAACCAAATTTAGAAATGAATGCTACAACAACACACCAGTATAAATTATAAATACTCAATTCTTACAGAGTAGTAATGTATATGCAAAGGTCACATTGCTTTAGCAATATACATACCCCTGATGATGGCCCAAGATCACACAGAAAGTACTAGGGAACCAAGTAATCATGGAAGGCTTATTAACTGATTCCCACCAGATAGCAAAAAATTGATGCAGCGACCTGAAAGGAGAAATATAAAAATGTGTAGCAAAGGATGTCTACATAGTTTAATCAAATGCATTAACAAAGAAATGCAGCCCAAATACGCATATGTGTGTGTGTGTGTGTGTGTGTGTGCGATTTTTAAGCAAATAGGTTGTAGGTATTTTTAAATGAGCCAAGCCCATTTGTTTGTATACAGTTAAATGGTTTCAAGTATCGCTAACACTAATAATTCTAAATGGTTTCAAGTGTCGCTAACACTAATAATTCTAAATGGTTTCAAGTATCGCTAACACTAATAATTCTATTTAATATAAATCATTTGTTTGCATAAATGATTTACGGTATAGTAAATGACTGATGATGGTTTAATGTGAAAACTGAAACATTTAACATTAGCAAATAATTCAACAATAAATAAAACCTTTCCTTTTCCACTGTTGAAGCAACTGTTTTCACATGACAAGATGCCTTTCGGATTCAACTCGTACGGCACCCAATGTCCTTGCTTTTCAATTATTCCTAATGCTTTCAAACATTTTGAAACTTTTGTGTGATCAACTCTTTATGATTCTGCAAGTTCAGCTCATGCCTGACATAAGCCTTCATGAAGTGATGCTTCCAATTCTTCGTTTCAAACTTTTTCAGTGCGCCATAGTGTTCTTTATCTTCAACATCAAAATAATCATTTTTAAAGCATCTGAACCAATCTCTGCCTATTGTTTCTGACAGAGCATGGTCGCTATAAGTCTCAACAAGAATTCTGTGTGTTTAGCAGCAGATTTCTTTTGAATAAAGTAGTGCAGTAGAATTCCAAGCAAATACATTTTTTGACACGAAATCCGACATGTTTAACATTAAGAAAAACAAAGCTGTTTACACTTCAGCAAAATGACATTTTTCAATTTCAAACTTGCTTATCGTACTTCCTTATAGATGCATTACCATCTGACACTAAATGCATGTAATTCTGGGAATGACATCTGTTGGAAAACTGAGAACTTATTCAAGGTCCTAATATATATATATAGATAGATATAGATATATATAAGTAGGAAGTGACTGAATAACTATCATCATAAGGACCTGGGCTCAAGACTGCTTGCATTTCAATTTTTTCTAATGCCCCTAAGAAAGACATGAATTATTCTCTTCAATCT
>OY757909.1:27076278-27418778 GCA_963585895.1 Sepioteuthis lessoniana
TCATTGTATAAATTTTTAAGCTTATGAACTTTTCTACCTACCCTTGTAGTGTGGTCTCCCTTTGGATACCTCCCTGGCTTTTAGCTGGGTCGTTTAGCATTCGTGCTGGATGGGGTATCAAGGTCAACAATAGATTCAAGGCTGAATGGCCCCCTAGTTCTGGATGGACGAAGAATCATTGACAAGCACAGGTCTAGTTCAAGTGATGAGCTGGCATACATGCCAGACTCACATTGTACTAAATGAGTTCTAGTCCAACAAAGTCCCCTGGCTCACATTGCTAGTGAGCCTATGACCAACATAATCCATCAGGGCACAAGCCAAGACTTGTGCTCATCCTCCCCCTTCTCTAAAACTCCCACTATAAAAAAGACCTTTAATTTTATTTTACTTCCAACAATAATTGTTTTCATTATCTTTTCGATAGATAGATAGATAGATTGATAGATAGGCAAACAGAGATAGATAGATAGATAGATAGATAGATAGATAGATAGATAGGCAAACAGAGATAGATAGATAGATAGATAGATAGATAGATAGATAGATAGATGTGGTGTAATTGTTATCATTGTAGGAAATGAACATAGTGACACGAGTTCAAATCCTGGACGAGACTGATTGCATTTCACATAGCACTAATACCCTTAGGAAAGGTATGAATCCAATTATTCTCCCTCCAGCTATGGGTAAATAGTAGGACAGACTAGGTTCTTCCGCCTTGGTTAGGCAACTAGTCTAGGAGAAGGAAAACTCTGAATTCAAACCTGTTAAACTCCGCTTAAAAATTGACCTTGTGTCATATCCTGCCCGAGCGGAGGGGCTGGTAAATAGGATAGATAGATAGATAGATTAGCAAACAGAGTGAGATAGATAGATAGATAGATAGATAGATAGATAGATAGATAGATAGATATGAACAAATAGGAATGTTACTTTCATGTAATTTATTTTTCGATTGTTCTCAACTATTTCATTGTCAGGAGAAAAAAATTTTGAAAGTTTTTTTTTTTATTTTTCTAAATTTTTAAAGGAGTTGAAATGTTATAATAGAAAGCAATGCAAAATGTACCATTGACAGAACTTAACCATTGGTTAGGAGAATGTTATCTGAATGAGAATTTTAGTATCTTATCTCAATTTAACTAATGAGATCTTTTCTTCCCTCTTTAAAGTTAATAAACATAACAGCAAAAATACAAATAAGTTTGCCACTGTTAATACTCAGGAATATAGCAAGTGTAGGTTATGTGTGGATGGAAATATTACGGTTAATCACATAATGAGTGAATACTGCATACTGGTGCAAAAAGAATACAAGTGTACGTTTGACTGGGTAGTGAAGGTGATCCACTGGGAATTGTCTTTCATAGAAAAAGACTTTCATTTGATTTTTACCAGGTCTAACTACAGACACAAAATTAAATCTGCAGATTGCAATAAACTGATATTTATAGAAGAAGATTTCTGCAAGAATGGTCACAATTCTAACAGAGATACAAAGTTCAACATTATAAAAAGAATTGAAAAAATGCATTGGACAATATCAGTTAAAACACAAAAAGATAAATAGAAAAAATATCTCTAAAAACTTACCATGAATGGGTTGAACATCAAACTAAATGATCCTCAGATCCTCAGATCATTGCTTTGAAATAGGATGGATAGATTTGGGGTGACACATAAACACCTAAATAAACAAATTTCTGACTAAATCAGACCTGGCTAATTTGAAACACATGCCGCCCTTGTTTAACATACATTTCACTAGCCCAGTTGACTGTTGGGCTGTAGAATACACTGACTGTATCTCTGCAGAGGGGTAAGACCCCCCCCCAACACTGAACGAATATGACACTAAACAATCTGATGTTGAGGCTCCAGTAATGCTGGACCTTTGGAGAATGTGGAGTACCCCTTCACTGCTATCTGACCTGGAGTGATAGCACCTACTAGGGTCCTCTCTATGGATCAAATAGAACTGCTTGACATTTAAACCGAGTGCAAACAAATGACTTATGCTGAATTGGAATATTAGAAATAGAACTGTTTGATTATTTAACTGTGAGTAAATAAATGACTAAAGTTTTGTTGAATTGGTAATAGTACATAGCAATACTTAGAACCATTCAATTTGTTAACTTATGCTAAATTGAGTTGTTAGAAATAGAACTATTTGATAATCTAACTGTGTGTATTTACAAAATGTGTTTACAAATCATATATATCTAATATATATATATAAAGACTGGATTTGGCATTAAATAACTAACAATGGTTGATAAGCCATTAAACCCAACCAAACCATATATTTCACAAACAGAGAACTCAGTGACAAGTGTCAACCATAGCAGAGATTATATCAAGATCATTTAAAGACACTTGGATGTTAGAAAATTATTTTCATTCAATAAACAGGTTAAATACAAAATGCATTAATATTCCTAAGTTGATGCTGGTCGCTGAAATGGCTGAGTGGTAAGATATCAGTCTAGTGTAAAGTTAGGTGGATTTCGATCTCAGCTTGAAGTGTCCGGCATGTCTAGCCACACGGAAGAGTTGTGATACAATGAAACAGTCAGTCTGTGGATGACAATACATATATATATATATGTATATTCGAAGGCTATTAAATTTAACAACATCTACTGCTTTTCATAAAATAAATAATTTTAAAGGTATTTAATAATACTTTATGACACGAGAATGATTATAGTCAGAATATATGATTTTTTAAGATAATTAAATAAATAATTAGGTTTAATCAATAAATTGGGAAGCATTTAATATTCAGATTTTTATAAGATTCGGAATTTTATTGTTTGTTTTAAAAAATTAATTAAGACTTGAAAATGTAGACTATTTTTTATTGCTCTAATTTTTCTGGTTCAGCACAGAATAAGTAATGCGATAAAAACTTGATTATACTCTATTAGGTTTAAAATTTTAGGTAAAATATATATATATATATATCTTGGAAGAGCCCGTGGTGAAATGGTTATCGTCGTAGGAAATGGACACGGCGACACGAGTTCAAATCCTGGACGAGACCGATTGCATTTCACATAGCACTAATACCCTTGGGAAAGGTATGAATACAATTATTCTCCCTCCAGCTATGGGTAAATAGTAGGGCAGACTAGGTTCTTCAGCCTTGGTGAGGCAACTAGTCTAGGAGAAGGAAAACTCTGAATTCAAACCTGTTAAACTCCGCTTAAAAATTGACCTTGTGTCATATCCAGCCCGAGTGGAGGGGTTGGGTAAATATAAATATATATATAGAGAGAGATGGCATAATTCAGCTTGAATATTGTTTAACTATGGCACAAGTTTTAATTTCAGCAGTAAAAGTGGGAAAACTGAAAAAGTGGAGGAATATTTATCTCACCAAATAATTAATGCCATTTCCATATCATTGATTGACTGGTTGATTGTAAAATTGATCTTATTGTGAAACAAAAGGATATTGGATAAAAGAAAAAAAAGAAGAAAAACAGCAATGTGCTTATCAGCTATCAGCTTAAGAAAATGATAATAAAGAATTATATTAGGTTTTGTTCAATTCAACTTTTTGAAATTGACCCATGGCAATCCAATTTCACTTCTGTCCATAAACAAGATACAGCAACAAATGAAGTAATGATATTTTTTTTAAAATGACAAAAAAAAAAAAGAAAACTTATTAGATCTTCATTAATATTAATATTGCTTTTGACCAATATTTTCTTTCAACTTTATATTTTTAGTTGCTTTTTGTCATGACTCATTTGAGTCATTATTTCTCGTACAGCAAATGAAGAGCATATATAAGAAGTAGCAATAAAGGATAAGCTACTGGTGGGACTTGAACATACATCCTTTTTTATCTTAGGAAACCTGGTTATCCATATCAGCTGCTTTACCTACTAAGCCATGAGAACCGGTGATTTTTAAGAAACTTGCTAATGTGTAAAAACATAAGCAATAAACATTGACCCAAGAGACAGAGTAGATAAGGAATTATTGGTGACATTTAGGTTTCTCCAGAAATAATTGCTCGTATAGCTCAGTTGGTAAAGCAAATGATATGAATAAACAGGAATCACCAATTCAATTGAAAATTTGAGTTCAAATATAGATTTACCCAACACCTCCACTTCAGACAAAATGCGACATAAAGTCAATTCTTAAACAGAGTAAAGCTGGTTAAAATTCAAAATTTTCCTTCTCCTAGACTGGTTGCCTTATCAAAACTAAAGTGCCTAGTGTGTCCTAGATTTACCAGTAGAAGAGAGAACAGATAAATTCATGCCTTTCTCAAGGGTTGTAAACACAAAATGAGATCCAAACAGTCTTATCTTGGATTGAATGCAAGTCAACAATTCCATGAACTACAATGATAGCCAGTACACTATGTGTGTTTAAGTATCACCTACAATTTATCCTTTATTATTATCTCGGATGTCCACTATTCTACTGTCATAGAAATAATGACCCGAGTGAGTTGCAATAAAAAAAACAACTGAAAATGCCAGAAAATATGAGTCTGAATTAATTAACAATAATAATTAACAATAATAATAGACAATGCTTCATCTGAAATATAAAAATAATTTTTTTTAAAGTATCAGATCTTATTTTCATTCAGTGGAAAAAAACTATGTGAATTGATGATACTTTAATGTCAGGTATTAAAATTTCTAGCAGCAGGCATCATAGTTGAAGGAGATTAACTTCCATGGTAAAAAAAAAATCATCTCAATGATAAAATTGAAAAACATTTTCATCATAAATTGGATATGGCAGAAAACACTAAGATAAACATTGCATCTCTTGCTAAAAGCTGAAAGCCGACAGATACCAAGAAATCAGAAATGTTTTTAAAAAATTAATAATATTAGAGAAGCAAGATATATTTCATGAACAGTCTTTAACTCATCTGTGTGTCACATATATATATATATATATATATATATATATATATATATATGTATTTGGGCAGCATTTCTTTGTTAATACATATTTGATGAAACAATATACGCATCCTTTGTCTACACATTTTTGTATTTATCCTTTCAAGTTGCTGCATCAATTTTATGGTATCTGGTAGGAATTGGTTAATAAACCTCCCATAATAATGTGTTTTTTTGGTACTTTCTGTTTGATCTTGGGCCATCATCAAAGGTGTGTGTATTGCAAAAGTGATGTGACCCTTGCATGTACATTACAACTTTGTTAATATTGAGTATTTATTATTTATACTGGTGTGTTGTTGTAGTATTTATTTTTAAACAGGTTTGATAAATAGCAGCAGTAGCTAAAGACAATTAAGTACATGAAATGGATTTGAAATTGATTCTATTGAGCTTAGGTAGTTTCTTTCTGATATGGAGTGCTTTCAGAATCTGTAATTAATTTTTGCTTGTTATTTTGTTCTTCTAATATTGTTGTATTTTCAGTAAGAATTTTCTGAAACTCAGTTTTTAGACAGGAGTGTTTTTATCAAATATATATATATATATATATATATATAATGAAGTATAGCAGTACACTTGGTGTAATGGTATTCCTTCGAGAAAATGGACTTGGAGAACCAAGTTCAAATCTTACTTTTTGTTTCACTCTAGGGAAAAGTATGAGTCATCCAGCTATGGGTAAATAATAGGGCAGACTGGACTCTTTAGCCTGGATATGGCAAATAGTCTAGGAGAAGGAAAATTCTGAATTCAAGCTAGATATACTCCACTTAAAAATTGACCTTGTGTCACATCCTGCCCAAAGTAGAGTGGTTAGATGAATATATACATGCAGAATCAACCACTTTTCTAAAACTAAATGCTTTAAAAAAAGCTGAGAGAGAGAGAGAGAGAGAGAGAGAGAGAGAGAGAGATCTTAGATATGTTAGAGTGGAAAAAAAGAAGGTGAGAAATGAGGCAGAACTGTGTGGAGGAAGAGAGGATTTAAATTGCCAATATGAATCAAAATTAAAAAGTTAAAATCACTGATTTTATTGTGTTTTGTAATAACTACAGATACAACAAGGTTATAGATTTTTTTTTTTTTTGATTGCAGTTATATGTGTTGCTATTAATTCAGCAAATTTTAGATAAATGAGATGTATTCAAAACATATCAAGCCTAAAGCTGTATTTACTAAAACAGAAATGAGCAGTCAATGAAACTTTAATATTCTTCAAAATACTCCCCCATGGCACTCAATATACTTATTCCAATGAGTTTTTATTGGTCAGATCACTTCTGAAATTCCTTTTTTGTTGTGGTATGAAGCTGTACTATCATATCTCTTTTAATATCCTCCACAGCCTAAAATCTTACCCTTGAGGTGAACTTTCAGTTTAGGAAACAGGAAAGTCATAAGAGGCAAGTGAGTATGGAGTGTACCGCTATTTGCACAAACCTGTGTTTTGCTAAAAATGGTTGATCAAAAGTATTCAGATTGGCTTCATTGTTTTTTTGTTGTTTTTTATTTTATTTTGGCATTGACTCATCTTGACAAAGTCTAGACATTTTTATTATAAAGGTTGTTTAGCTGAGTGCATATCTTCATTCTAATTCTGAATCTTAGAAAGAAAAGGATTTAAAGCTTTGATCTTGATGATTTTTGATCACACTTTGTCAATAGAAATCAACGATTACTAATTCCAGAAATTTATTTACAGTTAAAATTTTAAAATGCAAAATCGACAAATGAAATTATATTAAAAATGCTTTAACTGTTTATCCATCGTTTGCCTATATAGAAGAGAAGAAATGAACGTGGAACAACAGCAAGGGAATGTCAAAGATAATGTCAGGAATCTTTACTTAAAGAGAAGTGGTAAGAAGTCCAAGAAAATTTCAGAACTTCCAGCTTGTTTAGAAATAAGAACTGATAACAAACATAGAGTATACTATAGTTATTTTAATCTCAAAATTATGAGAAATAAAAATATCTCATATAATACAGAAAAATGAATATATTTTGTAGGATTCAGAGAAGTCACTTGTATAATTTAGCTTCCTGACATTGTTAAAAAAAAATGACTGTTTATGCTAAGAGGTGTTCTGAGAAAATATATATTTACCAGAGGGTTTTAATCTATCTTTGTTGATTTGGTATTTTTTGAATAATTGTTTTTTTCTTAACTTGGTTTCATATTTTATATCGAAAAAAGTAGAGGTATGTCTTCCTTTGAATTTTGTTCTGATGAACATGACTAATCCAATTTTACTGTTTGAGGCTCCATTCTAAATATACATTAAATTCTGAATGAATGTTGCCATGTTTAAATGGTATATAATATCTAAAAAAAGATACTGTGGCTATACGGAAAATCCACATGTATTAGAATACATCAAGCAATATACATGTGTGTGTGTGTGTGTGTGTGTGTGTGTGTGTGTGTGTGTGTGTGTGTGTGTGTGTGTGTAAGTAAAAAACTGTAAGATCCTGAAAGACAAAGTCATATTTAATCTGGGTACAGTCTCAGCATCAGATCTGACTGGTGCATTCACTTACCGGACATTGGCCTAGCGGTTAGAGTGTTCGCCAATGGCCCGGGAGACCTGGGTTCAATCTCAGGTCGAGTCATACCAAAGACTCAAAAAATGGTACTTGATGCCTCCTTGCTTAACACTCAGCATTATAAGGTGCGGATCAAGGGTAAAGTAGAGCCATCCAGGGAAGGAGTAGCGCCCTCCCCTACATCTTGGTGTAGTAGCTATCGAAAAGGGAGCCTTCGGGTTACCCTCGACTATGGTCGCCAACTTTACTTTTTATTAGCTAAATTATATTATTTAAGTATATTCCAGTTATCTTAGAACATATTTAGCTATATCATTGCATGTATAATTTTGAATTAGTGAAAAATATTTTCAGCATGTTGCAATTTTATCTTTCTTCAGTGGATAGATAGATAAATAGATAGATAGATCAACAGATTGATAGATAGATAGATAGATAGATAGATAGATATGTACAGTCAACAACAAAATTATCCAAACAAACATTTCTATTTTGCATAATTATCCATACAAACATTTCTATTTTGCATAATTATTCATACAAACATTTCTATTTTGCATAATTATTCAAACAAACATTTCTGTTTTGCATAATTATTCATACAAACATTTCTATTTTGCATAATTTGCCTATCAGATTTGTTCTATTTAATCAATTGTTTTGAAAATTGAGTATCATATTCCTTCTTTTTTTTCTTTTTTTTTTTGTGCTTATTTACATATTGAAAACCTGGCATACAAGCATTAGTTTCTGAGAAAGGAATAAAAATATTCAAAATTCAAGGGCGTACAAATAATTTCATCATTGACTGTGTATACCTATGTATATATCTATGTATATAGCTATAAAATTAAAATTAGAAAGCTCACTATTTGGAGGCAAGTCGCTGTAACGTAGTGGCTAAGATGCTGGACTGTAACATCATAAAAAACAATTTCAAACTTCCTTCATGCTATTACATTCTCTTTCAGGCTTTATACCCTTGGGAAAAACATGAACCCTCTAACTCCACCCAAGCTATGGTTCAAGTAGTACCACTACCGTTCTTCTACACGGACGGCATTAGCATTAAATAACTAACAAAAGTTGGTATACCTTTAAATAAAGAAACCCAACCAACCAACCAACCAACTCACTGTTTGATAAAAACTTTAACAACAGAAAATTCACTACAAGATAAAAGTGCTTCATACAAACAAAGTGCTCAATATGTAAAAAGTGCTCAATACACACAAAGTTTTATTTGCACACAGTTAAATAGTTTCAAGTATTGCTGTCAAACACTAATAGATTTTTTTGCATACAGTAAATGGTTTCAAATATTGCCATTTCTATTTGACCTATTGATGGGATCCTAACAGGTACTACCACTCTGGGTCAGAATGGACTTGGGAGTAATGGCAATGAAGGGGTATTCCACATTCCCCTGAGCTCCAGGACTGCTATATGCAGTTTAGAAGGAGAAAGTTACTTACCTAGTTACAGAAACTCACCAAAAAGTGAGCAGATTGAAAATGCTCCTGAAGCCATTCTCATTTCCACCAAGCAGTTTAACTCCATGCTTGTTTTGGGATCATCAGGAGAGTATGTGCACCGTTTCATGGCCTTCCTCTCTACGGTTTTATTTGCACATTGGCCCCCTTCACTGACATGAGACCCCATTAAAGCATCCTCTCAAATCATACCCAGGATACTAGTTCTATTTGATTCATAGATGATACTCAAACAGATACAATCACTGCAGGTCAGAATAGACCTGGGAGTAATGGCAATGAAGGGGTACTCCACATTCCCCAGAGCTCCAGGACTGGAGCCTCACCATCAGATACAGTTTAAGATCATATCCAGGATAATCGTTTGCAGGGTCTTACTTCTCTACAGAGGTGCAGTTGCCATATTCTTCAGTCCCAGCCAACTTATTTTGATTTCTTTTTGATAACTTGAGCAAGAAAAAAGAAATTTCATTTTTGCTTTCTTTTTCATAGTTAGAATTTCTACTCCATCACACATCAAGGAGAAAGATATTTTAGATGTGTAAATTATTTTCAGTTAATTTATTAGCTGTCAGTTTCTATAACAATGATATGAACAAATCCATTGAAATATTATAATTCATCTATGTCATTTCTTAACCCTTGAAGATGATTATATTCTATTTATTGCCCAGGTATATTTCTGTAAAAGTTTTGGCACGTCCAATTTAGTAGTTAGCAATTACATACATGTATTTATAGGCATTGCATTTGATGACAAATATGATACCCTGTCAAGTGAGCTGGTCTCAGTATGTCAGTTTAGGTAATTTCATAATTGATTATACAAATGATGACCAACACTTATGACTGAGACCAAGAGGCATTTCTTCAAATATAAATAGAATATATATTTCGTGGTTCTAAGTGATTCACTTCTTGATTATATTGTTGATGTTTTAAGCACCCTCTCATAAATACATCGTTACATACTGATATATATATATATATATATATATATATATATATATATATATATATATATATGAATTTATCTATTTTTACAATATATTTTTTAATGTATGTATGCATGTATCAATCTGTCTATCTATCTATTTTACGATATATTTTTTACAGTATATATATATATATATGTGTGTGTGTGTGTGTGTGTGTGTGTGTGTACATACATACACACACACACACATATATATATATATACATATATATATATTGTAAAATGGTAAAAACAGTGTTGAAATAAAAATGGATGATAGATTTTATATATATATGGAGGTGAAGCTAGTTATTAAGACTGATCCAAATTCCAAAGAATTTCTTAACAGAAGATTGGAGATATTAAATAGATGTAGACACAAAAGTAAATAGCTACTTAAAAATTGACTCTTGATTTATATTTTATAACCACCTCTCATCCAAATTTTCTATTATATTTTGTTTGAGTCCCAGCTATGGGTAAAATAGTATCACTACTGTCCTTTTAGAAGAATGGACTTGGCATTCAATAACTCAAGATTGATATGCCATTAAACAACAAACAAACATTTGTTTGTAACACCTTGTTTCTTACAAAGTTTTCCTGAAGATCCTTTCTGGGAAACTTTTGTAGGAGGCTTGAACTCTTTTATTCAGTTCTAAAAACCTGCTCTACGCAAATCTTGAGCACTTTTTTTTAAAGTATTTCATTCTTCTGTGATGAATTCATTTTTTTTCTTCTCTTCTCTCTTTTTTCTAAATTAATCACTTACATCTTACAAAAATTATGTGTAGATATTTATATATATATATATATATATATTACCGGGCCATTGGTATAATGGTTAGAGTGTTTGCCAATGGTGCAGGAGACTGGGGTTCAGTCTCCTGGTCAAGTCATACCAAAGTTCAAAAAATGGTACTTGATACTGCCTTGCTTAATACTCAGCATTATAAGGTATGGATCAAGAGTAAAATGAAGCAATCCAGAGAATGGAGTGGCACCCTCGCCTAAACCTTGTTGTAAAAGCCATTAAAATGGGAGCCTTCAGGTCTTCCTTGACTACGGTGACCAACTTTATTTTTACTAATATATACATATATATATATGTGTGTGTGTGAGTATATATATATATGTATATATATATATATATATGTAGATGTATATATAAATGTATGTGAGCATATATATATATATATATATATATATACCTATATATAAGTATATATATCCATATATATACATATAAAGGAATTAAAGGTTACCACCTGTGTAATGCAAAGCTTTTTAAATGAATTGAGTACTAAGATATCTGATAGCGTAAAATGTAAATATATAAAAGTCTAAACAAAATGTATTATATTCCTGAGCTGACATAGGTCGTTGAAATGGGTGAGCGGTAAGTTATCAGCTTAATGTCAAGTTAAGTAGGTTTCAATCCCAGCTTCAAGCATCCATCATGTCTAACCACACTGAAGAGTTGTGATACAATGAAACAATCTGTCTTTGGATGACAATATATATATATATATATATCTTTCTTTAAGAAAAAACAACGAAACCAATCACAAAGGATTATAAATTTATTTCCATCCTGTTACACATTTTTAAAAATGCGTAACAGGATGGAAATAAATTTATAATCCTTTGTGATTGGTTTCGTTGTTTTTTCTTAAAGAAATTATTGCTCTGTATTATTGGTACATTGAGCTCTTTACCAGGAAAATTTAAATATTCATTCATGAATAATTTCTTTTCCTGATGGAATTACTCCTAACTCCGGTTTAACTGGACTAAGTATACTATATATATATATATATATATATATATATATATATATATATATATACACACTGATGTAAATTATATGGAAATATAATGGAATGCATCTACTATATTCATAAACATAGTTTATTTTTGTCTCTACCTCTTTCTTGTTCTCTCTCTCTCTCTCTCTCTCTCTATATATATATATATATATATATATATATTGATTAATTGATTTTAATATTATATCAAACTTCTTGGGGTTATTTTATGCCTAGATGTGAGGGAATTGCATACATTGTACATTTATGTCTACATGTTTTGTGTTGTTTCTTTAGAGTCTTGGTATAAGGTTATATGATATCAAGTATTCATATCTAATACAAGTAATTTGCTAATATATCTGTTTGATCTATAAATGGGACCCTAACAGATACTACCGCTCAGGTCAGAGTGAACTTGGAAGTAATACCAATGAAGGGGTACTCCACATTTCCTAAATACCAAAACTGGAGTCTTATCATCAGATGGAGTTTAATGTTATACCCAGGACAACCCCTTTTTAGGGGATCTAACTCTTCTGCAAAGGACACAGTCAACATATTCTTCAGCCCTACCAAAGAGCTAGTTGGTTGGTTGGGTTTTATGGCATATCAACCTTTGTACATTATTTAATGCCAAATCAATTTTTATACAAATAATCTGTTGTTTCAAACTATTCAGTTTAGCATGAGTACACAGTTTAATTGTCAAGCTATTCAGTTTATTCAAACAGTTCTAATTCTGGGGGTGTCCTCGTGGTGTAATGGTTAAAGCGATGGACTACGGAATCATAGTAAGCGAGTTTGTACTCCAGTCACACTATTATGTCCACTTTTGGGCAAATACTCTTGGGAAAGGTATGAACCCTCTTATCCTCTCAGCTATTGGTTAAATAGTACCACTTCTGTTTTCTAGGAGAATAGCTTTGACATTAAATAACCTACAAAGGTTGATATGCCATTAAACAAAGAAACCAAACCAGTTCTAATTCTGCCAATTCAGTTTAAATGTCAAAACAGTTCTATATTAAACAATTCAGTTTAGTATAAGTACGCAGTTTAATTGCCAAAAACATTTCTATTTCAAGCTATTCAGTTTTGTCAAATAGTTCTAATTCAAACAATTCACTTGAGCATAAGTATGCAGTTTAGTTCTATTCAACCCATAGATAGGGCCCTATCAGGTGCTACCACTCCTGGCCAGAGTAGACCTGGGAGCAATCACAATTAAGGGGTACTCTGCATTCCCCAAAACTCCAGCAATACTGGAACCTCACCATCAGGTTGTTTAGTGTCATATTCAGGACACTTTTGGGAGGGATGGTCCTACCCCTCTCCAGATAAGCAGTCTATGTATTCCACAGTCCCAGCCGACTGGGCAACACCCCCAAAAGGGTGTATATATATATATATATATATATATATATATATATATATGTGTGTGTGTGTGTGTGTGTGTGTGTGTGTGTGTGTGTGTGTGTATACAGAGAGATAGAGAGAAGGGGAGAGAGAGAGATTGGGGAGGGAGAGAGAGAGGGGGGAGGGAGGGAGAGAGAGGAAAAGTGATCATTAGCAACTTATGACCTATGCTACTTATGATGACCCATACATATGACCATGAACCAAAAAGCATGACTGAAAAACCTAAAATTAAAAAAAACTACATGATTACTATTGTGCAGGAGGCAGTTCAATTGAGTGCTGGTCCCAACATGTCATTCATTAACAGTTTGGGGAATTTAATAAGAGAAGAACAGATTTTTAACATGGATGAAATTGGATTGTTTCAGAAAAGGTTTTCTGATTGAACATACATAAAAAAGCAAAAAACTAAACCTGGTTTTAAAGCGTTAAAGGATGATCTGAATTTGTTTCGACAGAAGAGGGTAAATAAATTAAGTCACATGGATATGCAGTACACGGGCTGTATATGGTATATAAACCAGTCTGATTTAAGACCGATCCGTCAGAACCTCATCTTGTGGATGACTATCTGTATGAATTTATCCAACCTCTCTACAATGGGTCGGATATGATACAAGGTCAATATTTAAGTGAAGTAGAGCTGGTTTGAATTCAGAGTTTTCTTTCCACTAGACTAGTTCTCTTCCCAAGGTTAAAGAACTCAGGCTGCCCTACTATTTACCTATAGATTGGAAAAGAACAGATGAATTCATGCTTTTCCCTAGCACATTAGCATGAATCAAAATGCAAACAGCCACATCCAGGATTTTGTACTATGATTGCTGATTCCATTTTTTTAAATGATAGCTATTATACTAAATGTACCTCCTAAATTATATCGATCAATATGGATATAAGGTGTGACCTGACAGACTTGAGACTGAAGATTGGAAAATTCATTTTAAGGATAACATTAAATGATGTTGAAGCTATTAAAAAAATACAAGGCATAGCTTCACACCATATCAAAAGGGAAGTTTCAGAGGTGCTTGGACCAATGAAAAACTCACTGGAATTAGTTTGTTGAATACCAAGTGGACTATTTTTTTGAATTAATGTTTTATTCATTTCGTTTTTACTGTCTTGGTATGTATGTATCTTCAGTCTAGTCTTGATATATCTTGAATATACCTCATACGTGATAATAGGGGGTTGGAAGACCATGGGGCAAAATGACTAACATGCTGGACTGTGACCTCAAAGTAAGGAGTTCAAACTCCAGTTATTCTACTACATTCACTTTTGGACAAATGCCCTTGGTAAATGTATGAACCCCTTTATCCTTCCAGCTTTGGGTTAAATAGTACCACTGTTGCTCTTCTACAAGGATAGCTTTGGTATTAAATAACCCATGAAAGTTAATATGCCATTAAATAAAGAAAGCAAAAATATACACAATATATATGTGTGTGTGTATATATATATATATATATACATATATATATATCTTTAAGAAAAAACAAAAACCAATCACATTAGGATTATAAATTTATTTCCATCCTGTTATGGATTTTTGATATAAATCAAAAACACCAAAAAAATTAACAGGGCTTCTTCAGATCCTGTTAATTTTTTGGGGGTGTTTTTGATTTATATCAAAATCCATAACAGGATAGAAATAAATTTATAATCCTAATGTGACCAGTTTTTGTTTTTTCTTAAAGAAATTATTGCTCTGTAATGTCAGTTACATTGAGCTCTTTACCAGGAAAATTTAAATGTTCACTGTTGAATGTTTTTTTGTCCTGATGGGATTACTCCCAACTCCGGTTTAACTGGACCGAATAATACTATATAAATATATATATATACATATACAATTATTGTAATGCACACACTTGGTTTGTTTGGTTTGGCTTGGTTTGATGGCATATCAACCACTGCAGGTTATTTATTGCCAAATCCTCTTTATAGATATATATTATATATATGATTTGTAAACACATTTTGTTGATAACATTCTTAAATGAACCTAAGCTCATTCTTTTGCACAGTTAAATGGCTGCAAGTATTGCTATGTATCACTAACAATTCAATTAAACATCAGTCTTTTATTTACACACAGTTAAATAATCAAGCAGTTCTATTTCAAACAATTCAGTTTAACATAAGTTATTTGTTTATACACTGTTTAAAAGTCAAATAATTCTATTTATATATTCTATATTGGCATATAGATAAGACCCTATCAGGTGCTACCACTCTGGGTTAGAGTGGACCTGGGAGTGATGCCAATAAAGGGGTACTCTGCATTCCCCAAAGCTCCAGCATTACTGGAAAGTCACCATCAGATTGTCTAAAGTCATATCCAGAACACTCATTGTCTTACCCCTCTGCAGAGATGCAGTTGGTATATTCTACAGTCCCAGCCAACTGGGTCAACACACATTTATACATAATATACAAATAAAATAAAATGTTCTGACGCACACACACACACACACACACACACACACACATATATATATATATATATATATATATATATACTTGTGTTTGGATATGTATGTGAGAGAGAAGCATATTAGCATATTTCCATAAATTGATGGTTGGTTGGTTGGTTGGTTGGTTGGTTGGTTGTGTTTTATGGCATATTAATCTTTGTTGGTTATTTAATGCCAAATCTATTTTTATACAAATTGTCAGTTCTATTTCAAACAATTCAGTTTAGCATTAGTACACAGCTTAATTATCAAAAATTTCTATTTCAAGCTATTTAGTTTAGTCAAACAATTCTAATTCAAACAATTTTGTATAATATAAGTATAGATTTTATTTATACACAGTTAAATGTCAAAAACTGTTCTATATTCAGTTTAGCATAAATATGCAGTTTAATTATATCTAACCTATATATAGGGCCCTTATCAGGTACTACTACTCCTGGCCAGAGTGGACCTAGGAGCGATGGCAATGAAGGGGTACTCTGCATTCCCCAAAGCTCCAGCATTAGCGGAGCCTCACCATCAGATTATTTTGTGTCATATCCAAGACACTCGTTGTGGTGGTGTTGGTGGGGGGGTATTACCCCTCTACAGAGAAGCAGTCGGTGTATTCTACAGCCCGAGCCAACAGAGCAATCCATATATTGATGTCTGAATTGTATTATATATTACTAATGATGGTGATGATGGTAAGAACTGAGCAATTCAGCAAATCCGAGAATGAATTTCACTTACTACAGCAATGGTTCTTTCCACGCAGCAGATGTGATATGAAACAGGCAAATCAAAGAAATTTATCAACAGCACAAGGTGATTTTTCACTGTCTGTCGGAAGTCATACATTTAACATGAACCAGTAGCCAATAGTTACATCTTCAATATCTCATCGATTCCATTTCACCAGTGAAATCCATGTGTTGTATATGTAAAGCTAAAAACAATGTGATGGAAATTATTCCAGGCAGTGCATGATATAAGGTCAACAATAATTATAATGCTGTCAAGAAAGTGATGAAAAAAAATAGCAAACTATTGAAAAATATAAAGTAGAAATCATGTTTTCGGTTTTTTTTAATCAAGAATATATATAAAGGAAGACATGTCACCAAAACACACTAACACGCACACACACACACACACACACACACATACACACACACATATATAATAATTGATAATGTTGTTTACAATATTCATAGATAAAGAGTGCTCAATATCTGTGATAGAGTAAATATAAGTTAAATTAGTGTTGATCTGATGATCACATAGGTAAGAAACTAACTGCCACTAAGAGCCACTTACTCTGTGTGTGTGCATGTGTGTGTGTGTGTGTGTGTGCGTGTGTGTGTGTGTGTTAATTGAAGTACTTGTCTATGCTAGATAAAAGTTCAAAACTTAGGTTGCAGCAAGCAATCATAATTATTATCGCAACATGCCAACAGCAAGGATTTCTTTGACTCTCTCTCGCCATTTGTCCCTATCAGTGTTCACTCTTGGCAAGTCCTTGAGACGACATCCAAAGGGATCCAAAGAAGACCATATTTTATGAGTTCGTCCTTGCTCATTAAATTACAGCATACAAGTCGATCTGGCATATAAGTAGACCTCAATCTTTTAAGCTCAAAATTCTGGGTTAGACCTATACCTGTTGTATAAGTCAGCACTCACCTCCAACATACAGTTGGCTACTAAGTGGTGAAAATTTACATAGTAGGCCTAAATGAGGATAGGCTGTGATAACCTGTAATAAAAAGCATATAAGGCCAAACTGCTTGCTTCACGACATCAACTGTCATAATTTTCTCTACATGGGTTATTATATAGTAAGTATAAAGTAAGTAAAGTCAGCCACTTTAGTCAAGGGTGACCCGAAGGCTCCCTTTTCGATAGGTACCACACCAAGGGTGTTACTTCATTCCCTGGATCACTCCACTTTACCCTTGATCCGTACCTTATAATGCTGAGTGATAAGCAAGGTGGCATCAAGTACCATTTTTTGAGTCTTTGGTATGACTCAAACTGGGATTGGATCTCGGTCTCCTGGACCATTGGCGAATACTCTACTTATTAGGCCAACAGTCATTATTATTATATATATATATACATATATATTGTAGGGAATTTTTAAGTTAATTTGTATTACAGTTTTATTATTTTACATTGTCTGTGTTAATTTGTCAAATATATTAATTTGCATTACAATTAACACGTGAGCCCCGTACCTCTTTATCATCTGTCTAGACTATGTGCTTAGAACTTCGATCGACAAAATCAGAGAAAATGGCTTCCAGCTGACTAAGAGAAGAAGCAAAAGGTACCCCGCAAAGACAATCACGGACGCCGACTACGCTGATGACTTGGCGTTACTAGCGAATACGCCTAATCAAGCAGAGACACTACTGCATAGTCTGGAACGAGCCGCAGCTGGCATTGGCCTCCATGTCAATGCAAACAAAACCGAATATATGTGTTACAACCAAACGGGCAACATTGCCACACTAGACGGAGCCTCTCTGAAACTAGTCAACAAATTCACCTACCTAGGAAGCAGCGTCTCATCAACCGAGAAAGACATCGACACACGACTGACGAAGGCATGGACAGCTATCGATAGGCTCTCGATCATATGGAAGTCGGACCTAACTGATAAAATGAAACGCAGTTTCTTCCAGGCAGCGGTTGTGTCGATACTGCTATATGGATGCACCACATGGACGCTTACGAAGCGGCTGGAAAGGAGGCTGGACGGAAATTATACAAGAATGTTGAGAGCAGTATTAAACAAGTCCTGGCGACAACACCCCACGAGACTCCAACTATACGGACACTTGCCCCCAATCACAAAAACTATACAAGTTCGACGAACCAGACACGCAGGACACTGCTGGAGAAGCAAGGACGAGCTCATAAGCGATGTACTCCTGTGGACCCCCACACATGGATGTGCAAGAGTGGGACGACCAGCACGAACCTACATACAGCAGCTGTGTGAGGACACGGGATGTAACCCTGAAGACCTGCCGGAGGCGACGAATGATAGGGAGAAATGGCGAGAGACGGTCAGGGATATCCGCGCAGGCGGCGCGACATGATGATGATGATGATGATATTAATCTCTGTATTAATTTGTTAAATATCTTCACCAACATGAGTTTAAGTTGGAGATGTTTGTGCTGTCTGCTGGAGTTATGGTAAGTTGTGTATATTGATCATTAGGTGTACTGTTCCATTAGTTGACCACTTATACATTAAATTCTGAATGAACATTGCTATATTTGAATGGTATATAATACCTGAATAAAGATACTGAGGCTATAAGGAACATGCATATACATAAGAATACATCAGGCAATATATATATATATATGGGCCTAGTCAACTGGGGTTGCAGAATACACCCACTGCATCTCTGCAGAGGGGTAAGACTCCTCCAATGATTGTCCTAGATATGACACTAAACAATCTGATAGTGAGGTGCTGGTAAGGCTGGAGCTTTGGGGAATGCAGAGTACCCCTTTATCACCATAGATCGCAGGTCCACTCTGGCCCAGAGTGTTAGCACCTGATAGGGCCCTATCAATAGGTCAAATTGAACTAAACTATATACTTATGCTAAACTGAATTGTTTGAAATAAAACCCTTTAGATATTTAACTGTGTATAAACAAAAAACTTATGTTAAACTGAATTGTTTGAAAGAGAATGTTTATGGTTACTATGTTGAGGTTTTAAGGGAGTTCAGGAAGAGATTCCGTCGGAAAAGGCCAGCACTCTTCAAATTGGATCAGTGACATTTCCACCAGGACAATGCACCAGTCCACAACTCCATCCTTGTCACAGACTATTTGATCAAGATGGGCATCAAGACAGTTCCTCACCCTCCCTATCGTCCAAGACCTTGCTCCCTGTGATTTTTGGTTATTTCCTAAGCTCAGAGGCTGTCATTATGAGAGAATTGAGGAGATGAAAGAGGCTGTGACGAAGGTCATTGACACACTCACACAAGAGGACTTCCATGGAGCCTTCCAGAAGTTGTTGGAATGGTACAACAAGAGATTACTTCGAAGGGGACTAGAGTTTCATATGTGTACTATCAATAAAAGTGCCCATACAAAAAAAGTCTAGAAACTTATTTAATGATCCTCGTATATATACATATGTGACACAAGGTCAGTTTTAAAGCAGAGTTTAACAGGTTTGAATTCAAAGTTTTCCTTTTTGTAGACTGGTTGACATACCATGGTTAAAGAGTCCAGTCTGCCCTTCTGTTTACTCATAGCTGGAGGGAGAACATTTGAATGCATATTTTTCCCAAGTGTATAAGCGTCATGTGAAATGCAAACAGCTTCATCCAGGAATTGAACTTGAGTCACCATATCCATTTCCTATGACCTTAACCATTACACCTTGACCGCCGATATGTCTGTGCATTTGTATGTGCATAAAATAAAATTACAACTACCTGAAAGACAAAGCCATATTTGATCTGGGTACTGTGTGTGCATCAGGTCTGACTAGTTTGTTCAATATCTAGCTATATTTCCGACAAATTTATGACTTAGTAAAGGTTTGGATTTTATCCCTGCCATAGAAGTCAAACCCTAGTTTTGTCGAGATTTTTACAAGCTTAAAAAGTCAACTCATATGCAACCACTTACAATACATGTATGCATTCAGAAAGAGAGAGAGAGAGAGAGAGAGAGAGAGAGAGAAATAGTGAATGTGTGTGTGTGTGTGTGTCTGCGTATGTGTGTGTATGTCTGTGTGTGTGTGTGTGTGTGTGTGTGTGTGTGTGTGTGTGTGTGCATGCAAATGCGGAATCAAAGAGAGAGAGAGAGAGAGAGAGAGAGAGAGAGAGAAATAGTGAATGTGTGTGTGTGTGTGTGTGTGTGTGTGTCTGCGTATGTGTGTGTATGTCTGTGTGTGTGTGTGTGTGTGTGCATGCAAATGCGGAATCAAAGAGAGAGAGAGAGAGAGAGAAGTAGTGAATGTGTGTGTGTCTGTCTGTCTGTCTGTGTGTGCGTGTGTGTCTGTTTGTCTGTGTATGTGTGTGTGTGTGTGTGTGTGTGTCTGTCTGTCTGTCTGTGTGTCTGTCTGTCTGTCTGTCTGTGTGTGTCTCTCTGTCTGTTTGTCTGTGTGTCTGTCTGTCTGTCTGTGCATGCAAATGCCAAATCAATAAATCTCTTCTCAAAAGATAAGCCAGGTTATTCAAGTTTGTTGCTTATTTTGAATTTCTAAACTTCCTGAGGAAAAGATCAAAACATTTTGATCACTTATGCTAAAACTTTTCATTTATAAAAGGAAAAAAAAATGGTCAAAAGATTTAAATTTTGATATGCAATGAATGATGCATTGAGGCAGAAAACAGATAAACAAACAGTTAGGGACGTAAATATGTCTGCAGGTAGTGATCCTATATCCTGGGTCATCCAAAATATTCCTTCCTTTCTTTCCTTGTTCTCATCTTTCTCCATTACAACCAACACAATCAAATGCACAAACTGCCAGCATCTCATCCTTTAAACCCATATTTTGAAATGTCTTCAATTGAACAAAAGCTCACATACACACACACACATACACACATACACACACACACACAAATTTTATATATATCTATATCTATCTATATATATATACATATATAAAATAAACTGTATATATATATATATATAATCAACTAGATGAAACCATCAGGTTCCCATAATCATATTTACCAACCCCTCCGTTCGGGCAGGATGTGAAACAAGGTCAATTTTTAAGTGAAGTTTAACAGGTTTGAATTCAGTTTTCCTTCTTCTAGACTAGTTGCCTCACCAAGGCTGAAGAAACTAGTCTGCCCTACTATTTACCCATTGCTGGAGGGAGAATAATTGGATTCATACCTTTCCCAAGGGTATTAGTGCTATGTGAAATGAAATTAGTCTCGGCCAGGATTAGAACTCGTTTCGCCGTGTCCATTTCCTACGACAGTAACCATTACACCACGGGTACCTCCTAATCAGGTTCCCATGATGATATTGATGCTTTTATTTAGGAACAATTGGAGGATTTTAATTAGTATTTCAATGTTAAAATTTATCCATGAGGATATTAATAATTCTATTTATGAAGGAATGAATTAGCGTTTCATCATTATCTTGGTTGTAATAAGAATTTGGATGATTAAAAAATAAACTAAAGCATGAATACAGAACCTTTTGTAGGAAATTACTTTTTCCTTTGAGTTAGAGATTAAAAAGTCTCATAAAATGTTACTATGATCAGCTGTTTTTGCTGAGTTACAGTTAAATACCTACATGCACACACACATTTGTATATTTTAATATATCAAATGTACGTTTGAATATAATAGGAATTTTAGTAATACATGTATATATGCATGTATAAGTAAAAGAGTAAAGTTGACAGCTATAGCCGAAGGTGACCCAAAGGCTCCCTTTTCAATAGCTACTACACCCTGGATTGCTCCACTTTACCCTTGACCCATAGCTTATAATACTGAGTGTTAAGCAAGGAAGCATCAAGTACCATTTTTTGAGTCTTTGGTATGACTCAACCTGGGATTGAACCCAAATCTCCTGGGCCAATGAAAGTGGATAAATCAAATGCTTACAATGGGTTTAGTAGTAATATTTCATTCTTTATTCAAGAAAGAACTTCTTCAGACAAAAAAATGTCGGGTTTTTTAACATTTTAGCAACTGAGGAAATAGTTAAAATAAAGGAGAATGTAAAAAGGTTTAAATGGAGGAAAAGGATCTAAAAACAAGTGACGGATAAGGAAAGAATAAGGAGGGGAATAGATATAGGTGTTGTATAGCCATGAACAACTATACATACCCATATGCAGTTGAATGTAGAATCATAACAACGACACAATAAAGACATACGACACAGTTCTTTAGAAAAATATACCTCTCACTTTATTTGAAAGGGTTTGAAAGGTTTACTAAAGGTTTTACTGTGTGAGAGGTGAGTTGGAGGCTGAACAGAACTGCAACACATTGACCCCCACTCTTATGGCCATAACAGCGTTTCTTTCCTGTTCTCCTGGGCTGCTCAACCGGGGGCTTGGTCTTCATTCCAGCATCTTCTCTCCAACTGATTGAACTTCCTGTGCACCGAGTTATATAATAATTTGACGCCCACTCTTCTTCCTACGAGCATCACAATTTTGTACTCAATTCAACCCATCCACAGTCAAGGTTATATCCTGATATTCCTGGACTGGATGCACCTGTTATTTACACAGGTGCATTTCCTATTTTGACAGCTTGGCTGGGGTCAATATGTTACGTAGGTTTGAGTGATGTTGCTAGGGGTTTTTGGTTTTGAGTGTGACCCTCTGAGTAGATGGTCAAAGCTGGGCGCAATCATGTGTATCAGGTTTCATCAGAGATTTGACCTGACAGAGGTGGATTAATTTTAGTGAGAAAGAGGAAAATATGAGTGGGGGAGAAGTTTTGAGAAAATTGGAAATGAAAGGGGAGAGAGATGGGTAGGAGTTCAGGTGTAACCATTTCATCATAGGCATTGACAATAAGGAGTATCTAAATGGAAAGGAAAGAAAGAAAGAAAAAAGAAAACAGAAAAAATCATCCATATGGTAGTAGTGAATGAGAAAAATGTCTTAGTTTTTGCTAAAATATTTTTTCCCTCCCTGTTCTTTTATTTCCCCACCTTTTATACCTTTTTTTTTTACCATTATTTTATCTGTTTCATCTATTGCTAAAATGTAGAAAATCTTTAAAAAATCTTTGTCTGAAGAAGTTCTTCCTTGATTGAAGAACGAAATATTACTGCTTAACCCATTGTATTTGATTTATCCACTTTTCCACTTATTCTTATCGTCTTGTCAGATTCACCAAAATCTAACATTCCTCCACATATACATATATATATTATGCATTTATATATGAATAAAATTCTCATTATATTCGCATATATATATATATACACACCTATATATATATATATATATATATATATATAGATATACTTGATATATATATATATATATATATATATATATATATATGGAGGGTATTTAACTTTAACCAAGTAATATAGTGAGAGTTTTAGCAAAATCTCAATAAGTAAGATTATATATATAATGAGAATTTTACTATATTGATAGATTATATAGAAGATTATAGAAGATTATATATATATATATATATATATATATATATATAGAGAGAGAGAGAGAGACATACAAATGCTTATTTTGAAAGTCTTTCATAAATATGTTGAGCTTATTAAAGATATTAATCCCAAATTTGATTCTCTTAATAATTCTAAAATTTAAGGATACTCAGAAATCCATTTTTCTAACCTTAGAACTATTTCACCTGGTTTTACTATAAATTCAATTATTATATCAGTAATATTAATTGATATCAGTGGTATTAATCATGATATCAGTAATATTAATCTACCATTTAATCAACTTGTACTTTACCTTAAAGATTATATTAATGACTTCAACCATAGGTTCTGAGTGCTGTTGATCCACCCCTTATTTTGGAACCTGTGCACATATTGATCTATACATATGATCATTTACTGTAATCCAGGTATATTAGTTGTATTGTTGATCCACCCCTTATTTTTCAACCTGTGCACGTATTGATCTGTACGTATGATCATTTACTAAATTACTTGTATGTTTAATTTTGAGTAAAGTGAAACAAACTTAAGATGTTTCAATTTCATTTTACATTAGTACATTTGTCACTGTCAACACAAGAAAAAAAAGGGTTTTTTACTGGAAGGAATATAAATATATTGAAACGTATATGCTGATATAGACAAAGATGTAGATAAGCAGTAATGTCTAATATATTAGTCAGCCTGTGTGGGGAAAACGATTTTTTTTTTAAATAAAAAACAAATTTCCAAATTGTGTTGCAATGAAGCTCATACCGGACAAAGTGTAATAACGACTACAGGGTTTTGCAAAATGAACTCCCAGATTTCAACTTACTGCCACACAAATGCTAGTACTTGTGTGTGGGTGGGAGGCATGTCTTTGAGCAACAGCAGCAGCTATGCTATTAACACAGAATGCCAATGTCAGTTTAACACTTATAGTCTGCAATTATATACGGACAAAAATGAATTTTTAATAAGTTTTAACAGGCAAACACATCATCATCATCATCATCATGCTAACAGCATGATTGAGTCTCTTGTCTCTCCTTCAACATCCATCCCAGACGTCCATCACTTCTGGTAGGTCCTCTAGACTGCATCCAGTGTCTGCACAGAGCTGATGTATATAATTTTTTGCTGGTTGGACAACACTGGCATGTTCCTGTGAAAAGTCCATTAGAGAACATCATTTATGAGTTCATATTTTCTTCTGCAACAGTGCTCAGCATGTCTTGTTTGTCTTCCTTTGATAGATTGTGAGATGGGAGGTAAGTGGCTGTATAGCTATCATTTTGTGGGGTGCTGTGTTGCAATATCATTGTTTTAAAAGCTAATGAATTAATATAGTTCACAATCATTTTAAACATTATTTCAAAGAGATTTTATTTGATGAACCCTAACAGGTAATATGACACCAAGTCAGAGATGACCAGAAAGTTATAGCGACTCAGGGGTGATTCCATATTCCTTTGATCTTAAACTAATAATTTACAATTAATGGTAGAGTTCAAGTGACTCTTGAAGACTACATAGAAAAGTGCTGAGGAAGACTAATCACAGCTACCAGAAACAATACTGAAGACGCAAAGACCAGCTGACCAGAAATAATCAGAAAACAAAAATAGGAAGAAAAACAATTCTATAGATGTTTTAAATGACTAACCATCAACATCTCTCCCAAGAAAACATGGACGTGGCTAAGAAAAGGAGACCTTTCGAGAGAAACTGAATTTCTTTTCATAGCAGCACAAAATAACACCCTAAGGACCAATAATATCAAAACAGGAATTGATAAAACGCAACAAAACAGCAGGTGTAGATTATGTGGTAACAGAGACGAAATGATCAATCACATAATAAGCGAATGCAGCTAATAATCACAGAAAGCATATAAGACACCACATGACTGGCTGGGCAAGGTGATCCACAGGGAATTGTACAAGAAATTTAAATTTGACCATACAAACATATGTTATATGCACAATACAGAATATGTCATGGAGAATGAGACGCACAAACTCTCTAGGATTTTGAGATACAAATGGATCACCTAATCTCAGCCAGACGTCTAGACCTTTAAATAATCAACAACAAAAAAAAGAGAATTTGCAGCATTGTTGACTTTGCTGTCCCTGCTGACTTCAGAGTAAAGTTGAAAGAAAACGAAAAGAAAGATAAGTATTTGGACCTTGCTAGGGAATTGAAAAAACTGTGGAACATGAAAGTAACAGTTGTACCGATTGTAATTGGTGCTCTTGATACAGTCACCAAAGTATTGGTAAAAGGACTACAGGACTTAGAAATAAGAGGATGAGTGGAGACAATCCAAACTACAGCATTGCTAAGATTGGCCAGAATACTGAGAAAAGTCCTGGAGACTTGAGGAGACTTGCCACACAGACTCCAGTGAAAAACCATCAGCTAACCCTGATGTGAAAATCTTTCTAGGAGAAAAAATAATAATAAAGAGCAAGAGACCAAATATAATGATTAAGGACTATAAAAAATCATGCCTTCTTATTGATATGTCAATGCCAACAGATAGTAAGAGATCAATCAAAGAAAATATGAAAATACCAAGACCTGGAAATAGAAATTGTTAAAATATTACACTATAATATATTGCCTTGACCTTCAATGAACCCGGCAGATGTAGTTGACTGATACGTCCAGCTGTAGATAAAATCAACAAAGTGACAATCGGAAAACAAGCAATGCGTGGGTGTAAGCCATGACCAATGAAAAACAAGCAATGAACAGGTGAAGAGGCTTGGCCATGTGTGTCGCATGGGAGTTTTAAGACTATATAAGGTCTAGAATTTATGCTGAAGTTCACTTTCTGCTGGCTGCTCCAAGTCCTGACAACCCCTTCGTGTGCTCAGGAGGTGTAATGGTTAGCAAGCTAGACTGGCAAACCTACACAAGTGAGTTTGAGTCTCATTGGGTGTCCCATTCATATGGCCTTGTGCCACATCTAAACAAAAAGCTTTGTAAATTACTACTCCTTCTAGTGTGTGAACTCTCTCTGATTGCACAAGTATCACTGCTTACGAATAAAAATATAATCATTACTCCTAGGTCCACTCTGACCCAGAATTGTAGTACCAATTAGAGTCCCATGAATGGGTCAAGTTGAACTAGAATCCTGAGTATGACACTCAACCATCTGATGGTGAAGCTCCAGTTCTGTAGTTTTGGGGAATGTGGAGTACCTTTTCATTAAAATTTCTCCGAAATCCACTCTGACTCCGTGTGGTGGTACCTTTGAAGGTCCCATCTATGGATCAAATGGAACTATTAGTTCTAAATAACAATACATTAAACTATCTTAATTGCATGTAAACAAATGACTGATGTTAGATTGAACTATCAGTATTATATAGAAATGTAAGAAATCATTTAACTTACCAGTTGGTTGGGGCTGGAGAATACACTGACTGCACCTCTGCAGAGGGGTAAGACCCCACCTCTCAACGAGTGTCCTAGATATGACACTAAACAATCTGATGGCAAGGTTCCAGCAGTGCTAGAGTTTTAGGGAATGCGAAGTACCCCTTCATTGCCATTGCTCCCAGGTCCACTCTGGCCCGGCGTGGTAGCACCTGATAGGGCCCTATCTATGGCTTAAATAGAACTAACAGCATACTTATGCTAAAATGAATTGTTTGAGTAAACTGAATAGCTTGAAATAGAAATGTTTTTGACAATTAAACCGTACTTGCATTTAAACTGCATGCTTATGCTTAACTGAATTATTTGAAATAGAACTGTTTTTTGACATTAAAACTGTATTTACACTTAACTGAATTGTTACACATAACTGCTTGAATAGTTTAAAATGGAAATATTTTTGACAATTAAACTGTGTACTTATGCTAAACTGAATTGTTTGAAATAGAACAGATTATTTATATAAAAATGGATTTGGCGTTAAATAACCTACAAAGGTTGATATGCCATAAAACCCAACAAACCAAACCAAACCAAATCCTTTAACGTTGGTAAACAAATGAACTCTTACTAATTTTAAAATAATGTTACAAAATATTCATTAACAAATCATATATATTTAATATATATATGTATAAACAGCATTTGGTATCAAATAACCCACAAGGGTTGATATGCTATAAAACACCAACCAACCAATCTTGAGTGTCCATACATGATTGATTATATGTATACGTATTCATTACTGTTTAATTATGCATCTTTGAGCTTGGACAGTTACAGTTAAATTACATTATGCTATGATTTTCCCCTTCATTAGCCTCTTCTTTTTTTATAATTTAAGTTGAAACAAAAATCCTTTGATGTATTTTGACAATGGGAAAAAATGTTTCTCCTTTCATTCATGTATATTCTATTTTTTCTTTCTCTCTCTCTCTCTCTCTCTCTATCTCTCTCTTTCTTGATTTCAAAAGACAAGGATTTCTGCTAATGACTTGAAATTTGCTATTTTCATATCCTTACCGGAAATTCCATTTTGTTAATTGTCTGTGGGGATGCAAAATTTCATCAATGAAATGGTACCTTTTAAAGTCTTCACCATGTCGAACAGATACACACAAAAAAGTCACCTTTCAAAACTACAATTATGATTTAAAAAAAATTTTTTTTTTTTCTAAAATATCATTCTTCTAATGTTTAAGAAGATTGTCAGATTCCATCTGGAACTTACAATGATGTCCACATTCCACTTCAAAACTTCTAATCTCCTTTAAGAGGTACTCGCTGAAAAACAAAAAAAATGCCAAGAGTCTATAAGTGTGTATGTTTTTAGCAAGTAATCAATAATAGATTTTCATGTGCTTATAGTTATCTCTTTCATATGCCCCACTTAGCTCAAAGGTTAAGCCCATTGGTCTCATAAACCAGAAACTTATGTGTTTGAATCTCATTGGAGTTATCCTATTGAGCTATTTTATAGATTATATAGACATTTACTTAATTTAGCTCTTGCTTGAATTTTGGTTCCCAATAAAGATAATTCGACTGAGATTTGATAGAATATACATATAATATGTACATTTATTAAATGTATATTCTATCAATGTATATATATATATATATATATATACATATATATAAATATGCATTCTAACAAATCTCTGTGGAATTTGAAAGCATTTGTGGTGTAAAGGCTACTGTTGTAGGAAATGGACACAGTGACATGAGTTCAAATCATTGAAAAGACTTTTTGCATTTCGCATTGCACTAATAACCTTGGGAAAAGTAAGAATGCTCAGTAGTAGGGCAGACTGACCTCTTTAACCTTGTTATGGTGACTGATGTAGGAGAAGGAAAACACTGAATTCAAACCTGTTAAACTCTACTTAAGAAATGAACTTGCATCACATCCTACTCATGCCGAGTGGTAGGTATATATATATTTTTTTCCTCATACAACGTGTGAAAGCACGTGCGAAACTCAGTCCTCATCAGCCGCCAACCAGAGTGATAACACAGTTTCAGGAGCTCAAGTTGGTACTGCCACTCCTGGTAGTGGTATATATATATATATATATATATATATATATATATATATTTATACCGACCCCCTGGCATATATATAGATATATATGTGTGTGTGTGTGTGTGTGTGTGTGTGTGTGTGTGTGTGTGTGTGTGTGTGTGTGTGTGATCATCATCATCATCATCATTTGGCTTCATAAATAAAGATATAGGTAGATTTAGATGTCTATAGCAGGTCTACTGATTACCAGTTTAATTTGCATAATGGTTATTCTTATAAATAAAGGAATTGGCAACCCAAGTTCAGATCCTGGACAAATATTTCACTTCATAGAAGTATTCTTTAGAAAGACATGTATCCTCTTGTTATCCCCCCCCAACCCACTGCAACCCAGCTACCAAGCTATGGGTTAATATTAGAACAGTCTCCGTTCTTTAACCTTAGTTAGGCAACCAGTCAAAAAGAAGGAAAACTCTGAATTCAAACCAGCCTCATTCTACTTTAAAACTGACTTTGTGTCACATCCAACCTATACTGGAGGGGTTGGTTGAAATCATACAAGACAAAAGCATTTTTTTTCCTTCTGTGGCTGCAGAAAGTTTGGTAATCAGAGAGAAATTAATTCTTACAGTACCACCTTTTTTTCTTTTGTTCTTGCATTGCAATTTACTTTAAAAAGGAAGGATGTCTGGCAGCTCTTATCTCTCCTCTCTCAATTTACCAGATCATTGTCCTAGTGAGTAGAGTGTTCACCAATGATCCGGGAGACTAGGGTTCAATCCCAGAGCTCGTCATACCAAAGACTTTTAAAATGGTACTTGATACCTCTTTGCTTAACACTCAGCATTTTAAGGTACGTATCAAGGGTAAAGTGGAGCAATTCAGGGAAAGGAATAGTGCCCTCCCCTACACCTTGGTGTAGTAGCTATTAAAAAGGGAGCCTTCAGGTCACCCTCAACTATGGTCGCCAACTTTGCCACTTATTGTCTATTTGCAGGAGTCAATTTCATAACATATGAAGGCTATTTTAAGGGGTCACAGTAACTATAGCACTTCTTTGTTCTTCTGACCAGAAACCATTTTGTCAGACAAGAGTTTGGTTATCAATTTGGTTTGTTTAGGTTTGTTGGTTTTTACGGCATGTCAACTCTTGTTGGATTATTCAATGATGAAGTAAGGTTTTTCTTTTTTTGCAAGAAATTGTATTGTTTTCAGCTACCAAATGATAATCCTTTGCAAGCAGTTATAACCTCAAGTCACAATTCTTAATACAAATAATTTGCACTGTTACAACATGGTATCAAGTATGTATTTATCCAATCCCTCTAGATGCAACACAATGTCAATTTTTAAACAGAGTACAGTTATTTTAAAAGCAGAGTTTTCCTCCTAGACTGGTCTAGTTGGTTGCAGAAGTCTAGTCGAAGAGGAATCAATCTATCATATTTACCAACCCCTCCGCTCAGGCAGGATATGACACAAGGTCAAATTTTAAGCGGAGTTTAACAGGTTTGAATTCAGAGTTTTCCTTCTCCTAGACTAGTTGCCTTACCAAGGCTGAAGAACCTAGTCTGTCCTACTATTTACCCATAGCTGGAGGGAGAATAATCCCAAGGGTATTAGTGCAATGTGAAATGCAACCAGTCTTGTCCAGGATTTGAACTCGTGTCGCCGTGTACATTTCCTGCGACGATAACCATTACACCACGGGAATCAATCTATAGGGTGCTAGTCAACTTACTTAACTTGCAAAATGAACAGATGGATGTTCACCGATCAGACATCAGCAACATGCTGCTTTATCCACTTCAAACTTAATCTCTTTTATGTTCATTAAATCTCGCCACTTCACATGGGCTTATCACATTCTCCTACATAAAACAAGTCACACGACTTGCATCCTTTTCTTCTTCTGGTTTCCGCGTACCAGTAGCAGAGAGAGCACACCTTCTGTTTCTTCGAGGTTACTACTACAACTGGTTGCCAAACCAAGGCTAAAGAATCCAGTCTGCCTACTATTTTCCCATAACTAGAGGGAAAAAAAAGGGATTCATGTCTTTTCCAGGGGCATTAGCTCAAAGTAAAATGCATACAGCCTCATTCAGGATTTGGTACCTTCTTTGTGTTTTCCATTATCCCCATCTAATACAAGTAATTTGCTCACAATTATATGGTTTCAAGTATTCCTATCTAATATTAATAATTTTCAAAGAGGTCAAATGAGTAATAGCATCAAAGGGATGATCCTATTCTCCTCAGAGCTCCAGAATGGGATTCTCATCACCAAATGCTGTGTAATACTATAGCTTGGATATCTCTTTGGCACAGGTTCTTTCCGCTCTTAAAGGGATGCAGTCAGCATATTCTAAGCCCCACAAATAGGTTGGTTGTTTTTTTGGTTGGTTGGATTTTATGGCACATCAACCTTTGTAGGTTATTTAATGCCAAATCCATTTGTATGCAAATAATCAAATCTATTTCAAACAATTCAGTTTAGCATGAGTACTCAGTTTAATTGTCAAAAAAATTTCTATTTCAAGCTATTCAGTTTATTCAAACAATTCTAATTCAGCTAATTTTATTTGCACACAGTTAAATGTTAAAACAGTTCTATAATAAACAATTCAGTTTAGTGTAAGTACAGTTTCAATGTCAAAAGCAGTTCCATTTCAAACAGTTCAGTTTAGTATAAGCACACAGTTTAAATGTAAGTACAGTTTAATTGTCAAAAACATTTCTATTTCAAGCTATTCAGTTTAATCAAACAGTTCTAACTCATACAATTCAGTTTAGCATAACTATGCAGTTAGTTCTATTTAACCCATAAATAGGGCCCTATCAAGTGCTACTATTCCGGGCCAGAGTCGACCTGAGAACAATGGCAATGAAGGGGTACTCCACATTCCCCAAAGCCCAAGCATCGCTGGAACCTCAGCATCAGATTGTTTAGTATCATATCCAGGACACTCATTGGGGGGGGGTCTTACCCCTCTGCAGAAGTGCAGTCGGTGTATTCTACAGCCCTAGCTAACTGGGCAACCACAAATAGGGTAGCAATGACTATCATCTTCCATCATCACCATATGGCTTGCCCTGTTCAAATGCACCTTTCACAATATAGATCAGATGCTTTTATCTCGAGCCGACCCAGGATCTTAGTTAATGACAAAGTCCCTCCAATCCCAATCAACGATAGTACCAAGTCAACACTGATGAAAGTGATTACAGAGACTATTTCAATTGTTCCGTGTAATTCAAACAATGAATACTTCCCCATTTTTTCCAATATTAGATATCTTATTATAATTATTTATAGAAAATTAATGATTAACTATGAAAAGAGAGGAGAAATTTAAATTTTAGATTTATAATCAGCATACAATCCATTCTTCTCTGAAAATCTTTGATAACTCTTTTTCCCAAAACAAGGAAACGGAGTTCCTGTGGTGTAATGGTTAATGTTCTAAACTGTAATATCATAGTAAGTGAGTTCGAACTACAGTCACACTGTTACATTCACTTTTGGACAAATACCCTTGGGGAGAGATAGGAATCCCTTTTCCCTCCAGCTATTGACTAAATAGTACTCCTAATATTTTTTCTATAGGGATGGCTTTCGCATTAAATAACCCACAAAGGTTGATAGGCCATTAAACTAAGAAACTGAAAGCGAAGGACAAACGATAACAAATTATCTATTTATCTTGCGTTTGCAACATGTTTTTTTTTTTAATAATCATCATAAAGTAACATTGAATAATTGGTTTGTAAAATTACTTTCATTAATCATCTAAGGAGCAAAAAATAAGACCCAAATTAAAAAGCAAAATAAATAGTTAAGATTTACAAGGTAACCTCTCTAAAAATAATTGGTACAAAGTAACTTGAGTTCATGGATATCGCTGACCCTCTCTCGCCACTTCTCCCTACCATTCATCGCCTCTGCAAGGTCTTCAGGGCAACATCCTGTATCCTCACATAGCTGCTGAATGTATGTTCGAGCTGGTCATCCTGATTTTGCCTGGCCATATGTGGGGGTCTATAGGAGTACATCACTTATGAGCTCGTCCCTGCTTCTCCAGCAGTGTCCTGCATGTCTAGTTCGTCTAACTTGGATAGTTTTTGTGATGGGAGGCAGGTGGCCATATAGTTGGTGCCTTGTGGGGTGTTGCCGCTAGGACTTGTTCAATATTGCTCGCAGCATTCTTGTGTAATTGCCATCTAGCTTCTTCTCCAGCCGTTTAGTTAGTGTCCAAGTAGTGCATCCATACAGCAGTATCGATACAACCGCTGCCTGGAAGAAACTGGGTTTCAAACCTATAAAAATCAAAATAATATATTGTATCTTCAAAAAGTTTAGAAACCGCACTAATTTTTAAGTATTATTGAAATTTTATTTATTCTGCTTGTTTCTCAAAAGATAGTATTTAGAAATTTTTATATCAATCAAACAATAAACTGATTACTCCGAACAAAATATTCTCTTTTTACTCAGTTTTCTGTAGATTATATTGTTTTTGATTTGGTTTGGTTTGTTGGGTTTTATGGCATATCAACCATTGTAGGTTATTTAATGCCAAATCCATTTTTATGTAAATAATCAGTTCTATTTAAAACAATTCTGTTTAGCATAAGTACACAGTTTAATTGTCAAAAATATTTCCATTTTAAACTATTCAAGCAGTTATATATAATAATTCAGTTTAGTATAAGTACAGTTTCAATGTCAAAAATTGTTCAATTTAAAACAATTCAGTTTAGCATAAGCACGCAGTTTAAATGTAAGTACGGTTTAATTGTAAAAAAACATTTTTATTTCGAGCAATTCAGTTTAGTAAATCAATTATACTTCAGCTAATTCAGTTTAGTAAAAGTACAGATTTTGTTTAAGCACAGTTACATGTCAGAACATTTCTATGTTAAACAATTCAGTTTAGTGTAAGTAAAGTTTCAATGTCAAAAAACAGTTCTATTTCAAATAATTCAGTTTAGCACAAGCACACAGTTCAAAATGTAAGCACGGTTCAATTGTCAAAAATATTTCTATTTTAAGATATTCAGTTTAGCATAAGTATGCCGTTAGTTCTATTTAACCCATAGATAGGGCCCTATCAGGTGCTACCACACCAGGCCAGAGTGGACCTGGGAACGATGGCAATGAAGGGGTACTCCATATTCCACAAGGCCCCAGCATTGCTGGAATCTCACCATCAGATTGTTTAGTGTTATATCCAGGACACTCGTTTTGCGGGGGGGGGTCTTACCCCTCTGCAAAGGTGCAGTCAGTGTATTCTACTGCCCCAGCTGACTGGGCAAATATTGTTTTTGAAAATCATGGATATTCTTAAATTCAAGTAAGGCTTAAGCTTGATTATCTTTCCTGGTCTGATGAGTAGAGTGTTTCATTTCATAACTTACATGTCATGATGAAGCTCTAAAAAAACGGAAAGGGTCAATTTTGGCAATTAATTCAATAAATAAAATCTTCCACTGAAGAAAATGTTTTTCCATTTCTATATATTTTTATGTACCAGACATTGGCATAATGGTTAGAGTGTTCGCCAATGGCCTGGGAGACCCAGGTTCAATACCAGGTCGAGTCATACCAAAGACTTTAAAGATGTTAACTGATTCCACCTTGCTTAACACTCAGCATTATAAGGTCAGGATCAAGGGTAAAGTGGAGCAATCCAGGAAAAGGAGTTGTGCCCTTTCCTACACTTTAGTGTTGTACCTATTGAAAAGGGAGCCTTCGGGTCACCTTTGATTAAGGTTGCCAACTTTACTTTTACTTTTATCCTTCTAGTGAAGTTTTGGACTGCTATTAATTGATTATCACTCGTACAGAAGTCTTATTAGTCTGATAAAATAAAACAGGACTTCTTCCACGCTGTAGCTGTGTGAATATGACTATAAATACACCACGTGGACACAAACAAACGCATAGAGAAAAAGCTAGATAGGAACTGCATAAGACGCTATGTGTTATTTTGAACAGATCCTGCAATCAACACCCCATGAAATAACAGCTGTACAGCCACTTACTTCCCATCTCTAGAACCATCCAAGTAAGACAAACAAGATATACAGGGTGGAACGATAAAATTGTCGCCCTAGAAAAGACGACATGATTCCATTTCTGTTTAATGAAAACCGGTTTTCTTTTTTTGTTGCAGACCATCTACTAGTTGGCCAGTTGTGTACAAATCCCAAGAGCAATAGGAGCCTTCTATAGGGTGGAACGATAAAATTGTCACCCTAGAAAAGACGACATGATTCCATTTCCATTTAATGAAAACCGGTTTTCTTTTTTTGTTGCAGACCATCTACTAGTTGGCCAGTTGTGTACAAATCCCAAGAGCGATAGGAGCCTTCTATCATGTCTGAAAGTGACACAATGTTCAACGAGTGAGATCGGAAATGCGCTGCTGTACAATTCATGCTCTCTACCGATCCAAGTTATGTCAACAGGACCATTGCCAGCACCCTCAAAATGCAAATCTGGATTGCCACGAATAACAGGGATGTGCCCAGGGTGATGAAAACAAAGTTTCTGGCTATGGTTATGGTCTTTGATGTGGTTTGAAGTGAGGGCCACATCATGCTACCTCTCACCTTTGAAGTCAGCTTGAAAGTCAACACCAAAGAGTACGTGGATGTGCTGAAGAGTATGGTGATCCCCTGGTGCAATCAGGTGGCCAGTGACAGACCCTGGGTGTGGCAGCAGGACTCGGTGCCGGCCCACAAGTCCAAAGAGACCCAGGCTTGGCTTCAGAAGGAGTGCTATGACTTTGTATCCTTCTCTCACTGGCCCCCCTCCTCCCCTGACCTGAACTACTTTGTTTGGTCATACGTCAAGAACATCACCAACATGACCTCCCACATCACCAAAATCAGCCTGATTGCCGCCATCCGCCGAAAATTCACCGAGCTCCCATCAGCGCTTGTGGAAAAGGCATGCTCCTAGTTCCAGATCCGTATTGAGGCGGTGATTGAAGCTGAAGGCAGCTACATTGAATAGATGTCAGCTCTACTACATAATCAAGTAACCTGAATTGATTTTTTCAATAAAAGTTTTAAAATAAAGCTGTAGTGTTGTTTTCTTTAGGACGACAATTTTATCATTCCACCCTGTACAAAACACTCTTGGTGAAGCAAGGATGAACTCATTAGTGACATTCTCCAATGAACCTCTTTACATGGTCGTGCCAGTGTTGGCCAACCAGCAAAAACTTACCTACAACAGCTCTGCATAGATACAGGATGTAGTTTGGAAGACCTGCTAGGAGTGATGAATGATAGGGACAGATAGAAAGACTCAGGGAAATCTGTGCTATAGCATGATAATGATGATGATGATGATGGAATACTTGGTGGTATTCATTGAGTACCCACTCACCAAAGACCAATATTAACATTAATATATCCATGATCCATAAAACGCAGCTTTTTCTAAACAGCGGTCATGTCAATACTGTTATATGGATGCACTCCATGGATGCTAACAAAACGTATGGAGAATAAGCTTGACGACAATTACACAAGAATGCTACAAGTGATATTGAACAAGTCCCGGAGGCAGCACCCAACAAAGCAGCAGCTGTACAACCACCTACCACACATCACAAAAGCTATCAAATTTAGATGAACCAGACATGTGGGACACTGCTTGGAGAAGTAGGGACAAACTTATAAATAATATACTCCTGTGGACCCCTTCTCATGGACAAGCAAAGGCAGAATGACCAGCTAGAACCTATATACAACTGCTCTGTGCCAATACAGGATAGAAGACCTCCTGGGAGCGATGGATGATAGAGAAGGGTGGCGGGAGAGGGTCAAGGAGATCTGTGCTGGCGACACGACTTGATGATGATGATGATATCCATGATATACTAACACTGAACAAAACAGAAGGAAAGACAAGATAAACTAATTTACAGATTTAAACTTTTGTATACATATAAGTGGTATTAAAAGAAAATATGTACAAATGTCTCCAATGATAGAATTAAACACTTATTGTTCCATGAACAAGTCGTATGTGGAAAGAGTACAAAAATGACAAAAGGCTTACTTTTAAGGGTGGGTATTATAACCATCTGGCTTTGCCATTCCCTGGCAGTGTCAGAGATATCACTACTACTAAAAGAACAGATGGAAATATAGGCCAAGAAAGAATTTTTATGACAGTTATGTGACACTGTATATATTCACCCAACCCCTTCACATGAGCAGGATATGACATAAGGTGAATTTTTTTATGCAGAGTTTAACAGGTTTGAATTCAGAGTTTTCCTTCTCCTAAACTGGTTGCCATACCAAGGCTAAAGAGTCTAGTCTGTCCGACTATTTTACTCATAGCTGGTGGGAGAATAGTTGGATTCGTACCTTTCCCAAAGGCATTAGCACTATGTGAAATGTAAACCTCCTCATCCAGGATTTGAACTCAAATCACTGTTTTCATTACCTATGACAATATCCTTTACACCATGAGCATCTCCTCATGTAATACTGTATGAGCCTCTCCTAGACATGCCAATTCTTTAAATGAGATAATTATTTATAGTATACTTACTCTTGGAAGGCATCAGTAGTATATATATTTGTATAGAGAGTATCTTCCTTTTTGGAAAACTATTGATTCTATTTATATCTCAGTTCTAGAATCAGAAATAGATGCATATAAACAAATGTCAGTTTATAATGCAATAGAAAATTAGTTGTTTTTTTTTTCTGGCTTTTTATACTATAGAGTATCAATCTTTGTCCTTATAAATATTTAACTTATCTAATTTAATCTAATCTTGTCTAATCAACTTCACATCTTTTTGATTTTATTAGATTCAGTCTTACTTGTAATTAGTCTGCCCTTGAGCTTTCAATTCATGCCATCATCAATATGGTTATGACAAGTAATTGAATGTTTAAAAACATCAATATGGATAATAAGTAGCCAGCCTAGAATGATTGGTCATGGCTTGTCTGAGGATCCATTGTACCCTCCAATTTTTGACAGATTCATTTGTAGTCAGTAACCTTTTAAAACCACAGCAGACACCTGAAGAAGGCCAGAGGTTACAACAGCCAAAACTTTAGGACAATAAAAACCAAGTACATTGTTGAATAATGATTATAATTCCTTATCTTTGAAATTCAGACAAAAACTAATTTTCTAGATATGATTAAAAAATATCATATATATATATATATATATATATATATATATATATATATATTATGATAGAAAAATTCTTCTGTTGGATAGATTTATATTCCACATTGATAGAAATGTATGAAAATTCATGTTTTTTGATTTGCTCATGCTTAGTGAGATTTGATAGAGGGGGAGGTCTCTCCTTCACTAAAGATTTCTCTCATTGTTTTCTTTATAGCTTTATGCTTTTCTTTACTTTAAGAATAATTCAAACTAGAATATTTGTTACTGTTTTTTCATTGAACTCTGTTTATCATTTAATGATTTGTTTGCTGATAAAGAGCACCAGGTGTTTTATGAGAATTCAAGAATTCCCCAGGGACATAAAAATATGATTGAGTCCCACCTTTTGAGAGATTAGGAGGTGCCCATGGTGTAGTCGTTATCGTCGTAGGAAATGGACACGGCGACACGAGTTCAATTCCTGGACGAGACTGATTGCATTTCACATAGCACTAATAACCTTGGAAAAGGTATGAATCCAATTATTCTCCCTCCAGCTATGGGTAAATAGTAGGGCAGACTAGGTTCTTCAGCCTTGGTTAGGCAACTAGTCTAGGAGAAGGAAAACTCTGAATTCAAACCTGTTAAACTCCGCTTAAAAATTGACCTTGTGTCGTATCCTGCCCGAGTGGAGGGGTTAGGTAAATAGTCTCACCTTTTGAGAGATTAGTTCCGAATGTAATGTCTTTTTACATGCCCATACACTAAAAGAAAAAAAATTACTTTCATCATAAAAATCAATTTTCTTGCTTTGTCTTTTGTACCAAGAATAAAACCATAATATTTACTGAGAAAGACTATTTTTTTTCTTTTAATTTTCAAAGGTACCTGCCAGTGATTACTGAAAAAGACACAATAAAGCTCTTTCCTGCCTATTATTTTAAAATAAAGGTTCATTAAATTCAGTTTCTAACAATGTGTTACATTTTTATTATTAACTCGCATAATTCTTCTCAAAATGGCCACCTTGTCAGTGGGGCTTAGAATATACAGACTGCATCCCCTGTAGAGTGTGTCTTATGTGTGACAATTGCATCTGATAGTGAGGCTCTGGTGAGTATGAAGTACCCCTTCATTACCATTACTCCCAGGTCCACTCTGATCCAGAGTGGTTGTATTCATTAGGGTCCAATTTATGGGGGTCAAATAGATTCATTCAAAAATTATTTGTAATTGATAAGACTATATCCAAATTATTTATATTTGATAGGACCATATGCAAATTATTCATATTTGATAGGACCATATGTAAAAAAAAAAAAGACCACCAATAGGAAAGATGTAAATATGACTGCAATTTCCTAACTACTAGGGATAAAATATCCTAAACAGGTTGACATGCCATTAAAATCAATCAATCACTCGTCAAAATGATGAGATTTCTTATGTATGGATATGCAATTCTGCCTTGAACCAGCATGTATTATCACTCCTCAGAATTCTGCTAGAATCAAAGTGTAGCTTCCCAGCTTTCAGACTAGGATTCAAGTGTAGTATCTGTTCCTCCTTTTTAGAATTTATTCAAAATCATAATGAAATTAAAAAAATAAAAACCTGGTTTGGTTAGGGGGAAGATACTTATGTTTGTGTCTTGACTAAGTGTTGCGTTCTGGTTAGTGAACGCTTGTAATATCAAATAAAGGACAAACCGTGATATGAGAGGAAATAGAGATATATTCTCAGGAAAAAGTATATACAATAGAGAGACTATTAGTAGACAAGAACATAGGATTAATGAATTCAGAATAAAGATATAGTCCAACAATAGTATTGGCTTCCGTTATTATGGTAGCAAGTAAGGTGATCTAGTGCGATCTCCAGTCTCCAACGTTCTAATACTATTCCTATAAGAAGCTGCTCTTCACTTTCTAGTCTGCCCTGGTATTAGTAGCTACTGCTATATATTGCAGATAGACTAGTTCATTGTGTGGAAAAAGGTGGGTGATACGCAACACTAAGAATAGCCAAGAGGAGCCTATTCCACTCCAGATCTTCAACTACAATATTGCCTGCACATATCAAATTTCCTCCAATATCAAATCAGGAAAAAATTATGCCCAATTACTGTACACATTCATTAAAATCAAATCAGTAATAAAAAAAGAACTCAAAACAAAACATACAGAACAATAACTATACAACACAACCCGTCCCCGACAGGCATGAGATGACTCTGTGTCAGTTTTTCAGTGGAGTACAACTCGTTTGAATTCAGAGTTTTCTTTCTCCTAGAATGGTTGCCATATCCATGTTAAAGAGCCTAATCTGCTCTGCTATTTTATCTATTGCTGGAGAGAATTATAGTTGGATCTATATCTTTTCCAAAAATTAACTGCCTTATTCAGGATTTAAATTAGTTTTGGTTTGGTTTGGTTTGGTTTATGGCATATCAACCATTCTAGTTTATTTAATGCCAAATATCCACTTTTATACATATCATATCATGCTGTCAGTACGGATCTCCCTGACCCTCTCTCACCACCTATCTCTATTATCCATCACTCCCAGGAGGTTTTCCAGGCTATATCCTGTACCAGCACAGAGCTGTTATATATAGGTTCTAGTTGGTCATTCTGCTTTCACTTGTCCATGTGAAGGGGCCCACGGGAGTATATCGCTTATGAGTTCATCCATACTTCTCTGGCAGTGTCCAGCATGTCTGGTTAATTTAACTTTGATAATTTTTGTGATGGGTAGTAGATGGCCGTACAGCTGCTCTTTTATAGGATGTTGCCTCCAGGACTTGTTCAATATTACATCCAGCATTCTTGTGCAATTGCCGTCAAGCTTTTTCTCCTTACGTTTAGTTAGCATCCATGCAGTGCATCCATATAGCAGTATCAACACGACCATTGCTTGGAAAAAAAATAACTGGACTTTTACTAAGTTAAAAATTTATACGTATAAATAGTTCTATTTCAAACAATTCAGTTTAGCATAAGTACACAGTTTAATTCTGTTTGACCCAAAGATAGGACCCTAACAGGTGCTACCACTCTAGGCCAGAGCAGACCTGGGAGTGATGGCAATAAAGGAGTACTCCGCATTCCCCAAAGCTCCAGCCTTACTGAAGCCTCACCATCAGATTGTTTAGTGTCATATTCAGGACACTCATTGGAAGAGTCTTACTCCTCCGCAGAGATGCAATCAGTATATTCTACAACTCCAGCCAACTGGGCCATTTAAACTAGGATAGCCAAGTTCACACCTTATGACAACAACCAATATACCACAAGCTCCTCCAAAAACATATAAAAGCATATAATAATTATTATTTTAAGATCCTTAAACATATATCTAACATCACTGGAATAAATGTGATGGACACAAAAGACACTCTTTTCAAGAAAATTAATGTTAATTCATCATTTTTTTTCTGTCTTGATAAATACAGCCTCAGTTTTGATACTTTTTAAACGTTACCCATATTGCAGATTCCTTTTATAGAAATGGAAGTTTCAGAAAATAGATTCCTAAAGTAAAAATCTTAGAATATATTTGTCTTTCTTATGAGAAATAAGCAGCAGTAAATGGCATAAATGATTTGTGTTTGAGAAAATATCTAACCTGATATAGTTTTGTTGTTATTGTTCACCCACAGATAAATGATTTTAAGTGCACCACTTAAGCATATATGATAAGTTGAGTGAAGTGTAAAAGTAATATTCTTAATGAAAATAATTTCATTATATATAATTGATTGTTGTTATTAATAAAGGCAGGAGTAAAGATGATAAATATCATATTTATTTGAGTACAGTGTAATCTTAAATATATTGTGAACCTCACATTTTTAACTAAACATCAGTAATATATATATATATATATATATATATATATATATATATATATATATATATCATCATCCTCATGTCATGCCGCTAGCACAGATATCCCTGACACTCTCTCGCCACTTCTCCCTATCATTCATCTCCTCTGGCAGGTCTTCAGGACTACATCTCATATCCTCACATAGCTGTTGTATGTATGTTCGAGCTGGTTGTCCTGCTTTTACTTGGCCATATGCGGGGGTCCATAGGAATACATCACTTATGAGCTCGTCCTTGCTTCTTCAGCAGTGTCCTGCATGTCTGGTTCATCTAGCTTGGATAGTTTTCATGATGGGAGGCAGGTGGCTGTATGAAAATGATTCTTACGTGGCCATGAGAGAGTCTACCTAGGTTTCACCAAACAGGTCTTCAGGATTGCTCCTAGCAAACTGCATTAGGATAGAATACATTTTATTGATTTGGTTTCTTTGTTTAATGGCATATCAATCTTTGTAGGTTATTTAATGCCAAAGGCATTCTCCAAAAAGAACAGTAGTGTAACTATTTAACCCATAGCTGGGAGGATAAGGGGGTTCATACCTTTCCCAAGGGTATTTGCCCGAAAGTGAACGTAATAGTGTGACTGGAGTACGAACTCGCTTACTACGATTCCGTAGTCCATCGCACATTTTATTGGTTAAAAAGACCCCTCACCTATACAAAAATTAGCATATGAAAAAAAAAAAGATGTTTTTTTTCACACCAAAAGAATTATAGATTAGATATAAAGATTAATATATATATATATATATATATATATATATATATATATATATATATATATATATATATTAGCAATATCCAGTCAGCATCAGAGAATTAAAATTTTGTTTATTTATTTATTTATTTATCTTATTTTATTAATTTTTTTTTCTCATATACATATGAACTGTAATTACACATTTGCTGTTCCACAACCTGAAATCTAACATGTAAAAAGTCATCTGACGAGATAGCAATCATAATAATATTCCCCAACGAAATAAATCTATAATGACAACCTAACCAGGTTAGAGTTTCCTTTTAAGTGCACTATATATATATATATATATATATATATATATATATATATATTATTTTATAGTATTGAATTAATTTAGAGGGCTATTGCAATGCAAAATAATTATTATTTGAGTCTAATTAATTTCAAAGTAAAGCTTCATCATCAGAGACATTTTTTTATAAATGAACACGATGTTGAAGGTTCAAATTTTTTTTAATGTTGTAAGCATGGTGTCAAGTGGGGAGATAAAACGCCATGTTGGATGTTGTGACCATGGTGCCACATTGGGTGTTTAAACGCTTTGCGGAATAGAAGTGACTTCAGTTGTCCGAATCAATTTCATTTTATCTATCAATTTTTTTTTTTAATTTTCAATATGTATTTAAAATGTGCATGTTAATAAACAATATAAGGACACCATGTTTACAACATTCAAAAAAAATTTGAACCTCCAACATCCATCGTGTTCATTTACAAAAAGAAAAAGTCTCCGACGATGAAGTTTTACTTTGAAATTAAACTCAAAAAAATTATCATTTCGCATTGCAATAGCTCTCTAAATTAATTCAGTACTATGAAATAAAATAATTTGTGCAATGCTTCAAGCAAATTACAAACTACTTTTGTATATATATATATATATAGGTATTATTCATTCCAGTTAAACCAGTGTTGAGAGTAATTCCATCAGGACAAAAAAACCATTCAACAGTGAACATTTAAATTTTCCTAGTAAAGAGCTCAATGTAACTGACATAACAGAACAATAATTTCTTTAAGAAAAATCAGAAACCAGTCACATTAGGATTATGAATTTATTTCCATCCTGTTACGGGTTTTGATATAAATCAAAAACACCAAAAAAAAAAATAACAGGACTTCTTCAGATCTTATGGATAAAATAATTCAGAATAGACACAGGAAAGAAGTGTGGGAGGGGATAGAAGAAGGGAAAAGAGTTTTCTCCTCATTTAGCCTGCTTCCTTTTTTTTTTTATCTATTGCCGGTTGGAATTATAGTAAATTAATTTTTTTATTTCGACTAAAAACTCCAGATTTAATACTAATTTAGATAAATACAACTTTCTTTAATAACTTTACGTAAGGATACAGTAATAGTCATATCAAATTAAATTCAAAATATAAAATCAAAATTAAAAGTCCTGTTATTTTTTTATTCATTTATTTTTTTTTTGTGCTTTTTTTTTTTGCTTTTGATTTATATCAAAACCCATAACAGGATGGAAATAAATTTATAATCCTAATGTGACCGGTTTTTGGTTTTTTCTTAAAGATATATATTTATATATATATATATATATACATATGTATATATATATATATATATATATATATATATATATATATATATATATATATGAGGATCATTCAATAGATAAAAGGAATTTCTTTTTAAAAAAAAAGAAAATAAATTTTTTTTCACAATTTTTTCCATAAATGTAAACTCAACATTGGAATTGGTTTGATCCAGCAAAAATATTTCTTTTGAGGCTATTCAAGCTGGCAACAAATTAGAGTGCTCCAAAGCTTGAACTGAGGTTTGTCATCAAATATTTGGTGGCTGAGAAGTGCAAACCATGTGAAATTTACAGAAGAATGTGTGATGTGAACAGAAAAGCTTATTTTAGTCTAAAAAATCTTTTACAAATGTTCTACATTGTTTAAAGGTCAAAACAGAATTCAAGACGAAGAAAGACCAGACAGACCTACAATGGCGAACACACCTGAAATAGTGGATTCGGTTAATGCACTCCTTTTGAATGATTAAAGAGTTACAATAGAGGAAATTTCTGACCAACTGGGAATTTCTGTGGATTCAATTCACAAAATTTTGTATGATGACCTTGCCTTTTCTAAGGTCAGTTGTCGTTGAGTTTCATCTGGACATTTCAAGGCATCATACTACAGCAAAAATAGTGAAAACCATGCATCGGTTTAGTTGGGAACTGCAGCCATATATCCTTCTTATAATACAGATTTGACCCCCTCTCTTTCTACAAAGAATTTTTGCATGCAACAAAGTTTTAAAGTGACGATGTGAATAGTAAGTAAAAGTAAATAAAGTTGTCTCCCTTTAGTCGAGGGCGACCAAAATGGCTCCCTTTTCAATAGCTACTACACCGTGGTGTAGGGGAGGGCGCTACTCCTTTCCCTGGATTGCTCTCCTTTATTCTTGATACATACCTTATATTGCTGAGTGTTAAGCAAGGGGTTATCAAGTACCATTTTTAAAGTCTTTATTATGACTCGACCTGGAATTGAACCCCGGTCTCCCAGACCATTAGCGAACACTCTACCCACTAGGCCAATGAGCCGGTTACTATGATTAAAATGGCTAAAACCTCATTTCAAAGATTTATGTGTCAAAGGAATACAAAAACTTGTTTTCTAATTTAAAAAATATGTTTGAAGGAATAGAGATTATATTGAAAAAAGAAGCAGAAAATTTTCTTCCTTGGTGAAATGTGAGTCATTATATTACAAAAGTCACCTGATTTTTAATATACCTCTGTGTGTAAAAATCCTAGTCGGTAGAGTGTTCTGGCCGGGGAGACCAGGGTTCAATCCCAGATCAAGTCATACCACAAACTCAAAAAATCATACTTGATGCTGCCTTTCTTAACACTCTGCATTATAAGGTCAGGATCACTTGTAAAGTACAGCAATCCAGGGAAAGGAGTAGCACCCTCCCCTATACCTCTGTGTAGTAGCTAATAAAAAAGGAGCCTTTGGGTCGCCCTCAACTACAATCACCAACAACTTATATGTATGTGTGTGTGTGTGTGTGTGTATTTTATTAAATATGGCACCTTTCTGAACTCATATGAACACTAGAACAGATCAAATATAGAAAAGGCAGACAAAAAGTGTCCGTCCTAGTCAATCAAACATATTTAAAAGAGAAAATACTGCCTTGACATATATACATATATATATATGTGTGTGTGTGTGTGTGTATCAAGGCAGTATTTTATCTTTTAAATATGTTTGATTGACTATATATATATATATATAGTCATCCACAGACAGATCTGTTTCGTTCTATCAGAACTCATCAGTGTGGCTAGACAGTATCTTCCCGTAGCTGGGATCGAAACCCAGTTGACTCAAACGCCAAGCCAAAGCTTCTAACCATTCAGCCACGAGGAGATATTAGCTGTGAAGTAAATTTTAAACAGTTATGAATCACAAATACTATTGTTTACATACATCCGTTCAACGGTTGCCGAGACCTCAATTCATCTACGAAGAGGCTTGCAATAGACGCTAATGGCAACACGATTACTTCTTCGCTAGAGAACTCAACCCCACGGGGGTAGGGGAGTATATATATGTATATATATATATGAAGAAAGTAGAAAAAACAAAATAATCCAAATTTGAAAGTCAACATTAAATGTTTCAGTTTTAATAACCTTCTTCAACACTTTAAGATCATGAAAAATGTTGTTTAAACAGCGATGGATGTTTGTTGAAATAACAGGAGAAAAGTAAGTGTATATAAAGCGTATATTTTAATAAACATCCATCACTGTTTTCAACAAAATTATTCATGATCCCAAATTCCTGAAGAAGGTTATTAAAATTGAAACATTTAACGTTGATTTTCATGATAAATTCATCAAATTTGGATAATTTTGTTTCTTCTACTTTTGTCATACTGTCAGATTTATTTCCATATTTACTTCCATAGGTATATATAATGAGACCAAACTTTTATCTTAAGTACTACTATAGTCATTTGTATGTTTTTTGCAAATGGTCCGGAAGACTAGGGTTCAATACCAGGTTGAGTCATACCAAAGACTCAAAAAATGGTACTTGATGCCTCATTGCTTAACACTCAGTGTTATAAAGTAGGGATCAAGGGTAAAGTGGAGCAATCAAGGGAAAGGAATTGTGTCCGCTTCTACACCTTTTAGTAGCTATTGGAAAGGGAGCCTTCTGGTTGCCCTCAACTACGATCAGCCAACTTATATATATATATATATATATATATGAGGTAAAATCAAAAAGTATTGATACTGAAGCTTATATTATTTTTTAATTTTGAAATGAAAATTTTCAATAAATTCATACACAGCTAAGCAACTAATATAAGTGATAATGTCTAGACATCTATACAACTTATAAGTGATAATGTCTAGATAACTATACAACTTATGTAAGTGATAATGTCTAGACATCTATACAACTTATAAGTGATAATGTCTAGATAACTATACAACTTATGTATAAGTGATAATGTCTAGACATCTATACAACTTATAAGTGATAATGTCTAGATAACTATAAAACTTATGTATAAGTGATAATGTCTAGACATCTATGCTGCTGTTTCGACAAATAACAGAAAATTCTCAGTGCTATTTGATTGATTGTCTTAATCCTTTTGGATGAACAGTTTGAGCAAAATACTGGATTCTGCAAGCACAACTTCTTTTCATGCTCCCCAGACCTACGTAATACATTTCTATAGTAAAATCAATTCCGATGTATTTCTATATGTGCTTTCAGTATTTTCTTAGTCCCTATATATGTAATTATAAGAATGAATTGAATTTTTGACATATTTGTTTAATAAATCCTATCCATGATATCCAAGGATACATATAAATACTTATCTGCAAGAGACAGCAATGAGAGAGGGTAACATGTTAACATATGGTGACTTGTGTTCTTCTCTCTTTTGTTCGTCAAAAAGTAGTACAAGAACAGTTGCACTCTTATAGTGCAGTGAATAGCAACAGATAATAGATTATACAAAGTTAATGTATAACAACTATACCTACATAAAAAGGTACAGTATCACCTATAAACAAGCACACAACAACCAATTTTTTTAATAAAACGTTGATATTCTTCTAAAACAAATTTACAAGTAATTTATTATTTCTAGAGGAATATTATACAAGTAAAATTGATATTATTTGGTATTATTTATTATCAATATACAGCAGTAAAACTTTGTAAGTAAAAAAAGATTGTATACACACACACACACACACACACACACACACACACACACACACACACACACACACATATATATATACATATATATACATACAAATAAATATATATAAAATTTATATGTTTAATGCCATGGAATCATCAGGCAGATAACAAAAGGGAATTAATTAATAAAAAAAAAATTTTGATTTATTCATTTCCTTTTATTATCTGCTTGACGATTGTTGCTTGTAAAACTTTATGAAACCAAAGGTTGCAGACAAACTTCCATGGGATTAAATATATAAATCTAATATATATCTATTTCTTATAATTATACAATATCTCTATCTCAGATATTGAGCACTCTCCAAATTATATTGCTCTTGGTTCACCACAAACCCACAAAGTGAATTAGTAACAACCAACACTGTTACAATATATATATAAAACAGTAGGTTCTTTAGCCTTGGCAGGGTGGTTAGTCAAAGAGAAGTACTGTTTTGAAATCAAGCCTTTTTTTTTAATGCATCATGGGCCAGCATAGCAGTATATGTATTTACCAAATACTTCTGTCTGAACCAGGATGTAAGATATGGTCAATTTTGAAACAAAATAAAACTGGTTTTGAATTCAGGGATTTTTTTTTCCTTTTTCGAGACTAGTTGTCTAAACAAGGTTTAAAAATTTAGTCTGCCCTACTATTTACTCCTAGCTAAGGTGAGAACTGATGGATTCATGCCTTTTCTGAGGGAATTAATTCAAAAGTAAACAGAAACAGCCTTGTCAAGAATTTGAACTCAAGTCATCAATGTTTTCTTTATTACTTCATATCAACGCAACAGAACATGTGCGATCACAATAACAACTTTATTACAACTAACATTTGACTACAACAAGACAAGGGACATCACTACGTAATCTTCAACTAGCAAGTTAGATAAATCAGACTTCGATAACTAATACCGTCTCCTACGACAGTAACAGTTATGCCAAGCACGCTTCTCAGCACCAAAATGTTGGCAGTGACACTGACCCAATGTTTCTGGGGAAAGAAGTGAGATTTCATTGCTCACAATTCCCAGGACCATCCTGATTGGCTTAATTTAGTACGGATTTCTTTGACTACCTCTGTGTAATCTAAAACCTGGTACTCAAAGGACTGAGTGATCCCATTTCTGAAGAGAGAAACCATTACACAAATCACATCTCCAAAAAAGCTACTGTATAAACAATGTATTCAAATTTCAGTCACACTGTTATGTTCACTTTTGGATTAATACCCTTGGAAAAGGCATGAACTTCTTTATCCCTTACTCCTGCAAAAACTTGAATAGTACCACGACTGCTCTTCTATAAGGATGGCTTTAGCATTGAATAACCCTCAAAGGTTTAATATGCCATTAAACTAAGAAACTAAACCAAACCAAACAATGTGTTACACAAAATGCCTACAGTCTGATGTGAATCAAGCATGGGATTAATAAGATATTATATTAACAAAAAAACATTTGTTAGTTATTTGACCTGACATCATCATTTGATGACAACAGACAGAGAAGAAAAAATAATGCAGAAACAAATCATTTATTGTATTTTATATTTTGTACGTGAATGTGATGTGATAAAAGAAAGTTGTTTACAAGTCCCAACCATATTACTCTTTCCTTATGCAATACAAAACACAGGCAACCATTGTGGAGGCACTTGTATTTTCCTTTCTGTGCCAGCTTTGTATTATGATTGCAATCAATGTATGTATATAAACAAATGCATAGGCAAATCAATAATCTTATTATCTTGATTTCTTTGTTTGTAGGCAGCTAAACCCTTTTGTCAGCTATCATCCCACAATAGCATTGAATTGCAAACAATGACTTTTTTTTAACAACCTGAGTCTCTCTCTAATAGTGATTAAAAAATATAAAGGTACTTGCAAGAAAGCAAGAAAAAAAGAAAAAGCAAGATTTAAAAGAATAAATAAATTTTTCCTGTATGTGATCAAAAAAGGAAATTAACTATATATCTTTATGGATGCACAAAACTGAAATAATCAAGTTGTTGCCTTGTGTTTTCCGTTGCTTTGTGTTCTAGATTTCTTAATTACAACAAATAGAATAAAATAATATATATATATATATATATATATATATATATATATATATATATATATATATATATATGTATATATATGGACTCTCCTATTGACCATGATGTATAAGAGCCCAAAAGTTTAGTTAAATATGTGAACTAAAGGTGATATGGTCATAGTGATAAAGAGTTACATCAAGCTTTGTACAATTTTGTGATCAGCTAATAACAGAAGAATGGTTCATCCATATCACACAGATTCAATGAACAACACTCTTTGTCTTGTTGTCCAATCAGGACTAGAAAACTGAGTTTGTCCCAATACATCCCCCATTACAGGAGGAGAAAAGATAGATCCATATTCTTCAAAAGGGCATTACCATAATGTAAAATGCAAACAGCCTTATCCAGTATTTGAACATAGTTCCTCAAGTTTATTTTCTTTAACTATTAACACAATGGCATATAAGTATAATGGTTTGAGAGTTCACCAATGGTCTGGGAAGTCGGAGTTCAATCCCAAGTTAAGTTATACTGTAATATAATGGTCAAGAGATTTTGTTTTATATATCTTGCCTTTTGGTTTAGTTAGGCTGAGAACTTTTCACTTGGTGCATGGGTTAGTTAGGTGCAAACATGAGCGCGGGTGGAGGATGCGTCATTCTCTAATGTCAAAATAAAAATCCCAGATTGGAATGAGACCAGGGATGTGAGTGATGTCATGCACCGGAAGCGTGGGCTGAGATTGAGTTTTAGTGAGTTGAGTTTTACAGTCCGAGGAAGACGGTTGACTTTCAGAGCTTACTGAGGCCTTGTGGCAAGTGCTGCAGGTGGTGGTGGTGGTGGTGGTGCAGATGAAAAAGTCAGCATAGAAAGATTGTGTGTCTCTCTCTCCTTATGTCAAAAAACCTTTAAACTCAAAGGTAATAAAAAGTTTCATACCTGAACTAAGAAGTCGTAAGTGTTTTTTTGTGTTTCGGGATTCCTATGTTATCTATATATGAGTTATGAACATTCTATGTACATTTCACATATTCATGTATGGCTATGTTACAATACCAAAGACTCAAAAAATGGTACTTGATGCCTCCTTGCTTAACACTCAGGATTATAAGATAAGGATCAAGCATAAGTAGAGTAATCAAGGGAAAGGAGTAGTGCCTTCACTTACACCTCAGTGTAGTAGCTATTGAAAAAGGAGCCTTCGAGTTGCCATCAACAATGGTCGGCCAACTTACTATATATATATATATATATATATTTACTAATCTAATATCTACCAGCATTCACAGTTACCAGAAAAAAAGAAAAAAAAACCCGCTAGGAACAAGAGATAAAAATATCTCGAATCACCGCCCGGGGGAAAAAGAAAAAATATCATAGGACAAAAAGAAAGAAAAGGCCAACCCCGTCACACCAGTTGAAAAAATCAAGAGATATGCAGTCAGTTGGTCAAAAGAAAACTAAAACCCACCATAAACGCTGCAATGCTACAATTACAAGAGTGCTCAACACGAGTGGAGCCAATTTTAGAATTAACTTAAATCACAATTCGGAAATCTCCAACTAAAGTTTCACCTTAATGGATCATCAGGAAGTCTCATACTGACCGAAAGATATATATATATATATATATATATATATATATCATAGACAAGATTATAAATCATTTGAAGGGATCCAGAGTCAGGCACTCTCCACAGCACTCAGGATTTCTTTGTGTATCAGTATGAGTTACCAGTTTAAAAAATAGTTGTTTGTTGTCTCAACTTTCCAATGAATTTGATGTTATGATGTTATCATCTCATATAATTCAAATTAACATCATTGAATTAATGGTTCATTATTGATATCTTGTAAACTGAATTTGCTTGTAGATTTCATTGACATTCTATTCTCATTTCAATTCAGTGTCATCTAATTCAGTTAATTAAAATTTTACATCATTGAATTAATGCCTTGTTGCTGGTAAGTTGTCAACACAACAAAGGATTATGCAAAGTGGCTGTATCTTGATCTGGCATTTCTATGATGTGACAGAAGCCGAACAAAGTTTGGTGGCATTGTAAGATACTTCTGGGGGGCTCTGGATTAGTGGTCATGATGCTTTGGCCCCAAAACTATGGCTGACCCAAGAGTCACCATCTGAGGAAGGCTTTGTTGGTTGTATGATAGTTTTTTTGTTTTTTTTGGGGAGGGTCTTTTCTTTTTGCAGTATGTATATATAATATTATAAATGTCTATGATATTATATATGTATATGATATTATATAGTCATTTGAAGGTTTATCAGAATTTGATCTTAGCTTTCTTACTTGTAAATGAGGTGAATTGATTGATTTTAATGGCATGTCAATCCATCTAGGGATATTTTATGCCTAGAGGTTAGGGAGTTGCATTCATTGTACAGTTATATTTGCATTTTTGTCAAGTCATTATTTAAGAGTGTTTTGCACTATTATATGTGTCGTGGACCAGTAAAAGGTCCAGAAGAAAGACACGAACTTGGGATTACATGAAACAAGTATATTGAACGAAAGTATAAATACAGCATAGGTAAAAGAGTGTTGAACGTCAGTCTGACTGACAAAGTGTTAGGCTGGAATTAACTTAACAACGAAATGAATATTCTCCCAGTATTCAGAGTAATTGGAAGAGTTCATTATAGTCCGTAAGTTAGGTACCATAACAATATGATATCAAGTATTCATATCTAACACATATAATTTGCATACAGTTGTAGGGTTTTAAGTATTCCAATCAAATACTTATAATTATATGGCTTCAAGTTATCATTTCTATTGAATAATAGTAATTTATAAAGCTTTTCTTTTTTTTGCTTAGATGTGGCACTGGACCATATGAATGGGGCACCCAATGAGTCATTTCTATTTAATAATAGTCCTTTGTTTGCACACAGTTATATGGTTTCAAGTAACTTTGTAAGCAATTATAACTTCTAGTAACTATTATTAGTAATAATAATCTACTCTTATATGGCATCAAGTATTACTATCTAAAACTAATAATTCTCAGATCTATTTGACCCATACTAACAGGTACTACCACTCTGGGTCTGAGTTCAATCCCAGGTCTAGTCATACCAAAGACTCAATAAATGGTACTTGATGCCGCCTTGCTTAACACTCAGCATTATAAGGTAATGATCAAGGATAAAGTGGAGCAATCCAGGGAATGGAGTAATGCCCTCTCTTACACTTCAGTGTAGTAGCTATTGAAAAGGGAGCCTTCAGGTCACTCTCGACTTTACACTTCATCAGAGCTACAGAACAGAAATCCAACCACCAAATTCACTTTAGTGTCATAGTCAGGACTGCCCCCCCCACTTTAGAGAGAGGTCTTAAAGATACAGTCAATGTATTCTAAGCCTACTCCAGTTTTTTTTATTACCAAGGGTTTCAATAATAATTTTCAATAATACCATAAAATTAGATGGCATTTCCAGACTTTTGTTCATTAGCTGGTCAGTTGGTTGGTTTTATGGCATATCAACCCTCGTTGGATTATTTAATGCTGAAGTCAGTGTTTTGGGGTTTTTATTTAAATGATTACATAGTCTCAAGTAACTAATGATAATACTCTTTTCTAAAAAATCATAGCTTAAAGAAACTATTCTTAAAACAAATATGCTCACTGTTATTTGCTTTTAAGTATCCTTAATACTAAAAATCTATATACAGTCATATAGTTTCAAATATTTCAAGCAATTATATGGTTTCAAGTATTTCTATCTAATATTAATAATTTACACACAATTATAGTTTCAAGTATTTCAAGCAATTGTATGGTTTCAAGTAAGTAAAAATAATAATCCAATGTGAAAAAAATATTATAGCTTCAAGAAACTATTCTTGATACAAATAATTTGTCCACGGTCATATAGTTTCAAAAATTCCTATACAATATTAAAGATCTATTTGACCTCTCGAGGGGATCCTAACTAACTGCTCTGGGTCAGATTGTTAATGGCAGCAATTACAAAAACGACTGACACAACACTCCTGAGAGATCCAGAATTGGAGCCTTACTACTTGATGAAATTTAGTGTCATACCCAGAGAACTCTAAATTTTTGCTAGATAAGTAAAGTAAAATTGGCAACCTTAGTTGAGGGTGACCCAAAGGCTCCCTTTTCAATAGCTACCACACTAAGATGTAGGAGAGGACGCCACTCCATTCCCTGGATTGCTTCACTTTACCCTTGATCCTTACCTTATAATGCTGAGTGTTAAGCAAGGCGGCATCAAGTACCAGTTTTTGAGTCTTTGGTATGACTCGACCTGAGATTGAACCCCGGTCTCCTGGACCATTGGCAAACACTCTATTCTACTGTATATTATTTTAAATTTTATAAGTTTTCTTTTTTTTCCTCTTCATGCTTTTTTATTGTTTTGTTCATATTTTTTACCAGTATTTTTTTTTTTTACTAGAACTCCAATGAAAAACAAATAAAAAAATTGATATCTTTAATTGCTTACATATTTCCTTACAACCCTTGTCTGCATGTTTAAATTCAATAACTATTCCTCTTCAAATATCAGACAGTTGTTTTGAACTTTTCATTCTGAATGTAATATTACCAGATGTTAACTGACAAATTTGTAAGATTGAGTAAAAATAAGGTGCTTAATTTATAAGCAGCCGTGGAACTCTTCAATTAAGAGAGAAGAAAGAACTGAACACTTTTGTAAAGCCAATGAAAGACAAAAAATTATCACAGGCTTCAATAATACGAGAAAAAATTAACTGAAGTTTCTAAACTTTTCCAAGATACTGTACATTATTTTTTATTTTCTGGGTTGTGTTTTTGCGTTTTCATTGCTTTTCACAAGTTATTTTATTTTTATTCTATTTTATTCTTATTTATTTGTTTATTTATTTTGGCAGGGAAAATATATACAAATCTTATTTTTTGCTTTTTTTATTATTGGTCTTCTTTTTTGCTCTTTTGCTCATTGTTGGAAATGATTTAACCGGACATTGGCCTAGCGGTTAGAGTGTTCACCTATGGCCCAGGAGACCTGGGTTCAATCCCAGGTCGAGTCATACCAAAGACTCAAAAACTGGTACTTGATGCCTCCTTGCTTAACACTCAGCATTATAAGGTACGGATCAAGAGTAAAGTAGAGCAATCCAGGGAAAGGAGTAGCGCCCACCCCTACACCTTGGTGTAGTAGCTATCGAAAAGGGAACCTTTGGGTCACCCTTGACTGTGGTCACCCACAACTTATGATGATCAACAAATCCATTGCTTAACTCTTAAATTAAAGAACTTCTGTTGAACTCTTTGATGAAAAGAATTCTAAAAATGGGACTCATTTGTAAATTAATTCAAATATCTTTTAAAAATGCAGGAATTTCAATAATAACATAAAATTAGCAGGGGTTTCCCTGCTTTTACAAGATATTGTATAATACTCAGCCTATAAAATCTATGAAGAAGCATTGGGTTAAATGCATAAGATACTTACAGGAATTTATTGGAGTGTGTGGTATTCATTAAGACTACCACCAGCCTTTTCCAAATAGCCAAATACAGAATATTTTGGTAAAGAAAAACAAAATCCATTTTGCCCAGTCAGCTGGGGCTGTAGAATACACCGACTGCTTCTCTGCAGAGGGTTAAGACCCTCCCCACCAACAAGTGTCCTGGATATGACACTAAACAATCTGATGGTGAGGTTCCAGTAATGCTGGAGCTTTGGGGAATGCAGTGTACCCCTTCATTGCCATCGCTCCCAGGTTCACTCTGGTGTGGTAGCACCTATAGGGTCCTATCTATGGGTCAAATAGAACTAAACAGTGTACTTCTACTAAAATGAATTGCTTGAAATAGTTTGATATTTAAACTGTGTTCTTATACTAAACCGAATTGTTTAAAATGGGACTGTTTTTGTATACTAAACTGAATTGTTTGAAATAGAACTTTTTTTGACATTGAAACTGTACTTACACTAAACTGAATTGTTTTAAATAGAACTGTTTATTTGTAAAGAAATGGATTTGGCATAAAATAATCTACAAAGATTTATATGCCATAAAACCCAAACAAATAAACAAACAAACAAACAAACAAACAAAGTCTATTTAGACAACACCATACATTTTATATACATAATTAAGAAACATGACACGCATAGTACATGTAATTAAGAAACTTGACATACTGTCCCAAAGAGTAAAAAACGTACATAAGCTGTTCCACCAACTTAAAAGTGCTGTGAGGCAGCAAGTAAAAAGTCACATTTCTTCTGGTGAAGGGAAAAAGGTTAACTTGGGAAAATTTGCACACATATGCTGCTTGCAAAAGCACAGATGAAAGACAGGTTCTTTCCAGCCAGTGACTGTCACCAAAAAATGGTAGAACTCACTTCTCGAAATGTCATATGACCAACAGTCACTGTATTCTTGGAAGCGCCATCCATAACTCCTAAAAAGGGAGACCACTATTTTACCCAACACACTGAAGGAGATTATGTTGGAAAGCATTTGCTACATAGAATAAATGCTTTCTTTCATCATTAGGCTATGGATAGTTCAATGAATCTACATACAATGACCAGAGTTAGACTAAGAATGATCTGGGAAAAAAAAAGGGTTAATAGCCCCTTGATCCATCCTGCCGTAACATCTATTCTATAGAGATAGCTATTACTCTTTGATTCATTTGAGGCCCCTTCAAAATGAACGATTTTACTATTTGGATCTCTTGTAGCTTTGGACTTTCAAGCATCGCCCATTTTGCCCAACTGCTTAGTCCACCCTGACAATAAATCATACAGGCTATTTAATAAACTCTCATGATGAAAAAGATTATCACACAAGTCCCATAAAAATATCCATGTGTTAAAATTTCAAACAAATATCTATATCAATATCTTAAAAACATTTCTTGAAATTTTGACCCACAAATTTAAAAGAATAATTACAAATATGATCTTAAGTTTAAAATGAAGTATGTTTTTAACTTGATTTTTAAATCTCACATTTTTATTTTGTTTTTTGGTTTGTTTGTTTGATTTTTCAACAAGGAAATACTTTTTAATTGTTTTGTTGTCTTTCACTTTGACCAACAAAATGAAAAATGTGAATGTTGGCCATTATAGGTTTGTGTGACAGATGGCTGGAAAAGATAGTTATGGTGTCATCTGGTTACTTCCTCATTGATTTAGATTGCAAGTAGCAGTTAGCAATTCAATTTTTGTTTCCCAGTGTACTACTTCAACTAGAAAAGTAAACTTAGGATACTACCAATACTACAGCTACTATTACCACGAATGTAGTTCTCACCATTTCAATACGTATTAGTACTTTCAGCTTTTGTTTTCCTTCTCTCTCTCTTTTTCTTTTTACTTTTTCTTTTTCTCTGCTCTCTTTCATTCATTCAGTTCTGGAGGCTTAACTGACACATTTTCCAATATATCATTATTATCATTATCATTGTCATCATTTTATGAGAGTGCTTTTCTCAGCAGGAAAGGATTTTACTATGTTTTGTCTATTTTACATCTAAATTTATGAAGATAAAGAGGATTTAAGTAATAGTTAAGTAATAATTAAGATTTATTATTAAAAATAACAAGAGCACTCCGAAGAACATGAAAATATGTTGGTTGGTTGAAAAGTTAATTTGATGACATATTGGCTGTTGATGACTTTTTTTACCAATGGAATCCAAGCACCGTAACACTAATGGAAGAAGAGTGTGAACTACAAGGAAGACTATTAAAAAAAAACAATAGAATAAAATAAAAATTTGCAATATAAAGAGATTTTGAGAAATAAAATTTGTAGGAATGTGAGTGACACTAAAGTCAAGTTTTGTATTTAACTGGGTAATGTTTTTAGGGGGCTTTAGTGTGCCATTAACAGGAATTCAAAATGTAAGTTTAAATGGTAAGTTCGGTAGCTTTCTAGTTTGGATACTGATTCAAAAAGACAACACAGACAACAAAGTTTTTAAAAGGGAATTTTATACAAAAGAAATGAGAAAGTAAAGGGATAGAAAAGATAAAGTGTTGCAAATTTTAGTGCAATTTATGAGAAACTTATCTGAGAGGGTGTGCGGGAAACAAAGTTCTTTGAATTTGAGTATTTTTCTGTTCTTTTTTTGTTTTATCAAAAAGTTTCAGAGTTCATTAAATTGCGAGTCTTCTTTAAGGTTCTTTTCCACAGAATTCTTGGTTGAATTTTCTTTCAGTAGAATTTTCTTGGTAGAACTTCAGTTGTCAACTTTCATTTATTTTTACTTTTATTTCTTGGGGAGCTCCATTCATGAAGCGAGTGATGAAACCTATCTGACTTAAGTTTTTCTTGCCGTCAGTTCAGGTCCCTTTAGTTCAATAGTATTTCATGACAAAAAGTGGAAGTCACTTTTTGGTGCTGTATTGTCTGTGATTACTTCTCCCTTTTCCACTTAGGCCAAATCAAGTGCAGCACATGGTCAGCTTGATTTTTTTTTGGAAATAAATTTTTATACTATAAACCCCATTTAGTCATATTTCATAAGAATGTCTTGGTCAGCCTATGAACTTTTCAGCTGACCCATGTATATCAACATGTCATAGGCCAACATAGCAGAGTATAACTTATTATTTCCCATGTCTTACAGACTTCAAGGAAGCGCTGAATCTTGAAGTTAACAGAAAAAAAGGCTCATATAAAAAAGGAAGGAAAAGAGAGAGAGAGAGAGAGAGAGAGAAAGAGAGAGACAATCAAAGATCCTTTCTATATATATATTTATTGGCTATAAATAATGAACTGCATAATTAGATATCTAAATTCTTAAGAATTATTCTTGATATTTTGGTTTTCTGTGTAGATTAATAGAGAGGAGGTGCCCGTGGAGAAATGGTTATCCTCGTAGGAAATGGACGCGGCAACACGAGTTCAAATCCTGGACGAGACTGATTGCATTTCACATAGCACTAATACCCTTGGGAAAGATATGAATCCAATTATTCTCCATCCAGCTATGGGTAAATAGTAGGGCAGACTGTTTCTTCAGCCTTGGTGAGGCAACTAGTCTAGGAGAAGGAAAACTCTGAATTCAAACCTGTTAAACTCCGCTTAAAAAAATTGACCTTGTGTCATATCCTGCCTGAGTGGAGCGGTTGGATAAATATGGATAAATAGAGAGTGAGCAAGACATACATGCATACTTATATAAAACATGCTTTATAATATATAGCGGTACAAGATTTATTAAAATATATCATTTATGTATATATACTTTATACATACACAACAGATTAAATAATGACGTAATATAATAACGCAATGAGGCTCTTTATATATATTGTGAATTATGTCTAAATGTTTATCATATTTACCAAACCCTCCTCTCAGGCAGAATATGACATATGGTCAATTGTTTAAGCAGAGTTTAACAGGTTTGAATTCAGAATCTGGAGGTTGCAGGTTCAATTCTGACTGCTAGCAAGTAACAATACAGGAATACTTAACACTTGTACCTGGTTATGGGTAATGGAATCAGAACAGGTGAACCTCGTAGATTCAATAAAGGACGTAGTTTGAAGTTCCATGTAGGTTACTAAGTTCGACAAACACCTGAAGAAGACCAGAGGACATATCAGCCAAAACATTGTGGAAATAACAATAATGATGAAGACAATAGTCTGAAAACCCTTTATGATAAAAATGAATATAGACTTTATCTTTGTATGTATCTATATGTATATATACATATATATATATATATGTGTGTGTGTTTGTGTGTGTGTGTGTGTGTGTGTGTATGTGTGTGTATGTTAATAAAATTAGAAACTCTATTTAAGATAGATGATCACAAATAGTTTGGCTGAGAGTAAATGAAGTGCACAGAAGGAAGAGCACATCAAGAGCAAAACTAAAAGCTGCGAGCCAAGAACAAATACATCAGAAATGGAAAGAACATTTTAAGAATCTGCTTGGAAACCCTCGGGAAATTACTGAAAAACATATCCAGAAAATTATTAATGGCCAACTAGACATAGAAATTTGACAGTTTATGGAGGAAGAACTTGACCCAGTATTGAAAAAAACTAAAAGCAGAAATGGGGCAGACCTCTACAAATTACTCCTGAAATTTGGAAGAGAAGAAAATTTTACAACATACTTCTCCAACTATGCAATGCAGTCTATAAACAAAACACAATCGGGAAATGGACAAAAGGTCCTTCCCTTCTGCAAGAAAAGTAACCCTGGAATCACTCAGAACAACAGAAGCACAACTCTTATTGCTAAAATTTATAGGGGGTGTACTCGTGGTGTAACGGTTAAAGCGATGGACAGTGAAATCGTAGTAAGCGGGTTCAAACTCCAGTCACGCTATTATGTTCACTTTCGGGCAAATACCCTTGGGAAAGGTATGAACCCCCTTATCCTCCCAGCTATGGGTTAAATAGTACCACTACCATTCTTCTAGAAGAATGGCTTTGGTATTAAATAGCCTACAAAGGTTGATATGCCATTAAACAAAGAAACCAAACCAAACTAGACTAAGATTTATAATGTTCAACTTCTCAATCATATCCAACCCAAAAGCAAGAAAATTCTTATAAAGAAATCAAAAAGGCTTTCAAAGAAATTGTTCAACAACGTCACAGAGTCTGACAATCCATTGAATCATTGAAATAGAATGTGCAACTATTTGTAGATGTCTCCAAGGAATTTCATTCCATACATAGAGGAAAGATGGAATAAATAAAACTTACATATGGTCTTCCTAAAGAAACTGTTATAGCTATAATAATGCTTTACAAAATCACAAAAGCAATTGTTTGTTCACCTGATGGAGACACTGACTTCTTCGACATAGTCACAGGAGTCTTGCAACAAGAGACATTAGCACCATATTTGTTTATACTCTGTCTATACACTTTGAACGTCCATGGATATCTTAAAATATCACATTAAAAAAGGCCCAAAATAGAAAATATCCTACAGAAAATGTGACAGATGCAGACTATACAGATAATCAAGCACTTCCGGCAAATTCACCAGGCTGAGCAAAATCCCTACTGCATAGCCAAGAGCAAGTAGTGGGAGACATTGAGACAAAGTACATGTGTTTCACATACCTCAGCAGCATCATCTCATCGACTGAAAGTGATATCAACATACACCTAGTGAATTTTAAATTTCCCTTGTGCCATATTTCACTTATGCCGAAATGTAGAGCTTGTTAGCTATGAGTCAGCATTCAGTTGCATAGCTGGTTGAATTACGAGTTGAAGTGAGATGCAGAACCTAGTTAGGAGAGACTTTATGGACATTGGGGCATTCCATTATGCACATGTTGTCAAGTCCATTCTCTGGACAGTGATTGGTTGCTGGCATAAAATTGGTTCACAGTCTATCATTCATATAGAAGACTGATCTGGCCAATAAAATAAAACAGTATTTCTTCCAAACTGTTGCTGTATCCATACTATTATATGGATGCACATGGACACAAACCAGACACATTGAGAAAAAGCTTGATGGGAACCACACAAGAATGCTTGGACCAGCAAAGACTTTCTTACATCAGTTCTGTACTGACACAAAATGCATCCTAAAAAACCTGTCAGGAGCGTTGGATGATAGGGATGGATGGCAAGAGAGAGTTAGGGAACAGTGTGCTGTCAGAGCAACTTGATGATGATGATGATGATGATATTTATATTGGGTGCTCCAGCATGAATATATTTATATATAAATCATGTTTACATCTTATTTTATACATCACATGAAAAATTGATGTATATACATATAAACATGATATATATATATATATATATATATATATATATATATATTTATATTGTAATGGATTCTGGTTATCACTTGCTCACATGGTGAGTTAATGGAGGACCAAATTTTGCAGTATTATTAAATAGAGCTCAATATCAATGATAGAGTTGTTATTCATATAAGACTATATATATATATACATGTTTATATATGTAGAACAATTGATAACAAAGTAATCCAAGTGGAAGGAGAGATTTATTGAGAAGTCAACACTATAGCATTTCAATTTAACTGAACCATCATCAGGACCATGAGGGGGGATATTAGCGATGTTAAGTCAACGATGGATGTTTAAAAATGCAAAATACAAAAATACAGGGAAAAATATGTATAATTAGAAAAAGTTGGCCGTTTAATTGGTGAATCAACGTTTGTTGTTTTAAATTACGTCATTTGACTTATTAGGAATGTTGTATAGAATTTATGTTACATTTGTTTATCGAGAAAGATTTCGAGTCAAAAGGAAGAAAAAGAAAGAAAAACAAAAAGAAATATAGAAAGCATAAAAATTATGATATATATGAAAAATATCAACTAAAGATGAAATATATTGTAGCTATTTAAGATGGATCTGCTCAAGTAAAAAGAAATGTTATAAAAGCCAGGATGAGTATTTAGGGAATTAAAGAATAAGATAGCAGTGGCTTTGAAAATTTGTCTTATATATATATATATATATATATACAATCTAAAAGAAGGGAGTCTTTCATTGTAAGCCTTGGTAATAAGTTGATTAGACTGATGAATGCTAGAATATAATTGAACACCTACAAATTGACAAAATTTTGACCAAAAATTGAAGAAATACTAAAAACAAATAAATATTGATCTAAAATTTATCTTTTCAATTTTTTTTTGTTTTGTTTTGTTATTTATTTATCTTTTTATTGTGAACAGAACTATTTCCCTCTTTTATATTCTTTGATAAACCACTCTTCCATAATTACTTGACATATCCATGCAGTCACAACAAAAAGCTGTTGCCCTCATAGTCAACTTTGACAGGATCCAATCATGAGAATAGATGAGCAAGTATTTGGAAAAACCACTCTTCCATAACTACTTCACATATCCATGCAGTCGCAACAAAAAGCTGTTGCCCTTATAGTCAACCTTGACAGGATCCTATCATGAGAATAGATGAGTGAGCACTTGGAAAAACCACTCTCTCATAACTACCTTACATATCCAGGAAGTAACAGCTTTTTGCTGTTACTCTCATAGTCAACATTGACGGGATCTATTCATGCAAATAAATGAATAAACACTTCAGCAAATCATCATCCTCATGAAGGCATGCCAAGATGGATTCCTTTGATTCATTCTCACCTCCTGTCCCTATCTGTCTGTTCCCATGTAGCTTTTTCTCCGAGCATTTCATTTAGTATTTCCGAGTAGTACAATCATACAGAAGTACTAACATGGCAACTGTTTGATAGAATTCCTGTTTTATTTCTTCAAGGAGATCAGATTCCTTTTTCAGTAAATGAGATATGGCTACCAAGGTATATGAATTGGTTTACTGGTTTCAACTTCCATAACTACTTTCTATATCCAGGCAGTCGCAGCAAAAAAAGCTGTTATCCCTATAATCAACCTTGACAGGATCCAATCATGAGAATAAATGAGTCATTACTTGGCCAAACCACTATCTTGATATTACTATATATATCCAGGCAGGAGCAACAAAAAGCTGTTGCCTCTATAGTCAACCTTGACCAGAGCCAATAAAAGGAGACCAGATTAATCGCTAATCCAACAATATTTACAATACTGTTTACATGCTTTACACAAATTTCTTGTCTTATAAAGTCATCATCATCATGATGTCGTACCACTGGCACGGATATCCCTGACCCTCTCTCGTCACTTCTCCCTATTGTTCATTGCCTCTGGCAGATCTTCAGGGCTACATCCCGTATCCTTACATAACTGCTGTATGTATGTTCAAGCTGGTCGTCCTGCTTTTGCCCGGCCATATGTGGGGATCCATAGGAGTACATCACTTATGAGCTCGTCCCTGCTTCTCCAGCAGTGTTCTGCAAGTCTGGTTCGTCTGACTTGGATAGTTTTCATGATGGGAGGCAGGTGGCCGTATAGTTGGTGCTTTGTAGGGTGTTGCCGTCAGGACTTGTTCAATATTGCTCGCAAAACAGGCGACATCTCCACACTAGACGGAACCTCTCTGAAACTGGTAGACAAATTCACCTACCTAGGAAGCAGTGTCTCATCAACCGAAAAAGACATCAACACATGGCTAACGAAGGCATGAACAGCTATCGATAGGCTATCGATCATATGGAAATCAGACCTGACCGATAAAATGAAACCCAGTTTCTTCCAGGCAGCGGTCGTATCGATACTGCTGTATGGATGCACTACTTGGACGCTAACTAAACGGCTGGAGAAAAAAGATAGAGGGCAATTACTCAAGAATGTCTTATAAAGTAAACTGATGAAACCAATTTGAATAAACCATATTTACCAACCCCTCAACTCGGGCAGGATATGATACAAGGTCAATTTTTAAGCAGAGTTTAACAGGTTTGAATTCAGAGTTTTCCTTCTCCTAGACTAGTTGCCTCACCAAGGCTGAAGAACCTAATCTGTCCTACTATTTACACATAGCTGGAGGGAGAATAATTGGATTTATACCTTTACCAAGGGTATTAGTGCTATGTGAAATGCAATCAGTCTCGTCCAGGATTTGAACTCCTATCGCCGTGTCCATTTCCTACAACGATAACCATTACACCACGGATACCTCCACTTCTCCATGGGTACCTCCCATTTGAATAAACTGTATTTTTATATTACCCAGTTTGTCCAATATTTCAATGACAAATTCTAATTGTAAATGTTTTATGATCTTCAATGAAAACTGTATCAAATTATGCAAATAATGCACTGATATACAGTGGCACTCAAAAAAAAAAAAAAAAAAAATAGAGGAATTCTTATAGTGTAGTGGCTAACATACTGGACTACAACATCATAGTAAGTGAGTTCAAACTCCAGTCGTGCACTATTACATTCACTTTTGGACTAATACCCTTTGCTAAGGTATGAACTCTCTTATCTTTCCAGCTCTGAGTTAAATGTTACAACAACTGGTTGGTTGATTGGGGGTTATTTTAAGCGCAGAGGTTTTGAAATTGCATACATTGTACATTTATATTGACATTTTTGTAGAGTTTCTTAAATTTATTTGCACATGGTTATGTTGTATATCAAGGGAGAAAGTGACAACCAGACTAGCTTATAAAAATATAAACTCTCTTTTTATTTACGAAAGTCGAAATAGTTGCATGAGAGAGAAAGAGTAAGATAGACTGGGAACCACTAAGATACTATATCTTCAGATTTACACCAGGTGAAGATACATCTCCAGAGGACCTTGCTTCCTTGTGCTTCTTTCACTGGAGACTTATACAGGGGTGCTGCCTTCCCCAAGGACTAGTGCCCAAAACAACTTAACAGCTTACTGCTGACTCTGCTGACAGCTGACTGACTGCTCTCTCTTTGAGATTGAAAATGTCTATCATTATATATTTTTTGGACCCCTATGCAATTCTTCTAACACAATTCATGGGGCATTTCTGCTGTTCCTTAAGACACAGTTGCACAACCTGTTTTGAAATCCACAAGCTAACTGACCTGTCAAAAGTCAATACGTAACAGTTATATGGTATCAAGCATTCCTATCTAATACTAATAATTTAGAATAGATCTATTTGACCCTATAGACAGGACCCTAACAGGCACAACCACTCCAGGTCAGAGTAGACTTGGGAGTAATGGCAATGAAAGGGTACTCCACACTACATATTATCCAGAAATGGAGCCTCACCACCAGATCTAATTTAGTGTAATACCCAGTACACCCTTTTATGTGGAAGTCTTGCTTGCCTGCAGGGGATGTAGTCAGTGAATTCTTGCCCCTGCCAACAGGGCAGTGGATAGAGCAAGTTTTCAGCTACACTACAGAATTTTTCCACGTGGTTACCATCACAGTTTATATCGTTTCCTCAAGAACCATGCATGCTATACTTGTAAATAGCCGCACCAGCAAAAATGACCAACTTTTACAAAGCAATATCATTGTCAGGAAAATTTTATCTATATAGTCCATCTTTCATCAATTGAATCAAGGTATGCCTCATTTTATAGGGTGAAAGCTGTGTTGAATATGGTTTGTCACTCGTGTATCTGTCACCACTGCCGAAATACATTACCTACAGTGCTCATATCGGCTGTTTGGTTCCATAAACATTAATTAAGCATCAATGAATGTTGATGAGATCTTTCCATGTCAATTCAACAAAAAAAAATGAATTCTATTCCCCTAAATTCTCTAGTTTTCACATGTTATGCCACCTTTTCCTAATTTTTGGAGCAGAAGATAATATTTCTCTATTTTTCCATGTGGTCAGTCACCTAAAAAATGTTCCTTTTTTTTTTTTCACCAGAAAACTGCTAATATCATCTTTTTGGTTATTCTCTGTAAAATTCAAAAAGGATTTTTGAACTAAAAATCTATTCGGTTATTAAATTTCTTTAAATTATGGCCAGTGGATCAGAAAATATAAGCATATGGGATTGCTGAGTTCAAAAATAGAAGCATCCATTAGCAGAAAAGGCTGATTCAGCAAAATTTCTACTGTAAGGAATTTTTACTTAAAATTTTCAGGATTTTCAAATGACTATAATGTATCAAAACCAAAGAAATTATTTTTTGATGTTACATTTTTCCATATTTTTATTTGAATTGATATTGAATAAACCATGAGGGTAATTTTTTATGATTTATATGATTATATCATATATGATTATATCATATTTATATGATTATATCATATATGATTATATCATATGATTTATATATGATTTATATAAATTTTTTATATTTTTGTTTGAATTGATATTGAATGAACCATGAGTACAATTTTTTATTCATGGTGAAATTCAGTGAAACACTTTTCCCTTTATGTCAGATGCTATTTTTGCTGTTAATTGTATCAAGAAAAAAAAATTATAGGTTATATTGGAAAGGTTCAGTCTCTACTGCCATACCACCAACACTAGCCTTTCACATTATGTGTCAATGTAATAAAATAGAAAGCATTACTTTTGAACCATTCTCTTATAAGTGCTTTCTTTGTATATCATTTCAATAACAAACCCTGTATTTGAAGTTTTATGATGTTCAATAAAACTTTTATCGAAATAAGTGAAAATATACATACATAAATAACTTTCTAACAAAGATTGCTGTGAGTAAAATATACCAGAACCATTTACCCACATAGATTTTCATATGATTTGATGAAAGTTTTATTGGAGATAATAAAAATTCAGGGGCACAAAACTCCTTTGACTATAAAATTATCTCGGAAAATACAATCTGTCACCACTGACCATAAAGTATGCACTTAAACTAAGTGACGAAACTCACCAATCCTGTAAAACACATGACGAATGAATATTTGTTTCCCAAATTACAACATCTTATGCTTGTTTTTTTCTTTTTCTTTTTCTTTTTCTGTTTATTTGAAACTTCTATCAGCTAATCTCATGAGAAATGAATCCGTATATCAGTAGCCTTATTTTCAAGGTAATATCGTCCTAAATTCATGTTCCATTCACTCCAAGAGACATATCAGCCCTTGATAATCCCTTGTTGAACAATTCCATTTCCTGAAGAATATTTATTTGAGGCCTTTATAGTTGGTGTTAAGATTGGATCTGGTTCCACAAGTTCCATTTTTACAAGGATTTTCAGGATGTATCTTTTTATTGGTTGGTGGAATGATTTTCTGAGAAAAAATATTTACAACTCTTCTATCAAGATTTTGTTCTATAATTTTAGGCGATTAACTGGAACACAGAAAGATGAGGATGAATGAATCCTTTTTTTGTGTGTGTGTGTGTGTGTGTGTGTGTGTGTGTGTGTGTGTGTGTGTGTGTGTGTGTGTTTTCTCTTAATTAGTTTTATAGAAGACTGCAATATTTCATTAAAAAATTGATATACTATTATGATGGACATTGACTATGCAGATAACATAAATTCACCAACCCAAGACGAATCTCTTCTGCATAGCCTGGAGCAAGCAGCAGGTGGCATTGGTATCCATGTAAATGTAAGAAAAATAGTGTACTTGTGTTTTAATCTTGAAGGAGCCATCTCTACTGTAAATGGTGATCCTCTGAAATTAGTAGACTAGCTGAGGTACCTCAGCTGCAGCATGTCATCTACTGAAAGTGATGTCAATATGCGCCTAGCAAAGATTATCACTCATGTGAAAGTCTGATCAATCCAATAAAATAAAATGGGATTTCTTCCAGGCAGCGGTTGTGTCAATACTACTGTATCTGAATGATCAGAGTGAGGTTTCTACGCTGCTGTATGTTTGTAATCACTGTTGGACTTGTCTAACTCTTTGGATCCTCTGCATTGTTTTTAGATTGACACCCAAACGCACTCAAATGTTCACATAGGAGTTTCTGGTGGGAATGTCAAGCAGTACAAGATGGTGTTCTCAAATTTCTAGAGAACTGAATTATGTCATGGTTCTACTTTCCTCACGGACAGTGCAAAATTGACTCGAGTTTGCTGCTCAGTAAACAAAACCTGAAATAAAGTGCTCGCACAAAAATTAACAATCTAAAATGGTGACAACTCACCGATCACACTCTGTGTATCCATCTTATGATTGTGCAGCACTATGTACACAAAACTCAGAGTCATGGAGAGAATTTATCATTCTGAACATTTTGATATTTTAAATTCTAAATTGTCTCTGCTTGATAAGGGCATTGAAAACTTGAACTTTTTTTTCTTACACATTTTGGACAAACTCTTGGCTAAAACATTTACACTAATGTTAGTATTATGTATGTGTGTGTTGAACAACATTTCGGTCAAAAAGATGATGCATTTAAAAGAGTTAGATAAAAAAATGAATTAACATCACGTCATTTCTAGAAACCCACGAAGAAAGGCAGGACTCCTTCCTCAGGGTAGGAGCCGATGTGCTCGGTTATGACATTGTCGTCACACTATTATGTTCACTTTTGGACAAATATCCTCAGGAAACATGAACTCAATTATCCCCACCCCCAGCTATAGGTTAAATGCTACCACAGCTGTCCTTACGGAAAGGATGGCATTAAATAACCTATGCAGTTTTGTAACATATTGACCCTGGCCAAGCTGTCAAAATAGGAAATGCACCTGTGTAAATAGCAGGTGCATCCAGTCGAGGAATATCAGGATATAACCTTGACCGTGGACGGGTTGAACTGAGTGCGAAATTGTGATGCTCGCAGGAAGAAGAGTAGACGTCAAATTATTATATAACTCGGTGCACAGGAAGTTCAATCAGTTGGAGAGAAGATACTGGAATGAGGAACATGTCCCAAAGAGGCTGGGTCCCCAGGCCCCCGGTTGAGCAGCCCCGGAGAACGGGAAAGAAACGCTGTTATGGCCATAATAGTGGGGATCAATATGTTGCAGTTCTGTTCAGCCTCCAATTCCCCTCTCATACAGTAAAACCTTTAGTAACCCTTTCGAACCCTTTCAAATAAAGTGAGAGGTATATTTTTCTAAAGAACTGTGTCGCTCGTCTTTTTTGTGTCGTCATTATGTTTCTGCATGCATATGTGTATGTATAGTGGTCATGGCTATACAACAGTTTGATATGCCATTAAAACCAAGAAACCAAACCACAAAGATAGATGAGTATTAGTTCAAGAAATCCTAACTTCTAGAAAGGACTAAACAAACAAACCCCTCTCAAAATCTTAATCTTTCAAACATTTGAAATCTCATTAAATGATTTTTTCTACTTTTACACATTTGAAAAAAAAAAGGAATTTAAATTATCTTTAAATCTAAAGATATTTTAAAACAACCAAACTTAAAATGTCATTAAAAATATACAATTTTTATAAACAAGAATATTAATATTAGTGTAAGCTTCAGTCTAAAAATGTTAACAAGCTTGAAATAAACAAATTAATATAATTTATTCAACAACATGCCATTGATTTTTTTGTTCACACACACACACACACACACACACACACACACACACACACACACACATAAGCTGAAAAGTCTACTACAACTCAATACCATTTCTTAAAGTTTCATTGAATGTTGGTTGGTTGGTTGGTTGGGTTTTATGACATATCAACCTTTCTAGGTTGTATAATGTCAAATCCATTTTTATGCAAATAATCAGTTCTATTTTAAACAATTCAGTTTAGCATGAGTACACAGTTTAATTGTCAAAAACGTATCTATTTCAAGCTATTCGGTTTATTTAAACAGTTCTAATTCAGCTAATTCAGTTTAGTAAAAGTACATATTTTGTTTATACACAGTTAAATGTCAAAACAGTTCTATATATAACAATTCAGTTTAGTGGAAGTACAGTTTCAATGTCAAAAACGGTTCAATTTCAAACAATTTAGTTTAGCATTAGCATACAGTTTAAATGTAAGTATAGTTTAATTGTCAAAAACATTTCTATTTCAAGCTATTCAGTTTAGTCAAACAGTTCTAATTCAAACAATTCAGTTGAGCATAAGTATGCAGTTAGTTCTATTTAACCCATAGATAGGGCCCTATCAGGTGCTACCATTTTGGACCAGAATGGACATGGGAGCAATGGTAATGGAGGGGTGCTCCGCATTCCCCAAAGCTCAAGCATCACAGGAACCTTACCATCAGATTGTTTGGTGTCATATCCAGGACTCTCATGAGGGAAGTCTTACCCTGCAGAGGTGCAGTCGATGTATTCTACTGCCCCAGCCGACTGGGCAATACATAGAGTATGTAAGCCACTGTCATTAGACAACACAAAGAGATGTGGGAGATCATATCTAAAGCAGAGGATGGAGGCGTTGAGTCTCTGCGGTTCCAGGTGAGCATTGTCAGAAGATAGCGGTTTCAAATCCTACCCAAGCCGGCCAGAGGTTTACTTGGTCAAAAACGTGGTGTGATAGACAATAACTATGGAAGGCAGTAATTACTGGGGATACGGTTACAAGACTCAGCATTCCTATCCGAGGCGGAGGTGCCCATGGTGTAATGGTTATCGTCACAGGATATGGACACGGCGATACGAGTTCAATTCCTGGACAAGACTGATTGCATTTCACATAGCACTAATACCCTTGGGAAAGGTATGAATCCAAATATTCTCCCTCCAGCTATGGGTAAATAGTAGGGCAGACTAGGTTCTTCAGCCTTGGTGAGGCAACTAGTCTAGGAGAAGGAAAACTCTGAATTCAAACCTGCTAAACTCCACTTTAAAAATTGACCTTGTGTCATATCCTGCCCGAGCGGAGGGGTTGGGTAAATAGGATCTAAAGGAAAAATAAATGTGAGCATGATTTCCTTCTCATCACTGTGTTGTCTCTTACACATCACAGGAAACTGAAAGCAATTGTATTAAATTGTTATGGACTTTTAATATTTTAAGTCTTATACCACTTCAGTTTCTGTTCTGAGGAATAGCATATTCTTTTAGATGTACAATTGTGAGCATGTTTGTAACTATTGTCTATTTTTACTGGAAAGCCTGGCAATAGAGAAGATATTTAGTCATGTCCCTACTCTCCAAGGACCAATATAAAAAGTAAAGTTGGTGACCTTAGTCAAGGGTGACCCTAAGACTCCCTTTTCAATAGCTACTACACTGAGGTGTAGGGGAGGGCATTATTCCTTTCCCTGGATTGCTCCACTTTACCCTTGATCTGCACCTTATAGTGCTGAGTACTAAGCAAGGCGGCATTAAGTGCCATTTTTTGAGTCTTTGGTATGGCTTGACCAGGGATTAAACCCAGGTCTCCTGGATCATTAACGAACACTCTACTCATTAGGCCAATGGCCCGATAGAGGACCAATATACTAACACTGAATAGATGAAAGGAACGACAAAATAAACTCATATAGGCATTACAAAGAAAGAATACACTTGTAGAAGTTACCCCCTCTAATATGGTAAAAACAGTAGGATTCAACATATCCAGCTGGCAAATAAGGGAACAAGCTATAACTTGGTTCAGCCAGACGAGCGTGACACAAGGCCTTTTTAAGGTGGATCTGAGTGCAGGGTCGTAGACCAGACACATCCGGCGGCTCCAAAAATGCCTCAGGCCCTGTCGGTATTCTTCTAAAAAGGGGCGCCACAGGCGCTAAACCAAGCCCCTCCAGAGAGAGTTCGGGCCTGGGGGATGGCTCTCTGAGGCTCAATGAGAGCTGGTCTTGATGGACGACATGAATGCCAGCTTTCTGGTACCCTGGTCAGGTGACCTTAACCGACCTGATCCGCGTACCAGCGAACAGCCAAGCAAAGTGTATCCCAGCCCAGCGGATGATATTTGTCGCTGCCACCCACTAGACAGGACTTGACACAAGGTCAAAAGCCCGAAGGCCAATTAAAGTGGGGATAAATAGGAGGGGAAGGTCGGGAACGAGCCGAGACTTGAACCCTGCTAGTCATTGATCCACTAAGTGCAATGTGGGTCTAATGAGTCAAGCAGTATCACGGGCCTAAATCTAGATCCAGGCACGTATGCCAGAATATAGCTTGAACTAGACCGTGAGGTCTAGTGCTATACAAGGGGTGCATAGGAATCAAAAAAGCAGCTCGCCCACCCAAAGGTGCCCCAACCAAAGTTGGGGGCCTTTCGGAGGAGATTTATCTAGAACCATATCCACAGTGAAACCAGCTGCTAATCAAGGCTTGAGGAATGAGATCACCCAGGTACAAGGATGGAACATTCTGGAGTACCATAAATACTGATTGCTTCGCGCACAGATGGACATTCTTGGCTAGTCTGCTGTTGTTGCTGCTCAACACAACAGTACGCTGGCTAGCTCAGTACAACAACACTAACATGTACCCAGAGTAAAATTATATATATATTGTTCCATAAACAATGAGTAGAAGGGATACCAAATGGAAAAAGGCTTACTTGTTAAGTATAGGTAAGATGACCATGTGGCTCTATCGTTGCTTGATAGAATCAGAAGCAACATCTGTACATGCCAAAGACCAGAGAAGAAAAGAAGTTGATAATGGATTTCTGGGATAATTATATGACTCAGTACAGGGACCCTAATGAAAGTGCAAAATATCTAAATGAGATAATTTTATTGTATCCTTACACTACGATTCTATTATTTATATATATATATATATAACACATTAAAGATGTAAATAAAAAACAAATTCAATTTCTGAAAAGAATCACATTACTAGCCTGATGATTGAGAATACCACGTGAAACGGACTGATTGGCAAAGAAAGTGTTTGTGCATAAAATCCTTTTTTAATTCATGTTTTATTGATGGTTTTAATTTTAGATTTTAAAGTTTTGCCACAAATGTGTCTTTCCATCTTTTGATGTTGAGTAAGGGAAAACGACAAGTTAGTTATTTTAGATTTTTACAATTTACACCCAAATATTGTAAATATCCATCTCTCAATTTATATATATATATATATATTGTCAGTACACATTTAACTATTTAAAAGTCAAGTATATTTATTATAACTAACCTTCAAAGCAAATATTACTGTAACCAGCCAATAGCCAAGAAAAATGTTACCAAATCTATCTCCCGCAATCAAAGCTTACCCAGACAAGAACATCCTGCTGTCTGCTATATTTTTCACCCCACCCCCACCCGATATAATTCCGAAATATCCATTTTGCTTTCATTCTGCTGTCTGCATTTATATTTGAAGAATTCAATCAAAGACGCACAGTCTTATCTATCTTTTCGAAATGAGCATGATTCCCCATTGTTATTTTACAAACTCATGATATGAAGAAACTCTTCAACTGCTCTCGACGTTACCATTCTGGCTTCATTTTCCCAGTTCCTATCTCTTTTGCTTCCTCTGTGGATAGGAATTTATTTCTTCTCTCCTTTCATGGATAAATACACAATACCAATTCCTGTCTGTCAGGTAATTCTATCTATTCTTCAGTGTTATCTACTTTGGCGCTATAAGTGAATGGTCTGAAATTTGTCTGGACATGCTATGGTGGACAATACAACCAATAAATTATCTAGATAAGAACTCCTGATCGATGACAAAAACAGGGATTAGTTTCACTTATCCTACATTTAATTATATTAATTATTGGACAAGTTGTAAAATCAATCAATGTCATTTTCCTTAACTTGATGGTTACAAGAACATGCTTGGAAAAACAGGCACGGATTTCTAAAAGTGGAACAAGAAAATCCTCTTTTGTGCAGTTATATAAGCCCCTTAAATTCACTTAAAGCCATCAGTTCCAAAAGTATGTTACGAGGGTAGCGTGAATGTTGTAGTGAATTATGCGTATTGAGTTTGAAATGAAATGTTGCTCAATATTATAGCCGGAGTCTTCGAGGCACTGTGATAAAAAGATTAATGTTGAAATGAATTGAAATAAACATGGTCTTTTTTATATATCATTTTTGGTTTCTTTGTTTAATGGCATATCAACTTTCATGGGTTATTTAATGCCTAAGCCATCCTTCGAGAAGAACAGCAATGATGCTATTTAACCCATAGCTGGGGGTGTAAGGGGGTGCATACCTTTCCTAAGGGTATTTATCCGAAAGTGAATGTAATAGTGCAACTAGAGTACGAACTTGCTTACTACGAATCCGTAATTCATCGCTTTAACCATTATACCACAAGTAAGTTCAAGTCTCATTGGGTGCCCCATTCATATGGCTTTGTGCCACATCTTAGCAAAAGGCTTTGTAAATTAGTACTTTGGGTCCATTTGCTTTCTGGTGACTGATGGGCTGCAAATATGGTGCAAGGGATTTTGGTCTATCTATACTCACAAGCTTTTGGGCAATAAAATAGGTACACTATGACACTAAACTATCTGATGGTAAGGCTCCAGTCCTGGTGCTTGAAAGAATGTGAAGTATCCATTCATTGCCATTACTCTCAGGTCCACTATAACTCGCAGTATCTATTAGGGTCCCATTTATGGGTTAAATAGAGCTATTTAATCGTTTATTATGGATTAATATTAATATTCAATCAAACGATTAGTATCAAATAGCAATACTTGGAACCATTTAACTGTGCGAAAAAAATGAGCTCCGCTCATTTAAAAATGTTACCTACAAACTATTCATTCACATATCATATGTATAATTTTAGTAATATCAAACTAAATGGTTTGATATGATAAAGCACAACCAATCAACCAACTAATTTTCAATTTGGTGATACAGATGAATTAGAGACCATTTCAAAGATTTGTGGAATCATTCTCAAGTTGGATATAAATGAGGGGGTAACCTAATTTGGGAAAAGAATATTCTTAATTAAAATGACTGAGTCGAGTCATATCCAGCATGAAGGGAAAAACACTTTCTAGTCTGTTTGTTTTTTTTTTTGTTTTTCTTTTTTGTCATTAATAGATTCATATATGAAGTACAAAATATTAATCTAGAATTATTATCAATAAAATTTTGTATATGCTGTCAGGGAAACTTAGAACACACCAACTGTATCCCCTGATGAGGGGTAAATCCCACCTCAAAAAAAGGGATGTTCTAGGTATGACACTAAACTGTATCTGATACCGAGACTCCAGTTCTGAAAATCTGGGGAGTGAGGAGTACACTTTCATTGCCATTACTCCTAGGTCCACTCTGATCAAGAGTAGTATGGTAGTATTTGCTCGATTACATCTATGGGTAAAATAGATCTGTTTACAAATTATTTGTATCTAATAGAAATACTTGATATCATAAAACTGTGAGCAAGAAACAACACTAAAAATTGAAATATAGATAATGCATGCAATTCCTTAATCGGTCGGCATAAAATAACCCCAGACAAGTTGGCATGCTATCAAAATCAATCAATCAATCATAAAATTTTGGCCAAATAATTTTAATTCTATGATGTTTAATTTCCACAGATCAACTTAAGGTGAATAGGTAGAAATATGAAAAATAAAATCAAAGAAAAAGTTTAAAATTCATTGATGCATCTGTTTATATTTCTAAGATAAACTGTCATCATTTATACTGTTTACATGTCTCAGTAAGTAAAGTTGGCGACTGCAGTCGAGGGCTACCCGAAGGCTCCCTTTTTGATTGCTACTACACCCATTGGTGAACACTCTACCCACTTGGCTAATGGTCTGGGAGACTGAGGTTCAACCTAGGTCGCGTCATACCAAAGACTTTAAAAATGGTACTTGATACCTCCTTGCTTAACACTCAGCAATATAAGGTATGTATCAAGGGTAAAACAGAGCAATCTTGGGAAAGGAGTAGTGCCCTCCCCAACACCTCGGTGTTGTAGTTATCAAAAAGGGAGCCTTCTGGTCGCCCTCGACTACAGTCGCCAACAACTTTTTTACATGTCTCTGACTATTATCCTCATTTTGGTTGATAAATTCACAACTTTTCAGTCTATGTACCTTTTGGCTTTCTTCAGGTGCCTGGTTTTGTTGTTGTTGTTGTTGTTGTTGTTGTCATTGGAAACCTTCAAGAAAAAAAATATACAAGCTTTAGTTGAAGAGGTAGATAAAATAACATTAAGTTTAAGGCTCTTAAAAAATGTCTCTCAATTGTCCCACAGGACAATAGATGAGAGGGTAAAAGGATTGGTTAAGAGCCTCTTACAGGAAGTCATGATTTCATTCCTTGGGTCCAGGTTTAGTGAAATGAAAAGTGACATTACAAGGGTGAAATAAGAGGGCTAATTAATTGATATGAGATACCCCAAGATATAGAGAGCAGAATAAGAAGAATCTATACCTATGGACAGAGTAAAGAGTTTAGTTCAAAATACTCTGAAGGTTACTAACTATAGCAAAAGATACCATAATGGTACAGTGGCTGAAATATTATGAATATAACAAACAAGATAATGACAATAGTTTAAGGTTTGTAAACTGAGATTATAGCATCAGATCAGTATCAATTCACATATTCAAGGTTCACTTCCTTATCAGGATTTGTAAATTCATAGTTGATTCCTTGCCATTCTTTGATAAATTACACTGGGGGAACAAATTATGGTTAGGTTATTTGGTTTACTGCCATATCAACCCTTAGGGGCTATTTAATGCAAAATCTTGTTTATATATGCTATGATTAAGAGAATAGTTTGTAGATAACATTTTTAAATGAGCTAGTTCTCATTTGTTTGTAAACAGTTAACTGATTTCAAGTCTATTGTTAACACTAATAGATCTATTTGGTACAGTTAAATGGTTTCAAAAATTATGATCTAATATAACTAGTTCAATTCAATATCAGTCATGTTTTTTATGCACAGCTAAATGGTTTCAAGTATAGTAAATGATTAAACAGTTCCATTTGACACATAGATAGGATCCTAACAGGTACTACCACTTTGGGTCAGGGTGGACCTGGGAGTAATAGCAATGAAGGGCTGCTCCATATTCCCCAAATCTCCTGAACAGAAGCCTTACCATCAGACAGTTTAGTGTCATATCCAGGACACTTGTTTTGCAGGGGGAAGTCTTATATCTTTGCCGAGGTGCAGTTGACATATTCTACAGCATTAGCCGACTGGGCTAGGAATAAATTTTTAAAAGTTTTTTAGTGTCTGAGATTTTACACCTGATTCTTGGTCTATTGCACCCATTGAATAAGAATATACCCTTCATTTTTTCTTGCAGGTCTAATTTTTTAGATAATGTATGAAACCATTTTATTTATCAAAAACGCAATAATAATGATTTCTTGACATCAATCCTTGGGCTCAACCAGTTGTATACATAACAGTTAGGGTTATATCATTCTTTAGTTAGGGTGATATCATTCTTTAGTTAGGGTGATATCATTCATTACTTAGGGTTATATCATTCTTTTGTTGGGTTTATATCATTCTTTAGTTAAGGTTATATCATTCTTCAGTTAGGGTTATATCTTTCTTTAGTTGGGTTTATATCATTCTTCAGTTAGGGTTATATCATTCTTTAGTTAGGGTTATATCATTCTTCTTTAAGGGCTATCTCATTCTTTAGTTAGGGTTATATCATTCTTTAGTTAGAGTTATATCATTCTTTAGAAACCAAGGCTGAGGGAGAAAATTGCTGGCATATTTAGAATCGACAACAGAAATTTAAGGTCTATCTCAGGCACCTAATTCCATGTTCCCCACATCATTAGTTGCTTAATTTGTGACTGATTTGTTGTTCCAGGAGTTCCTTGATTTTTAGCACAGATTCTTTACCTGCAAGAAGACATTCACTTGCAACCAATTCAAAACAAAATCTTAACCAAAGGAAACAATTTTTTGTTTATCTAATTTAATAATTTTTTGTCTATCTAATGCTACAAAACAGAGGTTACAATGAACAGAAGCAAAATATATGTGATCGATCTTATTTAGCTTGCAGATATCAATCAAATATATAAATAACAGAAAAAATCTCTTTAAAAAGAGGCTCTAAAGGCATTTTTTTCTCTTTATCCAGATGACTTCAAGCGGGTAAAAAAATTCAACAACAATAACAAAAACACCACAAACAACAGCTAATAATAATAATAATAATAATAATAATGATTTCCTCTTAATTCAGATTATTCAGTTTATATTTCTTCTTCTTCTTTTTCTTCTTCTTCTTCTTCTTCTTCTTAACAACAACAACAACAAAACTCCTATATAATCTCTTGGAGCGCTGTCTTTTAAACAATAGATTCCAACTTCATGCTTACTTTTGAGTCAATTTTATATGCTATATATGCATCTACCCGAACCCTCTGCCATGGGCAGGATGTGACACAAGGTCAAATTTTGAGCAAAGTGTGGTCAGTTGGAATTCTGAGTTTTCCTTTTAGACTAGTTTCCAACCAAAGCTAAAGAGCCCAGTCTACCCTCTCAACAATGTATACCTCTGTATGTGAATGTGTGAGTGTGTGGTATAGAGCTCCTTTTTAAGTCTAACAGGAAATAACTCATTTATAGAATGTCTTTCTCTGATAATTCAATTTGAATGAACTTATGGTATTCTCATGATTTTAAAAATATGGTTCTCATATATATATATATATATAGTCATCCACAGACAGATCTGTTTCGTTCAATCAGAACTCATCAGTGTGGCTAGACATCAGCTTCCCGTAGCTGGGATTGAAACCTGGTTGACTCAAATGCCAAGCCAATCTTCTAACCATTCAGCCACGAGAAGCCATTAGCTGCGAAGTAAATTTTAAATGGTTATGAATCACAATTACTATTGTTTACATACATCCGTTCAATGGCTACCAAGACCTCAATTCATATAGGAAGAGGCTTGCAATAAACGCTAATGGCAACACAATTACTTCTTTGCCAGAGAACTCAACCATACAGGGGTAGGGGAGTATCATATATATATATATATATATATATATATATATATATATATATATGAAACATCCTATAATTCTTATCAGTTGAGGAGTAGAGAGTCTTTTGGAAAAATTGATATAATTTCATAATTAAATAATTTCATCAATTCTCATTCAAGTGATCTCAAATTTTAATTGCCCAGTCGGCTGGAGCTCTAGAATACACCGACTGCTTCTCTGCAGAGGGGTAAGACCCCCCCCTAACGAGTGTCCTGGATATGACACTAAACAATCTGATGCTAAGGTTCCAGCAGTGCTGGAGCTTCGGGGAATGCAGAGTACCCCTTCATTACCATCGCTCCCAGGTCCACTCTGGCCCCAGAGTGGTAGCACCTGATAGGGCCCTATCTATGGGTTAAATAGAACTAACAGCATACTTATGCTAAAATGAGTTGTTTGGTTAAACTGAATAGCTTGAAATAGAAATATTTTTCACAATTAAACCATACTTGCATTTAAACTGCGTGCTTATGCTTAGCTGAATTATTTGAAATAGAACTGTTTTTTGACATTAAAACTGTATTTACAATTAACTGAATTGTTACATATAACTGCTTGAATAGTTCGAAATGGAAATGTTTTTGACAAACCGTGTACTTATGCTAAACTGAATTGTTTTCAGTAGAACAGATTATTGACATAAAAATGGATTTGGCATTAGATAACCAACAAAGGTTGATATGCCATAAAACCCAACAAACCAAACCAAACCAAATCAAATTTTAACAGGAGAATCCCTGTAACATAATGGTTAGACTGCTGCCTGGAAGTAAGTGAGTTCAAACTCTGGTCAAGCAATTAAGTTCACTTTCAGACTAATACCCGTGGTAGGTAGAAACCCCTATGCCTATGCTGTAGAATACACCGGCTGCTTCTCTGCACAGGGGTAAGACCCACCCCCCAACAAGTATCCTGTATATGACACTAAACAATTTGATGGTGAAGTTCCAGTAATGCTGAAGCTTTGGGAATGTGGAGTACCCCTTTATTGCCATCACTCCCAGGTCCACTCTGGCCTGGCGTGGTAGCACCTGATAAGGGTCCTATCTATGGGTTAAATAGAACTAAACCATGCTTCCTTCACAATACTGATTTTTGCATTTAAATGAATTAGAACTGTTTGAATACACTGAATAGTTTGAAATAGAAATGTTTTTCACAATTAAACTGTGTACTCATGCTAAACTGAATTGTTTGAAATAGAACTGATTATTTGAATAAAATTAGATTTGGCATTAAATAACCTACAAAGGTTGATATGCCATAAAATCCAACCAACCAACCAACCAACCCCTTATCCCTCCAGGTATAGTATTTGTTGGACTGTACCACTTCAGTTAATAAATAACTAACTCTTTATTTCACTGTGCATCTCTTCCTTGCCATGATACAATAGGCATGAACCCCCTTATCCCTCCAGGTATAGGTTAAATAGTATCACAGCTGCTCTTCTTCAAGTATATGCTTTTGCACTAAATAACCAACAAAGGTTTATATGCCATTAAACAAAGAAACCAAACCAAATTTTAATAGCATGTGTAAAACAACTAAAATTCAATGTTTAATTTTTAAACACTTTTTTTTTTCCAGTGAATGGCATCTCTATACCAGAATAGGAAAACAATAAACATAGAATTTTGAGTTGTTTTACACATGCTGTTAAATTTTGGTTTGATTTCTCTGTTTAATGCCATTTTGTCCATCAATGAAATAGACAACGCATCAATGAACTATTACATATTGAAAATGCTAATTGATTATTCTGAGAAATTGTTTGTATTTGTACACATTCTTTGATACACTGTCTCCTTTGATCAGTGGTTTTTAACCTGTGGTCCAAGGACCCCACCGAATCAACATCAACAGCAGGTATCCACAGGCATTGCTAGGGAATCTTGAAAATTTATATTATCTGCTAAGTGATAGAACTGGTAATATGTATTTTTAGTTTCTAGTACACACCTATTATAATTCTGTTTAAACAGCAACCACTCCCAGAATTTTGACTTAACAATGGATATTCAGAAATCGTGCTGTCTCAAAAGACAATCAAAATACTGTTACCTTTTGCAACAAGATATTTATGTGAAACAACATTTTCAGCACTTACCAATATGATGACCAAATACAGATATTGATGTGTGCAAAGTCAATTGTATGTGTCTTTGTTGAAAATATCACCAAGAAATAACAATTTGTGCCAACCAATGCAAGCACATCACTTTCAATACAAATTTTATATGGAGTCTAAGTTTGAAAACCATTGCCTTTAAAGAAATAGTTTATTTTACATTTAAGCTTTAAAAACGACTCCAGGATGTTTCTTTTTTTTTATAGATGTTAAATTTTAAAGACCAGTATTTTTGTTTTTTAACACTTGATGTGATAACTGATTCTCTGATGGCAAATATTATTGCATAGGGTCAAAGTATACAGAACTCTGTATAAGAATAGAGCAATTATCAGGGAAATTATTTAATCCCAGGAAATATAGAATTGCAACACTCTGAAGGTTGATACTGACTTTGACCTGGCTACTGTATGTGTTTGCTGTCTTAGAACAGTGGTTTTCATACTGTGGTTTAGAAGGTCAATAGCAGGTGTCTGTGGAGGCTGCAAGGGTGTCTTGAAAATTTATAATTATAAGTGATAGAACTGCTATATATTTTTAGTTATTATTACACACTTATGAAAATTCAGTTTAAACAGCAATCACTCCCAGAATTTTGGCTTAGCATGACTTCTGAATATCCATTGTTGTCTCAAAAGACAATCAAAATACAAGCACATCTCTCTCAGGGCAAATATTGGATGTAATTTTCATTAAATATTTTTGATAAATTCATTTTATTTATATAGGGTACCATGAGATTTCATTCTTCTTTATATGATGGTTGGTTGGGTTTTATGGCATATCAACCTTTGTTGGTTACTTAATCCATTTTTATAGAAATAATCAGTTCTATTTCAAACAATTCAGTTTAGCATAAGTACACAGTTTAATTGTTAAAAACATTTCTATTTCAAGGTGTTCAATTTGATCAAAAAGTTCTAATTCAAACAATTCAGTTTCGCATAAGTATGCAGTTTAGTTCTATTTAACCCATAGATAGGACCCTATCAGGTGCTATCACTCTGGCCCAGAGTGGACCCGGGAGCGATGTCAATGAAGGGATACTCTGCATTCCCCAAAGCTCCAACATTACTGGAACCTCACCATTAGATTGTTTAGTGTCATATACAGGATAATCGTTGGGTGAGAGGGTCTCACCCCTCTGCAGAGGTACAGTCGGTGTATTCTACAGCCCCAGCCAACTGGGTAATTCTTTACATTCATGTCAACAAGATTTCAGGTCAACAAGATTTCATCTTTATTTATGGAGGGTCCATGATATTTCATTTTTATTTATATGGAGGTCTACTTGATAGATCCTGAAATAAAAAGTTTAAAAACTACTGCTCTCGATAAATAAACATTTTTTGTTTTTTTGTGAAGAAACTACAGCATTGTTGAGATCGGCCAGAACACTGAGAAGAGTCCTGGAGTCTTGAGGAGACTTGGTATCACTCAGATTCCAATAAATGACCATCATCTAAAGCAAGTGTGAAAAACTCACGAGAAGTAAAATAATTATTGTACTCCCTACATAATGGACTCACTCTCCTCCATAAATACACTTCAACGTGAGCGTCAGAGTACACCAATCAGCGTAAGACAATCACGTGAGATACCATTTGCGTAGTGGACAGATAGTCACTACCCCCACTGAACACTCAGCTTCCTATCAACTACTGTTTAACCAGGTTCACTTGTATCTTGTTTCTGTTACTTGAATATATATGTTTTTCTATCGACCTTTTTGTGTCTTTTTTTTGTCAGCATCACAATAATAATAATAATAATAATGGATATGCTCTCTGTGAGACTTGAACTCATATCCTCTTATGCTGAGAGGTTATCCCTTATATTATACATCATCAATACTATTCTTCTCCATGTTACATACCCTCTTAGGAGAGAGTTCCGTAGCATAGTGGCTAACATGCCAGATTGCGAGTTCAAACTCCAGTTGTGCTATTATGTTCACTTTTGGACTAATACCCTTGGGAAAGGCATTAACCCGCTTATTCCCTTGCTATGAGTTAGATTGTACCACAGCTGTTCTTCTACAAGGATGGCTTTGGCATTAAATAACCCATGAAGGTTGATATACCATTAAAATAAAGAAACTAATCTAGACTCTCTTCTTCTACATATGATACCCATCCCTTTTTTTTCTTCAGTCACCATGTTACTTCTTGTTACAATTTTGTATTTTTCTCATCATGTTGATTTTTTATGGGTACCTATTTACTTTTTTTACTTTGTAACAATTTTCATTTCACACCGCTCATCCGTCAAAATGGGAAGTCAGAGCTCAAAACAGAGATGGGATTCAGTCTGTTTTCATTACCAAATTTTAACTGGCTAAAGCCTTATCCCGTGGTGTAATGGTTATCGTCACAGGATATGGACACGGCGATACGAGTTCAATTCCTGGACAAGACTGATTGCATTTCACATAGCACTAATATCCTTGGGAAAGATATGAATCCAATTATTCTCCCTCCAGCTATGGATAAATAGTAGGGCAGACTAGGTTCTTCAGCCTTGGCGAGGCAACTAGTCTAGGAGAAGGAAAACTCTGAATTCAAACCTGTTAAACTCTGCTTAAAATAATTGACCTTGTGTCATATCCTGCCCGAGCGGAGGGGTTGGGTAAATAGGATCACACGTCAATCAAACAAGATGACTCAACTGTGATGAAGACAATTTATTCAAACTAACTTCGAGTTACACTGATAATAGATTTCGCCAATCTATTATTTGACATCTATTGTATTTTTTTTTTTTTTACTTCTGTTGCATATTGACGCCTGACTGCCGGATCTGCCAGCAGTGTACACAATGTGATTGCTGAAGGCACCTGAATAAACAACCGGAAAATAAGTGGAAGCAGTCATATGGTTAAGTGAAAAATGTGTGGGCATTGTGAAATGATATATGCAGATGCCCACGTGAGATATTGGCAGTCTTGCGGCAGTTAGTGGTAAAGTCACCCGAGTCTAATAGTCAACAGAAGAGAATAACGGCTGGCATAGGGCCAAGGGCCCACAGACGGCTCCCAGTGGAATACGTCTTGTCAGGGAAGAAAAGATGTAAGGCCTTGAAGACAACACAGCATGTTATGGTCAAGAGAAGTTATGGGTCAACGTGGCAGTCTGACTTTGCTTCCCTGTCTCTGTTTATCTCACACCTACTGAGATTCAACCCCTTAAGAAAGAATAAAGAGACATATATTTTTATAGACAAGTCTTATGGTCGTTCTTCCTCCATGCTTATTTCTTTATCTTCATTAAGGTCCATCATTTATCGTTCTTCTTTGTGATGGTATATAACTCTCCTTGTGAGTTTTTCACCCCAGTTTTAACTGATGTTTTTTTTTGTTTTTTTTTACTGAAGTCTGAGTGATAGCTGTATTTGTCGACCGTCCCACTATCTGGACGAGTGTGGCACAAAGCGTGCCCGACAGCTCCAAAAATGCCTCCGGCCCCATCGGCATTCCCCTAAAAGGGGCGTCTCAGGTGATAAACCTAATTCCTACAAGGAGGGTTAAAGCCTGGGGGTCATCCCCTTGAGGCTCAAGGTATGTCCAGAGATGAGACACACCCAACCAGATCCATGCCACTGACACCACAGCCGGCCGAAGTGTGTCACATCAACTGGTTTCGGCTGATTGAATCTGAGTGATAGCAAGTCTCCTGAGGTCTCTGGAACACTTCTAAAATATTCTAGCAGATTTTAACAGTACTTTAATCTGGATGGTCTCAATTCTTCTTCCAGTCTCTTGTTCTCTAGTTCCAGGCCTTTTGGGACCATTCCAAAGGCTCCAACAACAATTACTATCTCTGTTATTTTCATATTCCACAGCTTTTTCAGCTCTCCAGAAAGTTCCAGGCATTTATCTATCTATTTGTTTTTGTTTTATTTTCACTCTATAGTCTGCTGGAACTTTAAAATCCACTAAATGTCAAGTTCTTTTCTATGGAACCGGAATGTGGTAGTGATACCAATCACAGTCAGAATTTTTGGAACAATCCCAAAGAATCTGGAAAAGATTTTGAAGGAATTGCAGATCTAGGGAAAGATTGAGATGTTCAGACCACAGATCTCTGTAGATCAGCTAGAATACTGAGAAGAGTCCTGAAGAAATTTTCTATCATTCAGGGCTCAATGAAGACCACCTGTCATTGTTAATATATCTAATATACATTCTGAATGTTTGTTTGTTTTTTTTTTCTTTTTGAAGACAAAGTTTTGCTATTTTGGTTGTTGGAATTTTCTCTTTGTTTGAGAACATATTCTCATAGAATTTTGATGGTAACTAGAAATGTTTGGTTGATTAATGACAGATTAAAGCAGATGAGAGTGAGCCCTTTTTTTTCTTTACTGAACTGTTAATTTGCTGACTTGCGGATTTAACATTCTCTCACAGTTCTGGTGTGAAAACTCACAGAGAAAGAATGATGATTGGCAATGCTTCATTTAAAAACAAAAGTAAGTGGTGAGAATAAGTAAGTAAAGTAAAGTTGTCTCCCTTTAGTCAAGGGCGACCAAAAGGCTCCCTTTTCAATAGCTACTACACCAAGATGTAGGGGAGGGCACAACTCCTTTCCCTGGAGTGCCCCACTTTACCCTTGATACATACCTTATAATGCTGAGTGTTAAGCTAAGAGGTATCAAGTACCATTTTTAAAGTCTTTGGTATGACATGACCTAGGATTGAACTAAGGCCTCCCAGACCATTGGTGAGCACTCTACCCACTGGACCAATGAGCAGGTTAAATGGTGAGAATCAATGCAGAAATTACAAGTCATAATTAATAATAATAATTATTATTATTATTATTATTGCTATTATAATTACTATTACTACTATAAAAGTAACAACAGCTATTTAAAGCTCATTCAAATAGCATATAAGAAACACAAGAATTATGAAATTCTACATTGTTGGATTTGTCTAGGTGAACCAGACATGCAGGACACTGCCTGAGAAGCGGGGACGAACTCATAAGTGATGTACTCATATGGACCCCCACACATGGCCGTGCAAAAGCAGGATGACCAGCACGAACATACATTCAGCAACTATGTGAGGATACAGGATGTTGTCCAGAAGACCTGCCTGAGGCGATGAACGATAGGGAAAAGTGGCGAGAGAGGGTCAGGGATATCCATGCTTCCAGCACAACATGATGATGATGATGATGATGACATTGTTGGATATTTTGATTTAAAAAGTTCTCTTTCTTTCTGTTCTTTAATACATGATAAACTCGACAACAAATTTAAAAAATGCAAGTTGAAATTAAAGATGTAAATTGATTGATTGATTGATTTTAATAGCAAATCAAAGCATCTAGGATTATTATATGCCTAGGTTAGAGAATTGCATTCACTGTACAGTCATATTTACATTTTTGTGCAGCTGTTGCATTAGAGTTTCTTTTTTTTTGCCCATGGTCCTATCAAATGCAAATAATTTTCTATTTTACCTATTGCTGGGATCATAGTAAGTACTATCACTTCAGGTCAGAGCGAACCTGGGAATAATGGTTGGCATACTCCACACTCCCGCAACTTCCAGAACCGTCAGATGCAGTTTAGTGTCATACCCAGGACACACTCTTAGGTTTCTTTTCCCCTCTCCCAGCTGTGTTCTTGTCTTCAAGATGCAGCCAAAAACAAATTAAACTTGTTCCTAGGAATTCTGATTGCAGTACAGCACCTCATCCATTGCATGACTGTTGTCTTGCTCTTTTCTCACAAGATGTACTGATAGTAATGAAAACAAAACACCAAGTCCACACCAACGTGTTTGGTGTGGCCACTACTGTAAAGTCTTTATATCTGAGGTAATGGATACTTGCTAGGTATGGACTATTACCAAGATGAATTGATAAGATGGATGGTGATTAAAGACAGAGGGAGAACGAACATCTGCGGCTATGCCTGGTACATTCCTTTATTCACCAAATCCCCCGGATGTGGTAGGGGCCGTAACCCCTGTGGCATCAGAGGTTATTTCCCTTTTGTTAGTTAGGATATTGCAACTACCAATGCCTCCATTCATATTCCTACATGATCTCAGACTCAACATGGAGGTCTATATTAAGTGCCTGGAGGAGGTAGTGCTGACATGTGTAGAATTACAATAACACATACCTCCGTAAAGCATCCAGCTGGCAGACAAAAATAAAGCAGGTCATAGCTCAGTGCCATCCTCCTTACAATGCTAAACTGAAGCTGGTTTATATAATAAAATACTTTCACTTACTTACAAGCAGCCAATGACGATCTATGCAATGGAATAGTCCACTTGTGCACAAGGGGATGCCCCAAGGTACCATAAATAGTTCCTGTTCCTCAATCGGGAATTGAGTTTCCTGTCTTCACGACTAATTGCTCTTAGCTAACGCAATTAATTACTCTCGGCTATCACAACTAATTGCTCTACGCCACCTGACAAATCCTACAACATGAATGAAGAGACTGACAGTTGGAAGACCCTAATGTCTGGCAACAGGACTCTCTGTGATGCCATACAAACAAGAGAATCCAATCTTGCCCATGAGAAAATTTCTGTGACCACATCACCCCTAATGTCAGGCCACTTAACTCCCCAGATTACAATTCTTTTGATTATTATATATGAGGCATGATTTGAGCTACAAAACTCTGTGCAACATCAAAGATAAACTGAAGGTAACTATAATAACAGTATTTAGCAATTCAAACAAGAAGACTGTTGGAAAGGCTTTCAGAAGATACTAATGCCATCTAGTGGCTGTGGTTGAAGCCAATGGTGATTTTCTTTGAATAAATTTAATCTATAGTATTTCAAAATATTTTCATGTAATTTTGGTAAATACATCTAATCAGCTGAGATGTTAGTGTTATTTTCATTTTTGCATAATTTAGACATCAATCTAGCCATCGGATCCTGTATAATCATACCTATGTATTACATATTGATTCCCTAGATTACCAATTGCAAATATATCTCAAGAAAATTAATTTGCCCATATTTACAGTTGTGTCTTAAAGTGAGTTATATTTGTCTTGCATGGTTGACCTCACTACCTGTATTTACATATATGTTATTTACATGATTATTTTGTGATCTAAATATCAGCCATTCAGGAGAAATTAATAAAGGTCAAAAGTTGATCATCATCTAAAATGCCTGTTAATTCAAGCGTAAAATCCAGAATCCTTGCCATAAAGTTCAACTCAAGAGTACTAAGGACCAATACTGGATATAAAGGAGCAGGCTGAGTAGTTGGGTAATAGGGAAGTGCATAAATGCTAAAACATCAAGAGGTTCAAGTAACAAAAATCTCATTTTTAAAATGGCCTCAAATAAATCAATGTGTTATAGCTAAAATATTTTAACACAAGAAATTCGTTTGGAGGCACTTGTAGTGTAATGGTTATCATCGTAAGAAATGGACATGGTAACCCAAATTCAAATCCTGGACAAAGCTGTTTGCATTTCACATAGTGCTTATACCCTTAAGGAAGGGTACGAATCCAATTATTCTCACCCCAGCTATGGGTAAATAGTAGGGTAGACTTGGCTCTTTAATCTTGGTATGTTAACAGTCTAGAAGGAAAAATCTGAATTCAAACCAGTTTTATGCTACCTAAAAACTGACCTTGTGTCACATCCTTCTCTTGGTAGAGGGGCTAGGTAAATAAATAGAAATCTCTTCTGTTCTATTTATATACTAGATATATCTTAAATAGTACACTATAGCTGGGAAATGAATTACCCAATAGATCTTTATGTATTTTTTAAGACCTGAAGTTTTAGAAATTGATGTCAAATTCAAATTGAATGTGTTTACTGAATCGAAAGTAGATTGAAATAGCCAATAACTCTTTTTGCCTGGGGGCCCAGTTCTCCATCAGTCTATCTCTGTGAAACTGGGTTATTTCTAATGCTGAGTTGCTGATTAAAATATCTTAAAACCATAAAACAAATAAATTTGTTTTAGTACTTAAAACCTGAATTGCTGATATTTGTGCTGCTGCCAAGAAGTATATATACACTTGTGGCGTAATGGTTATTGTCATTGAAAAGAGACCCAGCAACCTGAGTTCAAATCCTGGACAAAGTAATTTGCATTTCACTTTGTACTAATACCCTTCAGAAAGGTATCAATTCAACTATTTTCCTTCTAGCTATGAGCAGAGCAGATTGGGCTTTCTAGCCTTGGTATAGCAACTGGTCTAGGAGAAGGAAAAGTGAATTCAAACCAGCTGTACTCCACATAAAAATTGATCTTGTATCCCATTCTACTCATTGTGGAGGGGTTGACTAAATACAATCTATCAGTATATATGACTTGGCTACCTGAATCCTTATTTTTTTAGGCTTTTAACAGATAACAACATTTTATTTTTACTGCTATTTTACAATGAGAAACCCAGCATGAAAAGACCCCAAGTTATTGCCCTTGGCTTTCTAAGTCTTTATAAGATACCAGTTTAATTTTTGCTTTATATTACAACTTTTTGTGAACATTTTCCCTTCATCAAAATTATTGTTGTATAATACTCATAGTTAATTTTCTCCTTCCTTTTTTTATGTAATATACTTCTTTTCTGTTTTCCAAAATGGCTGCACTCTTCAAAGATTATAGAGTTCAGTCAATTTTCCAGTAGCAAAGGACAATTTGCATGTGAATAGGGCTTCATTTTGATCACCTCTAAAACATTCAAATTGTTCTTTGTTTTTCTTTTAACTTCAGTCAGATGACCAGAGAAATAAGAACCAAAATAAAACTGAATGGGGAAAGGTATGAGGAGGAAGGAAACTAATATCAGAAAAAATAGGAGGGTGAGGAAAAGAAGAAGATAGAGAAGCTGAGGAAAAAAAATTAATACATCAAAACTAAAGAGAAAAAGAGATAGCACTAGTAAGAGGGCTTGAAGCAGAGAGACAAGAGAATAAAGAGTGATAGATAGAGGATAAAGTGTGGGTGAAATAAGTGTTAGAAGGAATAGGAGTAGTTAGAGAGAATACAAAGTGTGAGGAGTGATTAGAAAGATTGGGTTGGTTCGTTCGTTCGTTGGTTGGGTTTTATGGTATATCTACCCTTGTGGGTAGATATACCATAAAGAGCACCTCTGGTGGTGTAATGGTTAGCAAGTTAGACTAGCAAACCTACATGAGTGAGTTCGAGTCTCATTGGGTGCCCCATTCATTTGGCCTTGTGCTAAATCGAAGTAAAGACCTTCGTAAATTACTACCCTTGTGGGTTATCAAACACCAAATCCAGTTTATACACACACACACACACTTATATATATATATATATAATTTGTAAACAAATAGTTTATAGGTAACATTATTTTTATATGTGTCAGAGCTCATATGTGTGCTCACAGTTAAATAGATTCAAGTATTGCTAACCCTAATAGTTCTATTTGAAAACAGTTAAATGGTTTCAAGTATTGCTTAGGCTAATAGTTCTATTAGCCACTGGGGGTGTCCTTAAGTTGTAATGGTTAAAGCGATGAACTGCGGGATCGTAGTAAGCGAGTTCAAACTCCAGTCGTGCTACAACATTCACTTTCAGACAAATACCCGGGGAAAATGTATGAACCCACTTATCCTCCCAGCTATGGGTTAAATAGTAACACTACTGTTCTTCTAGGAGAATGGCTTTGGCATTAAATAACCGACAAAGGTTGATATGCCATTGAACAAAGAAACCAACCAACCAACCAACCAACCATCTATTTGCCACAGTTAAATGGTTTCAAGATTGCTGTCTAATACTAATAATTCAATTTTATATTAATCATTTGTTTTGCAGATAATTAAATGGTTTCAAGTATAGAAAATGATTAAACAATCCTATTTGATCCATAGATGATATGCTACCAGATACTACTACTTTGGGTCAGAGTGGACCTGGGAGTAATGGCAATGAAGGTGTACCACGACATTCCCCAAAACTCCTAAACTGGAGCTTCTGCATTAGATGTAGTTTAATGTCATCTTCAGGGGTCCCTCATTAAAAGAGTCTTATGTGAGATGCTGTCAATATATTCTACAGCTCCAGCTACCTGGGCTGTGTTTCATTTAGTTGATTTGTTTAATGGCACATCAACTCCTTATGGGTTGTTTAATGCCAAAATTTGATTCCTTTGTAAATGACTGTAAACTATATTTTCAATGGCCCATTGTATCTTTTTTTTTTTTGACGTGCACATTTTAGTTGCCCATAATCATTTGTTTGCACACAGTTATATTCAGTTATATTCTGTTCCTGATACTATCAATTTGCACACAGTTGTATGATCTCAAATTTTCCTTAGACTAATAATTTATACACAGTTAAGATTTCAAGTAATTATACCAACATAATTTATTTTACAGTTTCAAGTAACAAATAATAATAATAATCCTTAGTAAAAAATTAGAGCTTCAAGTAACTATTCTTAATATAATTAATTTGCACACATTTGTATGCTTTCAAATGTTTCTAAGACTAATAATTTATACATAATTAGGATTTCAAGTAACTATTCATTCTTGATAATTATTTGTTTTCCACAATTGTATGGTTTAAGTAACTGATAATAATAATGATAATAATCCTTAGTAAATCAAACAATTATTTTTAATGTAAATGAATTTCAAACAGATCTATTTGACCCATAGATAGGATACTAATAGGTACAGCCACTCTGGGTCAGAGTTGACCTGGGAATAATGGCAATGAAGAGGTACTTCATACTCACCCAGATTTCCAGAATTTAAGCCTTACAATCAGATGCAGTCTAGTATCAATACCTAGGACACTTCTAAGAAAAACGAAGATAATATGAAGGATACATTTTGTAGTTTATTGTAGATATATGATTGGTTGGCTGATTGGTTGGCTGGCTGGTTGGTTGGTTTCACAGTATGTCAACACATGTTGGGTTATTTTATGCTGTAGCCAAATTTATGGCTTCCAGTAACTAGTAATGTTCATTTGTAATTACGAGGTACATACTATAAGTTTCCACACTTTTTTCGTATGGATATTTAAAACAGTTGTAGACTCTTGAAAATTCAGTATGTTATTGCTATACATCTTATGAGATGACTGACCAATTTTTATGATTTCAGATTCAAATGAACAGCTACAGCAGGAATTGGAATACACCCTACTAAAGCCTGATTGTCACAGCTGGTGAATTTCAAGAGGATGTGACAAAGGTCATTGATACATGCACACAAGAGGACTTCCATGGGGCCTTCCAGAAATTGTTGGAATGGTACAAGTGCATTGCAGCTGGAGGAGATTACTTCGAAGGGGACTAGAGTTTTATGTGTATACTATCAATAAAAGTGGCCATACGAAAAAAGTCTGTAAACTTATTGTATGCTCTTCATAATTCTAGCTTCAAGTAACTATTCTTAATATAAATAATTTGTATACAGTTGTATGATGTTACATCTCTATTACTATTTATTATAATTATTGATAATAATAACAATAATAATAATAATAATGATCCTATTTACCCAACCCCTCCGCTCGAGCAGGATATGACACAAGGTCAATTTTAAAGCGGAGTTTAACAGGTTTGAATTCAGAGTTTTCCTTCTCCTAGACTAGTTGCCTCACCAAGGCTGAAGAACCTAGTCTACCCTACTATTTACCCGTAGCTGGAGGGAGAGTAATTGGATTCATATCTTTTCCCAAGGGTATTAGTGCTATGTTAAATGCAATCAGTCTCGTCCAGGTTTGAACTCGTGTTGCTGTGTCCATTTCCTACGACGATAACCATTACACCACAATAAATACCTGGACATTGCTAGAGAACTGAATGAAATATGGATTATAAAAGTGATGATGATATCAATTTTAATTGGCATGCTTGGTACTGTTAGAAAAAGGATAAATACAGAGACTGCAGGACTTGGAAATAAGAATACGAATGGAGATAATCCAAATTACGGCATTGTAGAGATCAACCAGAATACTAAGAAGTGTCCAGAAACTTGAGGAGAATTGTTGTCACACGGACTCCAGTCAAAAACCTTGAACTAATGCTGATGTGTTAAACTCCCAAATGAGTAAAGGAGTAGTTGGAGAGACACAACTGGGTTGGCAAGGTGATCCACTGGGAAATGTGCAGGAAATTTCAGTTCAACCATACAAACAAATGGTATATGCACAACCCAGCACCTGTCCTAGAAAATGACTCGCATAAACTCCTATGGGACTTTAACATACAAATGGATCAACTAATCCCAGCCAGAAGACAAGACCTTATAATAATCAACAAAAAAAAAGAGAATTTGCAAAATTGTCGACTTTGCTGTCCCAGCGGACCACAGAATAAATCTGAAGGAAAGTGAAAAGAAGGATAAGTACCTCAACCTTGCTAGAGAATTGAAAAAGCTGTGAAACATGAAAGTAACAATTGTGCCAATTGTAATTGGTGCGTTAGGCACAATAACTAAAGGTTTATCAAAAGGCATGGAGGATTTGGAAGTTGGCGGACGGGTAGAGACTATCCAAACGACAGCATTGCAAAGAATGGCTAGAATCTTGAGATGAGTCCTGGAGACTTGAGGAGACTTGCTGTCACTCAAACTCCAGTGAAAAACCATAAAGGAGTAAATAATAATAATAATAATAATAATACCACCTTGTTTGCACTGTATATGATTTCAAATATCATTATTAATACAAATAATTTTTGTTTCAAGTATTTCTATCAAAAACTAATAATTTTCAAACAGATCTGTTTGACCCATACATAGGATCCTAACAGGTACAACTGCAAGTCAGAGTGGACCTGGGAGTAATGACAATGAAGGGGTGACTCCATACTCCATAGAGTTCCACAATTAGAGTCTCACAACCAGATGCAATGTCATTCTTTGACACCCCTTGACAGAAGGTCTTACACAGTCACCAGGGCCTGTTGAATTCCACTTCATAAAAATCAATTTTTCATGATAAAGCATGCCCTGATGATGGATTAGTTGTCCCCCACTGGTTTTCCAGGGGACCACTTGTAATTCACACTGGGGCAGGGGTTATTGAGTTGATCACTTGGTGTCAGGGGCTTTCCTTCCAAGCCCTACCTGCATAGCAGAACTAAGTTTATCTCTTCGCACATGTCTCCCCTAAAGGGTAATGCCAAGGGGATCAAACACTTTTTTGTGATGACCATGCATTAGTCTCAATTTGTGCATGGTCCATCCCCCACATTAAAATGGCCTTGTATCAAATCTGGCCTGGTGGGAGGTCAGATAAATTCTAAATCTTACCCTTTGATAATGAATGCTAACCCCTCTTGAACTTGAAGCTGTAGAACAGGAAATGAAACCCAAATGACAGAGAAAAGCGGGTGTTCAATGGGGAGGCATTTGAACTTTGAAAACTGACATGATGTAACTCTGGAAGACTACTGGGTTATGAAAATGTGTTGGGGGGGATACAAAACACCTGAAAGTTTACAAGGAAGACAAAATAAGTAGAGCATTGCCAACATGTGTAAGACTGCTATCTGCTGTCTATCTACTATGAGTCCTCTTTCTCTTTCTCTCTCTCTCTTCTTCAAGTAAGTGACTAGCACATATCATATATATATATACCGACTCATTGGTCTAGTGGGTAGAGTGTTCGCCAATGGTCCGGGAGACCAGGGTTAAATCGTAGGTCAGGTCATACCAAAGACTTTAAAAATGGTACTTGATACCACCTTGCTTAACACTAAGCATTATAATGTATGTATCAAGGGCAAAGTGGAGCAATCCAGGGGAAGGAGTAGCACCCTCCTCTACACCTCGGTGTAGTAGCTATTGAAAAGGGAGCCTTCAGGTTGCCCTCGACTACAGTTGCCAACTTTACTTTTTACTTAATATATATATACATATATATATATACATATATATATGTGCATATGTATTTACATATACTAGCATTCACTAATGGTCCAGGAGACCTGGATTCAATCTAATTCAAGTCATATCAAAAACACAAAAAATGGTACTGGATGCCTCCTTGCTTAACACTTATTATAAAGTACGGATCAAGAGTAAGTGGAGCAATCCAGGAAAAGGAATTGCACCCTCCCCTACCACTCGGTGTAGTTGCGATCAAAAGAAAGAGCTTTCAGGTTGCCTTGACTACGGTCGGCCAACCTACTTATATTTGCATACAAATTTATACATGTGAACAAAAGAAGAAAGTGCTAGAATAAAAAGGTACCTCATTCTTATAACTCTGTCTTCATCTAATCTTTTCCCAAATCCGCCAGACAAATATATGAAAATATGAAAATAAACTATCGTGGTATCTTAACTTAAGATTTGGAAACTTAAGAGATGCAAGATTTGTAAGTAATGTACATCAGATGATCAGCAAAACCCATGAAAATTTCACTTTTTTATAAAACAATCAATTTTTTATATTTTTTTATAACCAAACTAATCAAAAGAGAATAATATACATTTAAAAAAAATTGCTTTTTTTATTCATTACTCGTTATTATTTTGCTTCTTTATTTTACTCGTCTCTCCCTTCTCGCTCTGACTCTCTCTCTCTCTTCCTGCTCTCTCTCTCTCTCGCTGCTCTCTATCTCTCTCTTCCTGCTCCCTCTCTCTCTTCCCACTCTCTCTCCTTTTCCGCTCTCTCTTCGCGCTCTCTCTCTCTCTCTCTCTCTCTTCGCGCTCTCTCTCTTCGCGCTCTCTCTCTCTCTTCCCACTCTCTCTCTTCCCACTCTCTCTCCTCTCTCTCCTCTATATCTTTCTTTTCTTTTTTTCCTTCCTTTTCTTTTTTTTTCCTTTCTTTATTCTTTTCTTCCTTTTTTCCTTCCCCAGAAGCAGATAATAAGCATCTGATGTATGATACCTTTTTTTTCTAGCGTGCGGTGTATTCTTTTTTTATTTTCTTTACCCAAAATTAAACCAGAATTGTCTGTTATTTATCTAAGGTAATGACAGGGTATAACATTTGAAAACGTGCATTCATGTCTTATTCTATTAATATTATATATTTCTATCTTTAAACTATTAATATTACATCATATATTATGTGGTTTAGTGTTACAAACAACAGAATTTTTCATTTCTTTATTCTACTCATTTATTTCTCTCTCTCTCTCTCTCTCTCTCTCTCTCTCTCTTTATATATATATATATATATATATATATATATCTTCCATTTTTTTCTTTCTCTATCTTCCTTTCTTTTCTTTTTTATTTATTTCTTTACTCTTTCTTTCTTTTCATTGAAACAGATAATAGGCATCTGATGCATAAAATTATCGATTCCTCTCTCTCACTCTCTCTCTCTCTCTCTCTTTTCTTATTTCCTTCTTTTTTATTCCTTTCTTCCTTCTTTCCTTCCACAGATAATAATCTCTCTCACATTTCTTTATTTTCTCTCCTTCATATATGTCTTTTTTCTACCCTTTCTTTCCTCGTAATCAAAATGATATGGTCCATTATTTATCTGAGGTAATGACAGGACTTAACAATCAAACACAAGTGTTCATGTCTTAATATTATAGATTTTTATCTTCAAACAATTAATTTTATGTCAAATATTAGATTTTCTTAAAAAATACACTTACTTTGCTTGAAGGCTATGTGTGCCAGTTGATTGTTAATCAAGATTTTCATTAATGTTTTGTAAATTAGATATTATATGTTCTTAAATTGCAATGCTGGAAGACAATATGGACCAGTTGATCATCACCAAATATTTTCATTATTAAAAAATTGATATAACATCACTCAAATATTATGAATTCTTTTTGGTTTAGTTTCTTTTGTTTAACGAAATATCAATCTTCATGGGTTATTTAATGTCAAAGCCATCTTTGTAGAATTACAGCAATACCATTTAACCTATAGCAGACGGAATGAAGAGATTCATACCTTTTCCAAGGGTATTAGTCCAAAAGTGAACATAACAAGACTGGAGTTTGAACTCACTTACTTTAAGACCACTGTCCAGCACTTTAGCCATTACACCACATTGGCCTAGGGGTTAGAGTGTTCGCCAATGGTCCAGGAGACCTGGGTTCAATCCCAGGTCGAGTCATACCAAAGACTCAAAAAATGGTACTTGATGCCTCCTTGCTTAACACTCAGCATTATAAGGTACGGATCAAGGGTAAAGTAGAGCAATCTAGGGAAAGGATTAGCGCCCTCCCCTACACATTGGTGTAGTAGCTATCGAAAAGGGAGCTTTCGGGTTACCCTCGACTATGGTCGCCAACTTTACTTACTTATGTGTTCTGATAGAAGTATTAATGTTTTGTCAATTAAATATTTTGTATTCTAACTGAATAGAATTGCATTGCTTAGAGGTTATGTTGACCAGTTCTTATTTTGCTAAGCTTTGCTTTATCTGGCACGCGGGGAGCTTATAATGTTACAAAGATGCCAATCTAAGCTATGAACAGGCTCATCATTGCTTAACTTCTTTTCTTTTTCTTGTTACTCACTAAACTTTCCTCCTTATGGGACGCAGGCCTTAGGTTGCTAACAGTATATGCTCTTACTAAATAGTCACCCATCAAAGTACCAGACAGGCTCATCATTGCTTAACTTCTTTTCTTTTTCTTGTTACTCACTAAACTTTCCTCCTTATGGGACGCAGGCCTTAGGTTGCTAACAGTATATGCTCTTACTAAATAGTCACCCATCAAAGTACCAGACAGGCTCATCATTGCTTAACTTCTTTTCTTTTTCTTGTTACTCACTAAACTTTCCTCCTTATCGGACGCAGGCCTTAGGTTGCTAACAGTATATGCTCTTACTAAATAGTCACCCATCAAAGTACCAGACAGGCTCATCATTGCTTAACTTCTTTTCTTTTTCTTGTTACTCACTAAACTTTCCTCCTTATCGGACGCAGGCCTTAGGTTGCTAACAGTATATGCTCTTACTAAATAGTCACCCATCAAAGTACCAGACAGGCTCATCATTGCTTAACTTTTTTCTTTTTCTTGTTATTTACTAAACTTTGCTCCTTATTGAACACAAATTGCTTAGATTGTATCTGCTGTTACAAAGTGGTCACCCATCTAATAACTGAACAGGCTCATCATTGCTCAATGTCTTTTTTTCATTTCCTTGTTATTTACTAAGCTTTGTTTAGGAGAGTGCTCGCCAATGGTCCAGGACACCGGGGTTTAATCCCAGGTCAAGTCATACCAAAGACTCAAAAAATGGTACTTGATGCTGCCTTGTTTAGCACTCAGCACTATGAGGTGAGGATCAAGGGTTTAATCCCAGGTCAAGTCATACCAAAGACTCAAAAAATGGTACTTGATGCTGCCTTGTTTAGCACTCAGCACTATGAGGTGAGGATCAAGGGTAAAGTGGAGCAATCTTGGGAATGGAGTAGTGCCGTCCCCTACATCTCAGTGTAGTAGCTATTGAAAAGGGAGCCTTTGGATCACCCTTGACTAAGGTCGCCAACTTTACTTATCAATGCTTAACTTCAGTGTTCAATTGAAAACTTGTAATTTCAGAATTACTTGACCATAAGTCAGTCTATGTGTATGAGTTGATCATTAATCAAGATTATTATTGTTAAATATTAATGCTTTGTCAATTGTCCTCATCAGTTATTGATTTTATCAGGATTTTAGAAAAGCAATCATAAAACAGATGTCCACTATCATATCACTATTTAGATAATATGATGGTACTTGATAAATAATATGGTGATATAAGATAAATAATATGATGATATATAATGATAAAGTCCCTTTGTCTATGGTGCTTTGAATTATTTGAAATAAAACTGTTTTTTGACATTGAAACTGTACTTACATTTAAACTGTGTGCTTCTTCTAAACTGAATTGTTTGAAATGGAATTGTTTTTGATATTGTTACTGTACTTACACTAAACTAAATTGTTTAATATAGAACTGTTTTGACATTTAACTGTGTATAAACAAAATCTGTACTTATACTAAACTGAATTAGCTGAATTAGAACTGCTTGACTAAACTGAATAGCTTGAAATAGATATGTTTTTCACAATTAAACTGTGCTTACATTTAAACTGTGTACTTATGCTAAACTGATTTGTTTGAAATAGAACTATTTTCATAAAAATGAATTTTGCATTAAATAACCTACAAAGGTTGATATGCCATAAAGGCCAACCAACCATCTATGGTGCTTTGAATACACTGACTGTATCCCCTAAAAAGGGGGTAAAGTTATCCCAAAAAGTGATGTCATTGGTATGACACTAAATTGCATCTGGTACTGAAGCTCCAATTCTGAAGATCTGAAAAGTATGGAGAACTCTTTCATTGCCATTACTCCCAGGACCACTCTGATCCAGGGTTTGTTCGGGTATGATCTATGGGTAAAATAGATGTTTTAAAATCATTATTATTAAATAGGAATACTTTAAACCACACTACAGTAAATTGATTGTATTAATAATTGTAATAATAATTTTATTAATAATTGTTACATGAAGCTATAATTCTTTATTAAGGGTTATTATTCATAACTTAAAACCATATAATTTTGTTGCCCAGTCGACTGGGGCTGTAGAATACACCGGCTACTTCTCTGCAGAGGGGTAAGACCCCTCCCAACGAGTGTCCTGGATATGAAACTAAACAATCTGATGGTGAGGTTCCAGCAATGCTGGAGATTTGGGGAATGCGGAGTACCCCTTCATTGCCATTGCTCCCAGGTCCACTCTGTCCCGGAGTGGTAGCACCTGATAAGGGTCCTATCTATGGGTTAAATAGAACTATATACCATGCTTCTTTCACTTTACTGATTTTTGCAATTAAACTGCATATTTATGCTAAACTGAATTGTTTAAAATAGAACTGTTTTTATATTGAGACTGCGTACTAATGCTACACTGAATTGCTCGAAATAGAACTGTTTTTGACGTCTAAACTGTGTACTTATGCTGAACTGAATTATTTGACATAAAACTGTTTGACATTTAACTCTGTGTATTGCCCAGTCAGCTGGGGCTGTAGAATACACTGACTCCACCTCTGCAGAGGGGTAAGACCCCCCCCCAAATGAGTGTCCTGGATATGACACTAAACAATCTGATAGTGAGGTTCCAGCAGTGCTGGAGCTTTGGGGAATGCGGAGTACCCCTTCATTGCCATTGCTCCCAGGTCCACTCTCGCCCGGAGTGGTAGCACCTGACAGGGCCCTATCTATGTGATAAATAGAACTAACAGCATACTTATGCTAAAATGAATTGTTTGAGTAAACTGAATAGCTTGAAATAGAAATGTTTTAGACAATTAAACCGTACTTTCATTTAAACTACATGATTATGCTTAACTGAATTATTTGAAATAGAACTGTTTTTTGACATTAAAACTGTATTTACAATTAACTGAATTGTTGCATATAACTGCTTGAATAGTTTGAAATAGAAATGTTTTTGACAAACCGTGTACTTATGCTAAACTGAATTGTTTTAAATAGAACAGATTATTTACATAAAAATGGATTTGGCATTAAATAACCTACAAAGGTTGATATGCCATAAAACCCAACAAACCAAACCATCCTCCATAAATATATGTCAATGGACTGTCAGATGAGTTGACCAGTTGTTTGGGCATGCTTTGGTCGGCCGTGTTTTGGTCGGTGTGGCTCAGTTGGGTGTTGCCTCAGCACAAGAGATTTTCTCCAGCCTCAGGGGGCTGTCCCCCCAGGCTTTTACCTCCTTATAGGGGGTTGGGTTTATTGCCTGGAATCTGAGGTGCCCCTAATAAGAGGAATGCCGATGGGGCCGAAGGTATTTTTGGCATTGCCAGACGTGCGTGGGGTTTAACCCTGCGACTGGACCCACCTTAAAAACGGCCTTGTGCCATACTTCTCCTGTGGTGAGACGGAAAACAAATACTTGACCAGACCCACATGACACAATCACGTGTGATACCACTTGCATAGTGGACGGATAGTCGCTACCCCACAGGACTCTCAGCTTCCTATCAACGGATTACTGTCTATCCAGGTTCACTTGTATCTTGTTTCTGTTACTTGAATATTTATGCTTTTCTAACAAACTTTTTGCATTCCCCGTGTCTTTCTTTTGCCAGCATTACAACAGATAGGAATACTTGAAACCCTACAACTGTATACAAATTATTTATATTAGATATCATATAACTGTGTGCAAAGAAATACTCTTCAGAAATTACCGAAGAAAAATTTGAAAATTAATTTTGGATGAGCCAACTCCACATTGTAACATTGCCCTGAAAATAGTTTAAAAAAACAAAAACAAACATAGGTATATATATAAATAAATACATGCTTTGAGTCTATTGAATTTTCATATTTTCATATTTACAAAAATATAAATATAAACAAATAATGAATGCATCTCATTTATCTCTAAGCATAAAATAACCCCAGACAGGTTGACATGCCATTAAAATCAATCAAAAACTTATAATCTATGTGCTCATAGATGATACTCACTTTATTGTTCTTCCACTGAACCCTGTTTATAAGTGCAAGAAGCATTCTTTCTCTTGCACTTTAGATATGCATTCATGTTAATTACTTATCAGATTGCGTCTTGGAGATATTCGCCCACTCTCTTGTCAGAAACTTTATTGCAAGCCAATTAGTTTGGTTTTAATGGTTTTCTCCAGATACTGCAAATCACATCATCACAGAGCCGCTCACTTTTAAAAGCATTTCTGCTCTTAATGTTGTCATCTCACAATTGTACGAGTGGCCAGTGTGATGACACATGGCAATAATTAATTACAATCACTCTGCTAAACAAAATCGAAAGAAAAAAAAACACTTCTGTACATTGGTAAGCTTCATCAACAGCAGAAATTTTGATTGGCTCAGATCAGTGAAAGGCCTATTTTCATTAAAAACAAAAATTAAGTATATTAATTGAATGGTTGAATATATAGAATTATATAACAGAACATTAGAAAAAGAACATTTTTCAATTAAAAGATAAAATTACTTTCTTATCCCCCTGAATGTCATTCATATACAGAATATCACCCAAAAATAAGTGACCATGAGCCAGACTAAGTTTTGGGAATATAGGACTCAAATGAATAAGAATAATAATTTTTTATGAAAAATTAATTTTCTTCTAAATCAAAGATATCAGGGTTATATTATTTCTTATCAATTACTACATAATTAAAATTGTTATTATTAGGTATTATTCATTACCAAACTCTACAGTATTGAAACTCTTTAACCAAAAATATCAAAATAAGTTTAAATAAGTCTAAAAATAAAAATAAATCTAAAAATAAGTTTGTCCCTTATTTTTGGAATTTTATTTTTGGTAACAAAGGACTATACCTATCTACAAGTAATACTATACATATTTGTAGATGAATTGTCCTTACATTTGAGTTTTTATTCTATCTGGAATTTTTTATTGGTCTTTCTTACTTGATAAACTGAAGTTTGCATAGGGGTGTACTTATTTTTTAAATATTACATATTTGGAGGGGGGACGGTTATAGGTTTTCAATGCTATAAACTTTAATAATAGATATTCTATTATATCTATTTTGATTATATAATAGGTATCTATGGCACCTTTATTTATGAGTGATACTGTAATTTGATTATTGTTCAGAATATCAGGGTTTTTTTTCATTTACAACACTTGGAATTCACAATTGGTTATCGAGGGGCAGTCCCCACAGCATAATGTGCTGAACAGTTTCATCATAGAAAATGACACAATTCCATTCATTTTTTTCTCTGGTTTGGTTGAGTTTGGTCTGATTGCATATCAACCATTGTAGGTTACTTAATGTCAAATCTGATTTATATGCATATATATATATATATATATATATATATATATATATATATATATATATATATATGATTTGTAAACATAAGTCAACAAAGTTGAATGCTTCCAAGTATTGCTATGGAAATTTACTAAGCTTTTTGCTTAGATGTGGCACAAGACCATATGAAAGGGGCACCCAATGAGACTCAAACTCACTCGTGTAGGTTTGCTAGTTGAGCTTGCTAACCATTACACCACCAGAGGCGCCCTTCCAAGTATTGCTATGTATCACTAACAATTCAATTAAACATGAGTCATTTGTTTACACACAGTTAAATGATCAAACAGTTCTATTTCAAACAATTCAGTTCAGCATAAGTCATTTATATACACTCGGTTTAAATGTCAAAGTACACAGTTTAAATGTGAAACAGTTCTATTTGACCCATAGATAGGACCCTATCAAGTGCTATGACTCCAGGCAAGAGAGGACCTAGGAGCAATGACAATGATGGGTACTCCATATTCCCCCAATCTCCAGTAATCACCACCAGATTGTTAAGTGTCATATCCAGGACACTCGTGGGGGGAGGGTTCTTACCTTTCTGCTGAGATGCAGTCGGTGTATTCAATAGCCTCAGTCAACTGTGCTGTTCACTTTTGGAAAAAGGAATCAGCAAACCTGTTTCAAATCCTGTACAAGGATTTTTGCATTTCCCTTTGTATTAATGCCCTTGGAAAAGGGATGAACTTATGTTTCCCTCCCAGCTATAGGTAAATAACAAGGCATATAGTGTAACATTACATGGCACAAATAGTAGGTTGTAGTACTACTTTTCTTGAATGGACATTTTTACTACTACTAGTAGGTAGAGTGTTCGCTAATGGTCCGAGAGACCTGGGTTCAATTCCAGGTCGCGTTATACCAAAGACTTTAAAAATGGTACTTGATATCTCCTTGATTAATACTCAGCAATATAAGGTACGATTCAAGGGTAAAATGGAGCAATCCAGGGAAAGAAGTAGAGCCCTTCCCTACACTTTGGTGCAGTAGCTATTGAAAAGGGAGCCTTCTGGTCACTCTCGACTATGGTCACCAACTTTACTTACTACAACAACTATTATACTGTATTGGTGCTTACATCACCATCATACTAACCGGTCTATGCATGTAGAACTAAACTGTAAATTGGACTTTGTGGTAACTTTCACTGAGATAAAAAGAAGGAGTGACAAACACAAAAACACTATCTTGGTTCATAAATATTGAAGTTTATTCACTACAACACCTTTTAGTAGACATTAAGAAAACAGAAACGGTGTATGAAAAATTAGTCAACTGTTTTAGCTAGACAAAGAGAAATAAAATTTTGTGAGGAGAGTGAGGGCAAACACAGAACTTGAAATTAAATTTCTCGTTTTCTGTTATAGTTCTCACACAGGCTTGTTCGCTGGTTTCATCTTCACAAGAGACCCCTTTTTGGAGCTTACCCAAAATGGGCGCTGCAATTTTCGGCTGTCTTCACATCGGTGTGGCTGGTGTCCAACTAACTCTTTTCCTGTTTTCTATCCCTTGTTCCCCCAATGTCTTTTCCGTTTGAGTTTCTTTCAGCAAATCAGAACTCATTACCAACTCGTTACTGATATGTGTCCCATTTTTTTTTAACCTGTGTGTCTGCTACTATCCCAGCCGAGAGTTTCCCATTCATTTCTCCCTTTATAGCCTTTCTCTCATTCTGTCTCTTTGTTTACCTCGATTCTCTTTCTCAAATATGTTCCTTTCCTTTCCACCATCTTGTGGTCAACCAGTAACTCATTAAGAAACAACTCACAATCAACCAGAGTTCATAAATATATTGGAAGAGTTCTTTAGCTTTCATTTCGCAACCAGTCTAGGAGAAGAAAAACTGAATTCAAACCAGCTTTACTCTACTTAAAAATTGACCTTGTGTCACATTCTGCCAATGGTGGAGAGGTTGGGTAAATACACACTGTTATAATTAAGTTGCGGATTGGATTATAAATTACTTTATTCTCTTTGAACATTTTAATGATATTGTACTCACATGAATCCCTTTACGATGTGCCATTTTTTCTGTATTTTGATAACATATATACAAAAATTGATTCATTATGCTATGAATAACCAATGTTGAAGGATAACAAAATTCACTTGTCTCTGTTGCTATTTCTTCAGTTTACTGAGATTACAAGACTAAAAGCATTTCAGAAACATAGAATTATAAGTAGATGCCGAAAAGTTCTTAGGCCAACTAAAAATGAAATGACCTAGAGTCATGAAAAATAAATTCTATTCCATATATTCATCCATCAGTTCAAAACATTTCGTGTTGGAAATATTAAACAGCAATACAGTAGGTAGAGTGTTCACCTATGGCCTGAGAGACCGGGGTTCAATCCCATGTTAAGTCATACCAAAGACTCAAAAAATGGTACTTGATACCTCCTTGCTTAATACTCAGCATTATGAGATATGTATCAAGGGTAAAGTGGAACCATCCAGGGAAAGGAGTAGCACCCCCCAACACCTCAGTGTAGTAACAATTGAAAAGGGAGCCTTCAAGTTACCCCCCCTGCCAACTACGGTCGCCAACTTTACTGACTTTACTTTACAGAGAATATACGTGTAAACTCACAAGTGGTTTACAGTAAGTTCTGAGTCAATCAAGATTATTCAAATCCACTTTCAGCATTAAATTCAGAATCAGTAAAATGGCTTCTTCCTTGTTGAAGAACTTCAAATTAAATGGCTTACATGGGTTAGGCATTTTATAGTAATTAGAAGATCTATTTTTCCCAGAATGCAATGTCAATTGCTACAGACAGAAAATTGTTTATTTTAGTTTATGCATTATACCCATAAGATTATCCAACATTAAGTAAATCATTTATCAAGTTTCTGTAATCCTTTCTAAAAATTATTCAAAATTTTTTTTTAGTTATAAATAAGTAATTTTCTTCTTTGTTGGGCCAAGAATCTTTCAGCATCCACTCATTTCTCGCTGGTCCTGTAACCTGGTTGGTCATGTAGGTACTACCCATGTAGTGCATCTCTGCAAAGAATAGCCAGGTAGAGCCCATCCCTCTCCAGGTCTACAACTGTTTTGAATTTAGAGTTTTCCTTCTCTTAGGCTAGATGAAATACCATGGTTAAAAAGCCCAGTCTACCCAAGAATTTTACACAAAGTTAGAGGAAGAATAGTTGGATTCATGCTTTTTTAAGGGTATTCCCACTACGTGAAATGCTAGCAGCCTTGTCCAGGATTTGAACTTGCATAGCTGAGTCCACTTTCTATGTTGATAGTCATTATGCTACTGGTGTCTCCACCCAAGCATGCAAATTAAATCTTATATAGGATAGTTGAATTTGGGACTCTACTTATGATCAAAGTATTTTGGTCAGCCAACCCATGTATATAAAAAGCTCTTCATCATATTTACCCAACGCCTCTGCTCAGGCAGGATATGACACAAGGTCAATTTTTAAGCGAAGTTTAACAGGTTTGAATTCAGAGTTTTCCTTCTTCTAGACTAGTTGCCTCACCAAAGCTGAAGAACCTAGTCTGCCCTACTATTTACCCATAGCTGGAGGGAGAATAATTGGATTCATACCTTTCCCAAGGGTATTAGTGCTATGTGAAATGCAATCAGTCCAGGATTTGAACTCATGTCGCCATGTCCAATTCCTGCGACGATAACCATTACATCACGGGCACTTCCTAAAAAGCTCTTCATAGACTCCTTGCCATTAAATCAGTCTTGTATTAAAGACTATTTTGATGGCAGGAAGTCTATTAAGAGCTTTTTATATACATGGGTTGGCTGACCAAGATTCTTTCATCGAATGTTACCAAATGAGGTTTATTTTTCAGCATAGTCCCCCTTGCAGTCCATGCACTTCTTCCATCGGTGTTGTTGCAATCGTTGGATTTCATTGGTAAAAAAAAATCAAGAGTAGATAAGATGTCATCATCACATAAACTTCTCAGCCTGCCCTCATACATAAAATTGTACCAAACTAGCAACAGTAAAATCTTCTATTTTCATATTTAGATTACAAATCAGACAAGATCTTTTTACTCAATCTTTGCTTCCATATTGGAAGATAGCTAAGAAACGTTATCTGACAATGGCTTAAAAATTAGAGATTTAATGTTACTGCTTTACTCAAAGATTTCAGCATGAAATACTGTATTCAACATTATTATTAATGATACCCTTTTTTTCCCCATTTACATTTAATATTACTGTATTATAGAATTAGACAAGATGCAAGTACTTGTAGTCAATGGTGTCTAAGTAAACATTTGCCAAGTAGATACCTCAACTACGTATATAAAATCTGAGAGATAACTTTGAGAGGAAAAAGAAATCTGATGTACCATTGAATACAGTAATTTGACTGGCAGACTTTGTATTAGATAGGTTCTATTGATATTATTTACTAAAGTCATTGGTATTTGGCAACCTGGTCAAAAGTTTTTCTTTCTTTTTTGGTATTCTGTAATTTTAGCCAATTATGACACAAGGCCACAACATTGAATGTTAATAACGCTGAATTGAATTCTTTATTGAAAACTTGAGAGACTATCGTGTTCATTAGGCTTTGGTAAAATGTTGATATTTAATGAATCCATTGTTTATCTAATAAATGTACTAAAATTTGAGTATACGAGCAATTGACCTCATCATATATATATATATATATATATATATATGTGATGAGGTCAATTGCTTGTATACTCCAATATTCTAAGCCCTCCCGACAGAACATATATATATATATATATATATATATATATATGTGTGTGTGTGTGTTCTATTGGGAGGGCTTAGAATATACTAATTGATCTCGGTCCTGAAGGATAAGAGCTCTCAAAAAGAGATGTCCAGAGTATGACTACTAAACAGTATTGAATGGGTCAAATAGATCTGTTTGAAAATATATCTGTATTCGATAGAACCACATTCACAAAGAAAAGCTCTTTGGAAGCAACAATACAAAAGATGTAAATATGAATGCGATTCCCAAATTCCCTAAGCTCTAGGCATAAAATAACCCAAGATAGGTTGACATGCCATAAAACTCTGTTACTCATTGAATAATTTGGTAGCATATAAAGAAGGCATGTTTTGTTGAACATGATAGAACACTTTTTATTTATAGTTTCTGATTGTAGTTTTTCAAGTTGTTTTTTTCCGTATTTCAGGGTCAACATTGTCCCATGTTTTTTTCCCAAGATGTTTTAACCATACTTTGGTCATCTCCAGGCGTTATCATTTGTGGTGGGTGTTTAGTTTAAGTATATATATATATATATATATATATATATATGATAGAAATATGTGGAAAGTTGAATAAATCAAACACTTAACTTGATTTATCCAACTTTCAACATATTTCTATCATACTGTCAGAATCACCACAATCTATCATTTCTTTCTTTGTTTAATGACATATCAACTCTTTTTAGGTTATTTAATGCCAAAGACATTCTCCAAGAAGAAGAGTAGTGGTACTATTTAACCCATAGCTGGGAGGATAACGGGGTTCATACCTTTCTCAACGGTGTTTGTCCGAAAGTGAACGTAATAGTGCAACTGGAGTATGAACTCGTTTACTACAATTCCGCAGTCCATCGCTTTAACCATTACACCACGAGGACACCCCTCTATCATTTCAGCGTACATATATATATATATATGTGTGTGTGTGTGTGTGTGTGTGTGTGTGTGTGTGTGTGTGTGTGTGTGTGTGTGTAATTTAAAATTTACTACCAGAACCATTCTAAATCCATAAATTATAGTGCTGCATGCCCCAAAATGCAGAGCAATATAACAATATTCAAACAATAAAATAAAATAAAACAGGGTAAAATCTCACAACTCAGTTTCCAAATTTTCAGGTGAACTAGTATCAAGTGTGTTAATACAAGCTCACTTTAAGATATATATATATATATGCATATATATAGTTTTCTTTGGTCCAGTTAAACCGAAGTTGGGAGTAATTCCATCAGGACAAGAAATTATTCATGAGTGAATATTTAAATTTTCCTGGTAAAGAGCTCAATTAGATTTATTAATTAAAGTTTAAATCTAATTCAGTATAAAATCTGTAATTTAGGTCAAAATGTAATTAAAAAATAAAAAATTAAAGAAAATTTTTTAAAATAAATTTACTACATTTTTAACCGAAAATAAAAAATAAAAACGGAAGTGGGCTTAATGAGGAGATAACTCTTCACCCCTCTTCTATCCCCTCTTATATCCCCTCCCACTTTTCTGTGTCTATTCTAGGTTTTTTATCTAAAAGATCTGAAGAAGTCCTGTTAATTTTTTTTCATGTTTTTGGAAATTTCAAAAATGCGTAACAGGATGGAAATAAATTTATAATCCTATGTGACCGGTTTTGTTGTTTTTCTTAAAGAACATATATATATATATATATATATATATATATATATATATATATATACATATAAATTGATAGATAAATTGATTGATGATCATAATTAAAATTTACTACAAAAACTGTATGCAACTAGCAAAGGCATGGACTGCTATTGATAGGTTGTCAAGCAAATGGAAATCAGACTTATCTGATAAAATAAAGCACAATTTTTTCCAAACAGCAGTCGTGTCAATTCTACTATATGGATGCACTAGATGGATGCTGACTAAGTGTATGAAGAAAAAAGCTAAACAGGAATTGCATAAGAATGCTACGCGCTATATTGAACAAATCCTGGAAACAACATCCCTAAAACCATCTCTAAAACCATCCAAAGAAGTCAGACAAGACATGTAGGACATTGCTGGAGGATTAAGGATGAACTCATATGCAACATTTTCCTATGGATCCCTTCACATGGATGGGCAAGTGTTAGACGACCTTAGTGTTAGACGAGAACTTATCTACAACAGCTCTGTACGGACACAAGATGTAGCCTAGAAGACCAATCAAAAGTGATGGATGATAGAGACAAATGACAAGAGAGACTCAGGGAAATCTGTGCTTTCATCACAATATGATGATGATTGATGATGCAGAAGAATTCAGAGAAATATCATGATATTTTAGCTGTAAAATAACATAAGATAGGATAAAAACTGGTAACTCTTTGTTTCATATGCTTGATCTTCAGGTGAGTTTGTATCCAGACTTCAGACATGTCAATACAACCTCACCTAAAAACCAAGCACATGAAAGGGAATTGCCAAAGGAATTGGGTAATTTTTCTTCCCATGCTCTGAGAGGCTTTCTTCCTGAAAGATAAATCAGGGGGTGTCCTCATGGTGTAATGGTTAAAGCGATGGACTGCGGAATCGTAGTAAACGAGTTCGTACTCCAGTTGCACTATTACATTCACTTTTGGGCAAATACCCTTGAGAAAGGTATGAACTCCCTTATCCTCCCAGCTATGGATTAAATAGTACCTCTACTGTTCTTCTAGGAGAATGGATTTGGCATTAAATAACCTTCAAATGTTGATATGCCATTAAACAAAGAAACGAAATGAAACCAATGAAAGACAAATCAACCTTGTGTCACATTTTGGTTGCATGGGGAGCTGAATTAATTGGGTAGTTAGTCTGAAGAAAAGTATGAAACTGACAGTCTCAATGTTGATTTCTGTCTCCACACTGTAAATAAACCCTTTTTACCCATAAATAATTGATAGTAATTGCATTTCAACTCATCTTGGGTTATTTAATGCCTAGAGATTAAGAAATGCATTCATTATACAAGCAATTGTTTTAGTTAATTCTGAAGCGGTTTCTTTGACTCATAGATTGGATCTTGACAGAAACTACTACCTCAGGCCTGGGAGTTATAGCAATGAAGGGGTACTCCACATTCCTCAAATGTCCAGATCTGAAGCCTTACCATCAGCTGCAATTTAGTGTCATACCGAGAACAACCCATAAATAATGCAGATTCAAAACACAATTATATATACTACATATGCAAATGAAGAAATATGAAAAAAAAACGCTGGGTATTCAAGAAATGGTTTTATTCATAGTTGAATAATTTGCAAATTTTCAACTTTTTGTTTTTTACATAAAGTCTTCATCTGGACATTTAAATATGTGAAGCATCTTCTGAATTTTATTTAAATCAATTTTTTTTTTTAATTTTCTAAATGAAATGAAAAAATAAGAAAAACTGTCTCATTTTTTTTTCCTTTCATTTAAGAAATAAATTTTTTTTTCAGGGTGGGGGATCATATTTATACATTAACATTCCATCAGTTTTACTTCCATTTTCCAATACATATAGCACAAATGTAAGTGCAGCTGTTAGATTGTAGCCTTGTAGTAGAAAAAGCATTTATTTTGCACATCAAATATTTCTAACATAATCTCTATCTTTGTCTATTCAGTGATAAATATTAATCACAATACATTGAACATTGCACAGTGAAAATTTCAGATCTAAATCCAATTATGGGAAGTAAACTCTGTACGTTCAAATTCTTATGATAAGTATTATGTTGACTCCTACACATACTGATTGGTACCTGGAAAAAAAATGGTGGATTAATGAAAAGAATTCTATTGATAAAAGAAAAGCAGATACAAGAGATTATCTTTTTTGGCTTTATGATTACAAGAATCTTAGTTTTCAGTTTTACCAATTTTCATTCACGTGAGTCAATTTCAGTAAAAATATAATAAGTTCTGTTCATTTATCCACAGTGTATTTTTCTTCTTTTTTTTATGTGGAGAATATAAACTAAATAGTTTTTTCTTGTTCCACAATAGGAATTTCAAAATATTCCCATTCTGTTTTGAGCAAAATATGTATATATCTTGCTGTTCAAAAAAATTTAAGCCTCACACAGGTTTTAGATTTGTTGTAGACCTCTGACTTTAATATGGGCCAAACATGCACAGAAATTAAGACAGAAATCTGAATTAGTTTTTCGATAAAAATTTCAATAAAAACTTATCATTACTTCTAATCGATCTCCAAAAGCTATTTTTCATGTTACAATAATTCTTTTGACTCACTTTTTTTTTGTATTATCATATGATCTTAAATTTTCAAGGATTTAAAATTAGCACCGAGATTAATACTTGAATATTGAAATTTTGAATAATTGATTAATTCCACTGCTAATTATCTCTTACCTTATCATCTGCATTATCAATGGTGACTATTGTCACAAAGTGTGCTATTATACTGTGAGTCTCCTTCTCAATGTCTGCCCAGTCGGCTGGGGCTGTAAAATACACCGACTGCACCTCTGCAGAAGGTTAAGACCCCCCCCCCAACAAGTGTCCTGGATATGACACTAAACAATCTGATGCTGAGGTTCCAGTGATGCTGGGGCTTTAGGGAATGCAGAGCACTCCTTCATTGCCATTGCTCCCAGGTCCACTCTGGCCCGGAATGGTAGCACCTGATAGGGCCCTATCTATGGGTTAAACTGCATACTTATGCTAAACTGGATTGTTTGAATTAGAACTGTTTGACTAAACTGAATACCTTGAAATAGAAATATTTTTGACAATTAAACTGTACTTACATTTAAACTGCATGCTTATGCTAAACTGAATTGATTGAAATGGAACTGTTTTGGACATTGAAACTGTACTTACACCAAACTGAATTGTTATATATAGAACTGTTTTGACATTTAACTGTAAGTAAACAAAAGATGTACTTATACTAAACTGAATTAGCTGAATTAGAACTGTTTGAATAAACTGAATAGTTTGAAATAGAAATGTTTTTCACAATTAAACTGTGTACTCATGCTAAATTGAATTGTTTCAAATAGAACTGATTGTTTGCATAAAAATGGATTTGGCATTAAATAACCTCCAAAGGTTGATATGCCATAAAACAAAACCAACCAACTGACCAACAACCTTCTCAATGTTTTCTCTGTGGACTTATCTTTACATGTATGGTATCTTTGTTTAACTGTATATCAACCTCCATAGGTTATTTAATGCTAAAGCCATCCTTGTGGAAGAACAGTTGCAGCACAGTATCTGGTGGGATGAGGGAGTACATGCCTTTCCCAAGGGTATTAGTCTGAAAATGAACTTAATAGCATGACTGGTTATCTTTATAGAAAAGTAAATATTTCTGAACATACCTTTATAAAAAAGTGTATCGGGCCATTAGCCTAATGAGTAGGGTGTTTGCCAATGGTCCGGGAGACTGGGGTTCAATCCCAAGTGGAGTCATACCAAAGACTAAAAAAATGGTACTTGATCCAACCTTGCTCGACACTCAGCATAATAAGGTAAGAATCAAAGGTAAAGTGGAACAATCCAGGGAATGGAGTTGTGCTCTCCCCTACATTTCGGTGTAGTAGCTATTAAAAAGGGAGCCTTTGGGTCACTCTCGACTAAGGTCACCAACTTTACTTTTATTGAGAAGCAAATATTTCTGGACTTATCTTTATAGAAAAGTAAATATCTTCAGAACTTAAACGATATTTTATTGAGAGTTCATATAATTACATCAAGCTGACAGTCTTAAAAGAAACATTTCCAAAAAAATTTCCTAACAACATATCCTTTGCATAATATACTAAGTAATTCAACAAATTTATTTATACAAATTTCATCCGGAGTTGCTCATGGCACAATGATTATTGTCACAGAAAATGGAGTTGGCAGTCTGAGTTCAAATCCTGGTCAAAGCTGTTTCACATTGCAAATGGTATAAATACAACCTCAGCTATGCATAAATAGTAGGGCAGACTGGATCGTTTAACCTTGGTATTACAATCAGTCTATGAGAAGGAAAACTCTGCATTCAAATGGGTTGTATTTTGTTTTAAAATTTACCTTGTATCAATATCTTGCTTATGGCTGAAGGGTTGGGTAAATAAATACTTCTTTAGTGTTTCGAGAAATGGTTAATTTCTCTAACACTATTAATTATTTGGCAACACAAATGAATAATGAAACTTCTTTTAAACAACACAACAAAGAAAGGTTTATTATAGTAGTAGGCATAAAGGAGAAAGAGTCAGAAAGTGTCCTTTTTGTGTCGCTGGTCAGTATGTTGGTCTTTGGTTTGTAGGAAGCGTGTGTGAAGCTAGTAGCAGCGTGTTCTTCTGCAATGGGTTCCAAGTGGAATCAGTAGCAGTGATGTGAGAGAGGTCTGTTTGTGCAACTGGCTCATGGCTCTCTGACCGTCGACACACAAAAAGAAGGGACTAGAAAAAATAGTTCTTGAGAAGAAGAAGGAATTAATGCACTCTGCCAGTTGATTGGTCAGTGAGTGACCGACTCTCTTGGCGGGGGCATTGATTCGCAAAAGAAAATAGATCTGTGGCTGCTACACTTCTCACCACAAAATAAACATTGCATATCTGCAGATGAAATGTTGCTTACCCTGCAGCCTACGCACAGCAAAGATATCAAATATCACAAAACTGGCAATGGATGGTCGCTCGTCACTGTATAGGCATGGAAAAACAATGTCAACGCCGCAGTAGGAGGCGTAGTATTGCTTATAGGACCTAGAGCATTAAAAACGCTAAATAGCATTGAGAAAATATAACCTAGAATGGTGGCAGCTACTTTTAACGGCAATTCCAGAGCAACAATCATCTCCTGCTACAGCCCTACCAATGTTAGTGAAGAAACTGAACTAGTCACCTTCTACGATGAGTTATCCTCATTAGTGCGTAGCATCCCGAAACACATGTTAGTCATTGGCGGAGACATGAATGCCCAAATCGAGAAAAACAGAAACAACAAATACAGCCTCCACAACTCGTCAAATAGGAATGAGCAACATCTAACAGATTTCATGATAGAAAATAGATTAGCATGCCTCAATACAAACTACCAAAAAAGGGAGGGCAAACTATGGACATACACGTACGCAAACAATACTAAAGCTCAGATAGACTACGTCCTTATAAACAAGAAATGGAAAAATAGTGCAATGAATTGCGAGGCATACTCCTCTTTCGAGGGTGTGTCCACCGATCACCGAATAGTCACGGCGAAAATACGGCTAAGCCTACGAAAAAATGCCAAACGAACAGCGACCACCAAACACTATGACTGGGCCCTTTTGAACAACAGAGATATAAGAGATAAATACGTATTAGAATTAAGAAACAGATACGAAACACTACAAGAAAGGACGGAAAAAAGTACACCAAACGACGAATATGAAAATTTCGTCAATGCGCACCTCGATGCAGCAGCGAAATGCATTCCAACAAAACTCAAAACTAAATATAGAGTCCCATGGGAAACTTTAGCAGTGAGAGAAAAACGTGCACTAGTGAAAACAGCCTCTAAAAACTATCGAAAAAACCCAACAAACACAAATGCCTTAAAACTAAAAACGGCACAATATCAATTAGCAGGCATATATATAAAGGAACACACAGAATACATTCAAAATCAGATAGATAAGATTAGAGACTCAGTGGAAGATAGACAATCTAGGATAGCCTGGCAAACATTAAACGAAGTGAGTAGAAGAAAGAATACAGCCAGAGCAAAACTGAAAGCAGCAAACCAACAAGAAAGAATTAAACTGTGGAAACAGCACTCCGAAAACCTACTAGGAAACCCACCGAAAATAACACATGAACCAATCACCAGAATAATTAGTAAACAATTAGACATTAAACTAGGACCGTTCACACAAGAAGAACTCGACTCGGTTCTCAGAAAAATTAAAAATAGGAAAGCTGCAGGGCTGGACGAGATTCCCCCAGAAGTATGGAAAACCAGACAATTCGACGACATACTGCTCCAACACTGCAACGCAGTATACAATCAAAATCCGATAGATAGATGGATGAAGGGATGCATACTCCCCTTCCCTAAAAAGGGGGACCTCAGATTAGCCAAAAACTACCGAGGCATAACACTTACATCCATAGCAGCCAAAATCTACAATGCCCTACTACGAAACCGCATAGAACCCAAAATCGACAACATACTTAGGAAAAAACAAAATGGCTTCCGAAGAAATAGATCCACGACCTCACAAATATTAACCATCCGTAGAATCCTTGAAGGTGTACGGGCAAAAAACCTACAAGCGACATTAATATTTGTCGACTTTACCAAGGCCTTCGATTCCATTCACAGAGGAAAGATGGAACAAATCCTACTAGCGTACGGCATACCTAAAGAAACCGTAGCAGCAATAACGATTCTCTATAGAAACACCAAAGTAAAAGTACGATCACCAGATGGAGACACAGAATACTTCGACATTGTAGCAGGAGTACTACAAGGGGACACGCTGGCCCCGTACCTCTTTATCATTTGTCTAGACTACGTACTTAGAACATCGATTGACAAAATCAAAGAGAATGGCTTCGAGCTGACGAAGAAAAGAAGCAGAAGGTACCCCGCAAAAACAATTACCGACGCCGACTACGCCGATGACATAGCAATACTGGCAAATACACCTGACCAAGCCGAAACACTACTGCATAGTTTGGAACGAGCAGCTGCAGGCATAGGCCTCTATGTTAATGCACACAAAACGGAATATATGTGCTATAATCAAACGGGGGACATCTCCACTCTAGACGGAACCCCTCTTAAACTAGTAGACAAATTCACTTACCTAGGAAGCAGCGTCGAATCAACCGAAAAGGACATCGACACGAGGTTAACGAAAGCATGGACAGCTACCAATAGGCTATCGATTATATGGAAATCAGACCTAACCGATAAAATGAAACGCAGTTTCTTCCAGGCAGCGGTCACATCGATACTGCTATACGGGTGCACTACATGGATGCTAACAAAATGGCTGGAGAAGAAGCTAGACGGCAATTACACAAGAATGCTGTGTGCAATCTTGAACAAGTCCTGGCGGCGACACACCCCACAAGACACCAACTGTACGGCCACCTGCCTCCTATCATGAAAACTATTCAAGTTAGACGAACCAGACATGCAGGACACTGCTAGAGAAGCAGGGACGAACTCATAAGAGATGTACTCTTGTGGACCCCCACACATGGCCGTGCAAAAGCAGGACGACCAGCAGGAACATACATTCAGCAGCTATGTGAGGATACGGGATGTTGTCCTGAAGACCTGCCTAGGGTGATGATAGGGAGGAGTGGCGAGAAAGGGTCAGGGATATCCGTGCTACCAGTGCGACATGATGATGATGACCATCATCCTGCCACATGCTCAGTATTATATGATGATACATCTAATTGTTCAAGTTGCACATTGCTATGACAGAGCAAATACCAAAATATTTGATAAAAGACAACAGAAAAAGTTAATATTCCATTATGACCCATGTGCAAGTTATCGAACAATTAATTTACTATCTTTGGGCAGTATGCAGCACTTGCCTGGCACGTCCAGAATACTTGGCTATCATCAGCAGCAGCATGATCATTATGAGCAGTAATAGCAGCAGCAGCACTTATATTATTAATATTATATTTTGTGATTTATTTTTCAAATGTTCTGTCACTTCTTGTGACAGTCTCAGCTGAAAATTTTGACATGAAATAAAATAAAAAGCCAATAAATCAAAATTTTTTAATACAAATGATTTCGTGATGATGAGTGGCAATAGTTTAGAATATTTTAAAGAATTATTCTATAACTAAGGATGTAACTGTCAAAAACAGTTTGAAAATACAAGTGGAAAATGATCTCATTATTAAAAATTAATGAAACTTCTATTCCAACATATATATATATATACCCCACATATGGCCGAGCAAAAGCAGGACAACCAGCACGAACATACATTCAGCAACTATGTGAGGATACGGGATGTAGTCCAGAAGATCTGCCAGAGGCGATGAACGATAGGGAAAAGGTGCGAGAGAGGGTCAGGGATATCCGTGCTACCAGCACAACATGATAATGATGATATATATATATATATATATATATATATATATATATATTATAATAAACAAAGACACCATTGGTAATTACAGTCGGGGAACTAATAAAACAATAAAACAATGAAGCACCTTTTCATCCAGCTCTTTTCAAGTATAAACACTGGAAATTCAAGTAAAAACGGGGAATATATAATAATCAGGATGACTAGATAGAGGGGGGAAAAAATAAAATACTAAGTAACCCCTGTATCTAGGAGTTCCCTAAAAATATTATGAATATGATTGTTTAACTGCCTGCATAGAGAAGGGCGATTCATAGAGATATAAATTGCCACAAGGAATTTGAGATGGGATTTATCCCTGCAGGACTGAGAAACAATCATCTTCATAACCAGTTCTGCGACTATATATATATATATATATATATATATATATATATGACTGTCTGCTGAAAAGTTCCTCACAGAGAAGGATTGTTTATTCAAGTAATATTTTCCTTTGCTTTCAAGTAAGATTATGTAAACGTTGAGCAAATTGCTCATAAACTGTTCAAAGTGTTTTGATATGCAGTCTTATTTGTTAGGTTTGGTTTTATGGCATATCAACCATTTTCGGTTATCTAATGCCAAATCCTGTTTTTACATATATATTAGATATGTGATTTGTAAACTCATTTTGTAGATATACACAGTTAAATGATCAAGCAGTTCAATTTCTAACAATTCAATTCAGCATAAGTCAACAAAATTAAATGGTTCAAAGTATTGCTATGTATCATGAACAAGTCAATCAACATCATTCATTTGCTTACACACAGTTAAATGATCAAACTGTTCTATTTCTAGCAATTCAATTTAGCATAAGTCATTTTTTTTGCACTCAGTTTAAATGTCAAAAAGTTCTATTTGATCCATATATAGGTGCTATCAGGACAGAGTGGACCAGGGAGTGATGGCAGTAAAGGCGTACTCTGCTTTACCCAAAGCACCAGCATTACATGAACCTCACCATTAGATTGGTTAATGTCATATCCAGGACCCTAATTGGAAGGGTCTAACCCCTCTGTAGAGATGCAGTCGGTGCATTCAACAGCCCCAGCTGACTGGACTGATGTAGTCTGAGTACTTTTAACCACCATTAGTTGTTGTCAAGAATATAAATGCCATATTGCTTGTGAAATCCATAAAATCATGGTGCAATCAAAGAATTTTAACATGGGAGTGTTCATCGTCTACTGGCAACGTTATATGTAAATGGGTTAAAAAATGGTTTCAGTTTGAATGTTTGAAAAAATATAATTTGTGATCATGTAACACCAAGTTCACCTAGGTTAGCATGTGATGCACATATATCAGATGCACTTTAACACCTCCACTCCTAGAATGAAAGATATCTCATTTAATGTGAGTAGTTTTATCTTATATATATATATATATATATATATATATATATATATATATATATATGTGTGTGTGTGTGTGTGTGTGTGTGTGTATGAGTAGTTTTATCTTATATATATATATATGTAAGTAGTTTTATATATATATATATATATATGTATATATATATATATGTATATATATATATATATATATGTCAACCAAACATTGGCATAATGGTTAGAGTGTCCACCAATGGCCCGGGAAACCTGGGTTCAATTCTTGGTCGAGTCATACCAAAGACTCAAAAAATGGTACTTGATGGTACCTTGCTTAACACTCAGCATTATTAGGTGCAGATCAAGGGTAAAGTAGAGCAATCCAGGGAAAGGAGTAGCACTCTCCCCTACACCTTGGTGTAGTAGCTATCACAAAGGGAGCCTTCGGGTCACCTTTGACTACGATTGCCAACTTTACTTTACTTTACTTTATATATATATATATATATATATATATATATATATATATACACATGCACTCACACACAAGGGTCGTTCAAAAAGTTCTAAGCCTTGCCCAGAAAAAAGATCCATAGTTTCTTATAATGTTAGAAAAACTGATTCAGATTTCTTTGTTAATTGTTGTACAAATGAGACTCCTACAAATGTGAGAGGTGCATGAGAAATGTAAAATCTGAGTAAGGCTTAGAACTTTATGAACAACCCCTGAGTGGGGGGGGGTAAAAGCATAAAGATACCATCAATTCTGAAAGCAATTTAACATAAGTAATAACTTTTTTTATTTGTTTATTTTATCTGAGATTTAAACTGACAGCCTAGCTAATTTGGCCTTTAACAGAACTTAGTGTCAATTATTTACACCACAAACCTCTTGTTCCCATTATCAGTCTTTTGATCTACAAATCAAGCCTAGAGAAATTCTATAAAAATCTAGTATATCTAAAAGTGGCTTTTTACAAAATAGTATCATTGGAACAGTTTGCTTTTAATGTATATAAGACAGAAAAAAATTTTCCAGGCAAAAATCAAAAATCTTTTTCATATATTTTAATTTGCTTAATGTTTGTAACCATTTTCCACAAATATTTTATAATTTTTTCTTAGAATATAACTGAAAAGAAATTGAATAGTTGACTTAATTGATTGACTTAATTTTTAGTTGATTTTTTATCACCAAAAGCAACTAAAAATTTAAGAAAATACAAATCAAAATGAATGTTCACCAATGCTACATCCGAAAATAAAAATAAGAGATATTAAAAGGAAATTCTTATGAATGCACAAATAGTATAAAATAATCTTTACCTTCATTCAAGGCTGATTCCTTGCTCTAAATTCCCTCAATTTAATAGTTATATATATTCTGGTATACTGTGCTATAAGAACTTCCTGTGGGATAAGATATGCAAATACTATATCAAGCTTTGTTAGCTGGAGCTGAAACCCAAAAAGGGAGATAAGCCAGATAAGCTATAAACCACATCAATGGCTATAGTAAATGTAATACCATGCTTTTAAGATAAGAAAGCAAGGTCAGTTTTAATCCTAAGTTATATCATTGCTCAAACCTCCCACACTTTGGTATTAGTCATTCAGTCTCTACAAAAAAAAAAGAAAAAAAAAGAAAAATTTTAGATATTATGATGAATTACATGAATCTTTAAAATATTCAAGAAAGTCTATTGTAATGAATGTCAAATGTTTGCCAAGACAGAAATCAATATCTCTTGTTGGTATATTTTAGATTTTTCTTATTTGTCAATGATTTGAACAAATTAAACACAGTTTAATCTATAGAAATTATACTTCTGTTTAATCTATAGAAATTATACTTCTGTTTAATCTATAGAAATTATACTTCTGTTTAATTGATATAAATAAAATTGATGGTTTTCAGGATTTCATCAGGAAAATTTAATGAAAAATTAATCAGTTGTTTCAGAAATTTCAATGTTACATTATATTGAAAATATGGAGGTACGATAACTATTTGTGTATAATATATGCTCATGTATAAGACAGTCATAACTTAGGACTACGAAATTCTGAAAAAAAAAAGTTGTGTATAATACACACCGGCATTTTAGTATTTGTAGAAGATGAATTTAATCTAAATTTAGCATTTGTTCAACTTTTTATTGGTTTGTATGGACTAAAAATAAGAATTTATATAGTTTATATTATGTCTTAAAACACAAAATTGACACATCGTTTTGAGCAAACACATGGACATGTTCACACAAAAAGGCAATAAGTTTGCTGTAAAATTAAACTCATATTGAAAGGAACAAAATTATGAACAAACACACATTCCAGTGGCTATTTCTCTTTAATGGCATCAAAAAACGTTAATTTGTTCTATAGGCATAACTTACTTTCAGTCATCCTGTCCCAAATAGGGTTGGTTGAGTCGGCTGGGGCAGCAGAATACACCAACTGCATCTCTGCAGAAGGGGTAAGACTCCCCAATGAGTGTCCTGGATATGACACTAAGCAATCTGATGCTGAGGATTCAGTAATGCTAGATCTTTGGGGAATGTGGAGTACTCCTTCATTGCCATTGCTCCCAGGTCCACTCTAGCCTGGAGTGATATTACCTTTAGGGTCCTGTTTATAAGTCAAATAGGAGTGTTTATAATAGAGCTGTTTTGACATTCAGACTGTGTAATACTAAACTGAAATGTTCGAAATAGAGCTGTTTTAACACTTAAACTGTGCAATAATACTAAACTGAATTGTTCAAAATAGAACTTTATATGTATAAAAATAGATTTGGCACTACAAGGGTTGATATGCCATAAAACCAAACTAAACCAAATATGGTGAGACACATGGCCAAAAAAATGTTAATTATATTGTTCTTATGTATAATACGCACCTCTAACTTTTAGGTTGAAAAATCTGGAAAAATAGTGAGTCTTATAGACAAATGATTATGGTACATGTGACATAATGATGATCATCATAACAAATTGTAGCAGTCACAGATCTATTTCCTCTCGCGAATCAATGCCCCTGCCAAATGATTCGGCCACACACTGACCAATCAGGGGCAGAGCACATTGATTCCTTCTTCCTCTCTAGAACTATTTTTTCTATCCCTTTTTGGAAGTCATGACAAGTCAGAGAGCACCTAGTCTTGCATCCTCTCTCGCATACTCTGCTACAGACATTCCACTTGGAATACCTTCACTAAAGAACACGCTACTACTAGCTTCACACACTGAAGAACCAGCCTTGTGGTCAGTCACACGAGCTACTTCCTACAGTGACACACACTTCCTACAAACTCAAGGACCAACATACTCACCGGCGACACTAAAAAGAACCTTTTCTTACTCTGACTTGTTTACTTCTGCTACTATAATAAATCTTTCGTTGTTGAGTTTCTAAAGAAGTTTCGTTATTTATTTGTATTGTCAATTAATTTGTAGTGTTATAGAAACTAACCCTTTAAACACTGAAAAATAGACTCAATGACAAGGGTGTTTACAGTTCACTTTGTGCTAATGCTCTTAAGAAAGGCATGAATCTATCTCTTCCCCCTCCAGATTGGATTCTTTAGCCTTATTACAGCAACTGATGTAGAAAAAAAACCTCTGAATTCAAACCAAACTTACCATGCTTCAAGAAAATTACCTTGAATTGCATTCTAGAGGGGTTGGATAAATACATACACCAAGGTATAATGCTATGCAAACAAACTGTAAAGAAGGAAATGAATTGGAAACTTTTAGTAGTCAATGAATTAAATTACCGATTTGAATTTTTATTTTTTTTAAACTATCTTGGATTAAATAATCTCTGTAATACCAAGAATTTGAATTATTGAAACATGATGTTCACTGTGAATACAGACCCCACAAAATTATCATTCGATTGGAAATTAAATTAGGAATTGCCTTATTCTTTAAGTTTATTATTCTTTTAAATGTATAGTTCTAATAAAAATCTCATGATAATGTGCCATTTTTTTCTGGTTTATAGTTATACCCATAGAGTTATGCTTGTAAATAAGTACACCCCATATAATTCTTTATAAAAAAAATTAGTTTTTATCTAAATCAAAGTTACTAGAATTTTATTATTTTAAATGGAACAATCCAAAAAAACATTATTAGGTAACATTTACGACCAAACTCTACAACACTGAAACTCAATAACAAAAGATATAATATGCAGTATTTCAAAAATATGTACACCTCTTATATATATATATATATATATATATATGCAAATTTCATTAAACATAATAGACATTTTATGTCTACATATTTTCTTTTGGATCCGTTCGAATTCCCGTATTACTTTTATTGTATTCTGGGGGAAACTCAATAATTCCCCCAGAATACAATAAAAGTAATACGGGAATTCGAACGGATCCAAAAGAAAATATGTAGACATAAAATGTCTATTATGTTTAATGAAATTTGCATTAACGAAGAAATGCTGCCTAAATATACATATATATATATATATATATAACAGTGTATGGTTGTCACTATCTCACTTGGTGGGTTTGTGGCAGACCAAATGCGGAATAATTTGGAGAGTACTCAATATCTGTAATGATTGTCGTAATAAGACGGCATGAAACTGATGGTTGCAGATAAGCATCCATGCTATTAAATACATATAAAAACTAATATATATTTATTTATTTATTCATTATATATATATATATATATATATATATATATATATATATATGCAATTTAATTTTTGTTTACAGAGTTTCAGTGCTAGAGAGTTTGATAATAAATAATACTTGATGATATTCCATTTTGATTGTATAGTTTTCTCCTGGAAACAATAAATTCTTGGTTTCTTTTGATGAAAATTAGCTTTTTATAAAAATTGTTTGAAGTGTACTTATTTTTAGATGATACAAAACACACATGTGCACACATATACTCACACATACACACACACAAATATATATGATTGCTGTTTCATGGGGTGCTGCTTCCAGGATTTGTTCAAGACAGCATGCAGCATTCTTGTGTAGTTCCCATCAAGCTTTTTTTCACTGCATTTTGTTTGTATCAATGTGGTGCAACCATATAGTAGTGTAGAGCCATTACAACTTGGAAGAAATCTCGTTTTATTTTATCTTATAGATTAGATTTCTATGATTGATTGCTTGTCAATAGCATTCCATGCCTTCACTAGGCTTATGTTAACACCACTTTCAGTAGATGAGATATTGCTGCCAAGGTATGTAAACTGGTCTTCTAATTTTATAGACTTGCCACATAGAGTGGAGATGGCTCCTTTTAGTTTAAAACATAACTAATTTGTTTTTTTTTTACATTCCCATACTGGGCAATGCCTCCCACTGCTTACTCTAATTTAAACAGAAGGAATTCTACTTGGGCTGGTGAATTTTCTAGAACTGCTAGGTTATCTGCATAGTCTGCATCTGTCATGATTTTTGTGGGATATCATCTCTTTCTTGCCTTTTAAGAAGTACGTGCAAAGAATATCTAGGCAACATTTCTGTTTGTAGATTTCTCCAAGGCATTTGATTCCATATATAGAGGAAAGATAGAACAAATACTTATTGCATATGGTTTTCAAAAAAAAAATTGTTTCTGACATATGCTTTACAAAAGCATAAAACCAACCAAACCAAATCATATGTATTTGATATATATGTATAAAGAGGATTTGGCATTAAATAATCTACTATTGTTGATATGTCATAAAACCCAACCAAATCAAACCAAATTAACAATGGGTATAAGAGATTCTACAGCCCCAGCTATCTGGTTTGGGCCAGTTGGCTGAGGCTGTAGAATACACCGACTGCATCTCTGCAGAGGAGTAAGACTCCCCCAACAAGTCTGGAGCTTTGGGAAATGCAGAGTACCCCTTTATTTCCATCGGTCCCAGGTCCACTCAGGCCTGTAGTGGTAGCATTTGATAGGGTCCTATCTATAGGTCAAATAGAACTAAACTGTGTACTTATGCTAAACTGAATTGTTTGAAATAGAACTGTTTTGACATTTAACTGTATGTAAACAAAAAACTGAACTTATGGTAAACTGAATTGTTTGAAATAGAACTGTTTTGACTTTTAACTGTATGTAAACTGAACTTATGTTGAACTGAATTGTTTGAAATAGTACTGTTTATATGCATAAAAAATGGATTTCTTCACCATCATCACTGGAGTCTTACAAGGAGATACATTATCACCATATCTATTTGTACTCTGCCTAGATCTAATGAAAGAAAATGGTTTCACACTAAAATAGGTAAGAAACATAGATAGATTTAATGTTTGAATATATATTTATTTCATTGAATTACCATGACCAGAAAATCCAGCAAACACCTGTGCATGACATACGGAATCACTGAACGGCTGTTTCGACCTTATTAGGTCTCATCAGTAGTGTATACAGTGATCTCCCCCACTGGAGGTCGAACCAGTGACTGCAGGATGCAGAGCCAAAACTCTACCACTGAGCTACTGATCCACATCACGCACAAGTGATGCCAAATTAACTAGGTGCTGCAGGTGTTTGCTTGTTTTTAAGGTCATGGTAATTCAATTCTTAAAATAATTCCTCTACTTAAAAAAGAAAATGTATATATATTTATTTCATGTTTATAATATTTATAAAAAATAGTGGTGATACATCTTTTTTCCAGCTTAATTTCCTTACTTATTTCTAGAAGGTAAAACTTTATAAAACTTAAGTGTAAATCACTAAAATAGTTGCCTCAACAGAGGACTGAGCCTTGAAAATTTAGCATCATAATCTTTAACCACAATTCCACAAATGTTTTAATGACATATTTACCTCTGATTGGTTTGGTTTGGTTTCTTTGTTTAATGGCATATCAACCTTCGTAGGTTATTTAATGCCAAAGCTATTCTCCTAGAAGAACAGTAGTGGTACTATTTAACCCATAGATGGGAGGATAAGGGGGTTCATACCTTTCTCAAGGGTATTTGCCTGAAAGTGAACATAATAGTGTGACTGGAGTTCAAACTCGCTTACTACGATTCCGCAGTCCATCGCTTTAACCATTACACCACGAGGACAGCCCCCTATTTACCTCTGAGCAATGACCACTGTGCATATTTAAAAGAACAGTCAGTCAAAAATTGTTACCATGGTCAGAAAGGGGACAGATAAAAATGGACATTTTAATAAGCTCACCTAAATTAGCAACCATGTTATTCAAAACTAGTATGCTGATGCTCCAAAAGTAACACTCCCTATTTATTTATTACCTTAATCTACAACAGATACTTAGAGCATAATAACACCTTTAGATAGAGCTATTCTTCAGCAAAAAAAACAACTTATTCTTCTACCTAGTCACCATCACAGGCTATACACTTTTGTCACCAATGAACAAAGGCCAACAAGCGGCACCCATAAAAATCAGCACCAGTGGAAGCGACCCATCTTTTTATGGCAGCATTCCTTCATACAATTTTCCCAGTTCTAGTCAGAGACAGTCACCACAATTAAAAGTAGCATAAAAAATTACCCAGCTTTCCAACCTCTATTAAGGTTTGGGCCAGTTGGCTGGGGCTGTAGAACACACCAATTGCATCTCTGCAGAGGGGTAAGACTCCCCCAACAAGTCTCCTGGATATGTATGATGGTATGGCTTCTGTTATGCTGGAGCTTTGGGAATGCAGAGCACCCCTTTATTTCCATCACTCCCAGGTCCACTCTGGCCCCTAGTGGTAGCACTTGATAGGGTCTAATCTGTTGGTCAAATAGAACTAAACTGTGTACTTATGCTAAACTGAATTGTTTGAAATAGAGCCGTTTTGACATTTAACTGTATGTAAACAAAAAACTGAACTTATGCTGAACGGAATTGTTTGAAATAGTACTGTTTATATGTATAAAAAATGGATTTGGCACTAAATAACCTACAATGGTTGATATGCCATAAAACCCAACCAAACCAAATCATATATATTTAATATATATGTATAAAGGGGATTTGGCATTAAATAATCAACCCAACTTTATATGCCATAAAACCCAACCAAATTAAATCAAATTGACAATGGGTATAAGAGTTTTTTACAGTTACTCCCTTCTGAATTATAATTCTGTGAGTATGCTTTACCCATTCACACAATTTGTTCTCCATCAGCCACGTTATCTGGGTATCTTATGAATTGTTAGCAAGCTAAGCTAGAAACTATTGTAAATTAAATTCTCACATGGCCTTGTACCAAATTAAACTAAGCTAAAGAAATGATAGCCATGTTATCAGTGAGACAGACTTATAGTCAAGTTACACTTAAAGCATCAATGACCTACTAGATCACTATAGATAATCAACAAGGAGATTGTACAGGACTTAAATGGGTGACTGCTTTGAAACAGCAAGTACTATAAGCAATTTGAGGCCTGTAAATCAGACTAAATGAAGCTTACTACCGCTGGATAAAATTACAAAACTAGGGAGCATATAGGGTCCTGCAGGTAAATTGGGACTTTGTCATTTCTTTTGAAATTCCCCGATTTAAAGGATAAAAAAGGTATAATGACCATTTTAACATTTATTTCTGTAATCTTTACAATCTATTTAACATAATTATTCAATATGATCCCCCTTTGCTACTATAATTTTGGAGATCCTCTGCCAAAACTTTGAACAATTCCTCTTCACTTCATCAGCATCTAGATTCTGGAATGCTCTTCGAATGCATGCTTTCAGAGAGTTAACATTACAGTATGGATTAACGTTAGATTTTCTTTCAATCACACTAAATAGCCAATAGTTGCAAACATTTAGATCTGGAGAGCTACTGGGCCAAATGTCCTTCAGGACAAACAAGGGAACATTCTCCTTCAGGTAAGTCTGGACTTGTTTTGCTCCATGCACTGGTGCAGAGTCTTGAACAAGCATTACTTTGGTAGCATCATAACATCTACGAATCCAGGGCAGCAAAACATCATTCAGAATATCCAAAGACTCTGCCGTGTGGATTTTAAGTCCAGCTTTGATGAAATGAGGAGGCATCACCCTTCCCTCACTTGCCACTGCTGTAAAAACCATCACAAAAGCAGGATTCTTGCTCTGCCTCACAGGACAAACATCTGATGGATCACAGGCAATAACTCGCATATTCTGGCAGTTGGCAACCTCGTCCATAATGAACTTTTTCTCATTAACAAAAATGCGAACATGTCCTCCTTTGTTCTTGAGATGATTGAGAAGCTTCGAACATCTTTCAACCTGGATGGCTCTTGAGTGGGCAGTGAGGAGGTTGCAGTGTCTCCTAATGTAAGAGCTCATCCCAAGGTCTTCATTGACTGCTCTGCTGATGGTTTTGTGGCTAACATTGTGTTTTTTGGACAGTTTTGTCATTGACTGAGTTGGGTCTACCTTTATCGACCTTTTCAATCCTGCCAGAAAAGTTTTGGTTCACTTTCGATCATTGCAAGGGCTGTGGCGACTTCGTGGACTTTACCCTTGGCATCCAACTTGGCCAGGACTCAATAAACTGTCGTCTTTGCATAGTCAGTGCTCTTAATTATGTCTGAACGAGAGTTTCCAGCATGTCTCAATTCACATATGGTCATCTGTCATGCTAATTCCGCCATGTTTAAGGAAACCTGTCCAAATCCTACTGAAATATTTTCAAGAACATGGTTTCAAGATTATCTGAAGAAAAAATCATCATCATTAGAGGAATTATTAGAAAGTTATGCAAATTACAAAATAGTCCCAATTTACCTGCAGGACCCTGTAGAGGATGTTCACTTAGTTTTTTTAATTGGCAATAATTCTCTATTTGCAAGAAATGCTAGTATATCTGTATAGTCTGCATCTGTCATAATTTTTGTGGGATATTGTCTGCTTCTTGCCTTTTAAGGAGTACATGCAAAGAATATCTAGGTAACATTTCTGTTCCAAGGCATTCAATTCCATACATAGAGGAAGTATCTAAAGTTTGATGCAAATATACAAGAATTGGTGTGGATTACATTAGGAAAGCATTCTGGTGGACTTACAAAAGACAACAAATCATTAGGACAGAATACTCAAAACAATATGAGTGGGGTGTCCCCATGGTAAAGTGGCTAATGTGCTGGAATGCATCATCATAGCAAGCAGGAAAGCCCCCATGGTAAAGTGGCTAATGTGCTGGACTGCATCATCATAGCAAGCAGGAAAGCCTCCATGGTAAAGTAGCTAATGTGCTGGACTGCATCATCATAGCAAGCAGGGAAGCCCCCATGGTAAAGTGGCTAATGTGCTGGACTGCATCATCATAGCAAGCAGGAAAGCCTCCATGGTAAAGTAGCTAATGTGCTGGACTGCATCATCATAGCAAGCAGGGAAGCCCCCATGGTAAAGTGGCTAATGTGTTGGACTGCAACATCATAGCAAGCAGGGAAGCCCCCATGGTAAAGTCGCTAATGTGCTGGACTGCATCATCATAGCAAGCAGGAAAGCCTCCATGGTAAAGTGGCTAATGTGCTGGACTGCATCATCATAGCAAGCAGGGAAGCCCCCATAGTAAAGTGGCTAATGTGCTGGACTGCATCATCATAGCAAGCAGGGAAGCCCCCATGGTAAAGTGGCTAATGTGCTGGACTGCATCATCATAGCAAGCAGGAAAGCCTCCATGGTAAAGTGGCTAATGTGCTGGACTGCATCATCATCGCAAGCAGGGAAGCCCCCATGGTAAAGTAGCTAATGTGCTGGACCGCATCAACATAGCGAGCAGAGAAGCCCCCATGGTAAAGAGGCTAATGTGCTGGACTGCATCATCATAGTAAGCAGGGAAGCCCCCATGGTAAAGTGGCTAATGTGATTGACTCTGTCGTCATAATGAGCAAATCTGAACTCCAGTCATGATATTTAGATTTTCAGACTAATACAGCATGCCAAACAGTATGATTGGACAACTGTTGAACTCCAGGTCAATCTGAGATCACATCTCTCATTGGATGGTTTCCCTCAGGTGACCAAAATGGTTTTCAAGTTAGAAAGAAGTTATTCAATTTGTCAGAAATTCTCAAAGTGAGTAGTTGAAAGCTCCATCTTCCTTTCACTGATTTCATGTAAAAGTTGACCAGAAATAAAATGTAAAATGTACACTTGAAATTGTGGTTGCATTGTCATTCTTGATCCCAGCCGAGAAGAATGTAGAACACCTGGGGATACCGAAAGTAGACAACAACAAAGATCAAAGATGGCACCATGAAAGAAGTGATGGAAAGAGTGATATGAGATAAAAGGAAGATGAAGTGAAGGGAAACAAGGTGAGGAAATAAAAGCTGACTGATAGTATATCATATCATGTAATATAACATAAAATGATCATAAAGTTAGGGTTATACAACACCTTCATGTGTCAAGGTTGGTCTTGGAGTGGTTTCATTAGAGGCAGGGATAATGGATTTTACCTTAGGGGACTTTACATAACTCAGTGAAGATTTTGATTTAGATGCTTTAGATGGCTGACTTGGGCACTTGGTAAAATGTCAGTGAGAGATTATTAGAACATGTTGCTATTTGGTAAAGAGATAATTTGTAATGTTATATGGCACAAATAGAAGTTTGTAACTGTATGGTTCTCAAATGGATTATTGTACATCAACTACACCGTATAGACACTTGTGCCACCACAGTTCTCAGCGGACCCTTGTAGAACTACATCTTAAGTGTCAGTCAGATCCCTGTTGTAACCTCCCTCATGATGAAAAGAAGAAGTGACGAACAGACAAAACCCCATCTTGGTTCACTAATGCAAACGTTTATTTGCCACTACACCTTTTAGTAGTCATCGAGAAAAGAGAAACAGAATATGAACTGAGTTGACCTCTTTAGCTAGACAAAAGAGAAATAAAATGTTTTGAGGAGAAAGAGCACAGACACAGACCTTGATATTAACTTTCTCATTCTCTGTTGTTGTTCTTACGCATGTTTTTTCATAGGGTTCGTCCTCACAGCTTTGTATCTAAGCTCCAACTAACTCTTTTTCTGTTTTCTATCCCACATCGACTGCCTTAATGGCTTTTCTGTTTGATATTCTTCCAGCCAATCAGAACTCAGAGCCGATTTTCATCTTATATATTTCTATTTTTAACCTGGGCATCAGCGGGTATCTTGCTCTACACTTTCTCATTTGTTTCTTTCTTATAGCCTTTCTCTCTATCTATCTCTCTCGGTCTCTCTCTCTCTCTTTCTCTCTTACAGTCTCTCTATCTCTCTCTCTCATTCTTTCTCTATATCCTTCTCTCAGTCTCTCACTCTCTCTCTCTCTCTCTCTCCTTGCCTCAACTCTCTTTCTCCAATATGTTCCTTTTTTTTCATCATCTTGTGGTTGACTATTAAAACACTCAACTAGATTCCCTAATTATATTACAAATTCACATCCCTCATAGAGAAGAGTTACTCGCTTGTTCCTGTTGAAGTGTGATCATCTGGGTGAAAAGAATGTCAGAAACAGAATGCAGCAAATTCTTCTTTTTTAAGTTCAGATATTTTTTATTATTTGTTTTCACCTTTGTCCTTTGTGAAGAGGGTATTTTTTAAATTTGTTTCATTGTCATCAACTATGATAAAAATTCATCTCTCTTTCTCTCTCATTCTCTATCTCTCTCTCTCTCTCTCATTCTCTACCTCTTTCCATCTCACTTCCTTGTATAAGCTGACTTCAAACTTCTAATTCCTCTCTTTAATGATTCTTTTCATATATGTATATATAGAAAATCTTATAATTATGAAAACTAGAAGTCCATTATTTAAAGTTTCATGTTGTGTGCACAATCATCAGACAGAAATCTGTGAAAAGTGGCTCGTCAATCATAATAATTGCGTGGTGTAAAGTGATATGTTAAGATAGAAGTATATTTGACTCACACATATAAAAAAAAAATCTATATCAATGTAAATCTGCTTCTTTCTATCTCTCACTTTGTTTAATCTATCTATCTATCTATCTATCTATCTATCATTACATAGATGATACATTACTAGTAAATCCACGGAATAATGACAAAAAAACTACTGATAGATAAAACAATATTGAACCTACTATAGATTTTACTTACAAGCTAGAAACTAACAATATGGATCAATAAGTCTGTAACCTAATACATAATTATTATCAAATTTTTAAGATATGATTTTCTTTCTATAATGCTTGATATATATGATTAACGTTCAGTCTATAATGCTTAATGTGTATGATTAATTTTCAGTCTATAATACTTGATGTGCATGATTAATTTTCAGTCTATAATGCTTGATGTGTATGATTAATTTTCAGTCTATAATGCTTGATGTGTATGATTAATTTTCAATCTACAATGCTTGATTTGTATGATTAATTTTCAGTCTAAAATACTTGGTGTGTATGATTAATTTTCAGTCTACAATGCTTGATGTGTATGATTAATTTTCAGTCTACAATGCTTGATGTGTATGATTAATTTTCAGTCTATAATACTTGATGTATATGATTAATTTTCAGTCTATAATACTTGATGTGTATGATTAATTTCAGTCATTAATGCTTGATCTATATGATATATTTTCAATATATATTGCTTGATCTATATGATTTTATATTCACCACTGAATCAAGTCATGTACAAAAGAGGATATTATGTTAAAAAATAAATATTTCTTGTGTAAAATAATTGCTTTTGTCATTAGACTATTTATCGATTGATAAACTTATATATTCTTAAACTATTTGCATAATCTGTGGTTTATCTAAATAATGGATCACATTTCATAAAGTAATAAGTTATAAATTGAGCCTGATTTTATGGTTGGTTGGTTGGTTGGTTGGTTGGTTTTACAGCATGTCAACCCTTGCTATGTTATATTATGCTGAAATCATTTTAACTATTATGGTTACCAGATATAAATGGTACAAAAATACATCTTCACAACCATTTTCAAAAGAATGAAAATTTCATTATCTCAGTTAGATCAATTTGAGATACAGAAAAACCCTGGCAGATCTATTTGACCCAAAGAAAAAACCTGACAGACTTATTTCAACCACATAGAAAGCCTTGCAGATCTATTTGACCCATAGAGAATCCTTGACAGACCTATCTGAGCCACAGAGAAACCCTAGCAGATCTATTTGTCCCACAGAAAAACCCTGACAGACCTATTTAAGCCACAGAAAAACCCTGACAGACCTATTTGACCCACAGAGAAAGACTAGCAGATCTATTTGACCCACAGAGAAACCCCGACAGACCTATTTAAGCCACAGAAAAACCCTGACATATCTATTTGACTCACAAAGAAACCCTAGCAGATCTATTTGACTCAGAGAGAAACTCTGACAGGCACTACCACTCTGAGTAATGAAGTTGTGACTTCACTTTCCTCAAAGCTCCAGAACTTGAAACTCACCACCAGAAGTACTTTAATGTTATTCTCATGACCACATCATTGAGGGGTGCAATGCAGTCAACATGTTTGAGGCGCCAACAACAGAGTACTCAGTTTTATAGTAGCTGTTGCATTTGAATGAGTTTGGTTGTTGGCTGGTTGTGTCTTAAGGCATATCAATCCTTACAGGTTATTTAATGCAAAATCCGGTTAAATATATGATTTTGTAGGGAACGAATAAATAGATAAAAAAAAATCTAAAATTAAATTTTTAAAAAAATAAATTAATCAAAAAGAAAACTATTAAATTTGCCGAAACTCCCAGAGGTCCATAACAGGAAATGGGGATGACGCATGTGTAGAAGAAAAAAGGCATTCCTTTTGAAAAAGGAGACACATTATCTTTCTCTTTCAGGCAGTGTCCGTCGAACCAAAAACACCATTTTACTGTCTGGTGTTTTGGGCACCACGTATACGTCTTTGGACCTAGCATCGGTTAGTCCCTTCACCCAGTAGCAGCCCTCTCTCTATCAGTCAGAATTATGCTGAAATATACAAGACCCACTACTGAACTATAGACTAACTCTTACCGGACTTTGACAAACTTCCAAAAGAAAACTAACCCTTATGGAAGCCCAAAATGCCAAATGAGGACAAATACATACATGAAACGATTTAACATATTTTTGACACCTTAACTGGGGGATTCAACCATTTCAATGTATTCAGGAAAAACTCCCTCATCCACAGAATGGTTGTTGAACCTAGTAAATAAAGGAAAGTATAAAAGAAACGTCTTCGTCTCTTTTCTGTTCTGTCTTTTCTTTCGTATAATTCTTTTTGGGACTTTCTTGGGCAAGGCATTACACCGACTAACTAACATGGGGGTAAAATATAATATAACCAAAATATGGAGTCAGATATCAAACGGCGACACAGCCTTGTCCTTAACCCCTGACCTTCTTCAAACTTCTAACCCCACAAGCAATTTGGTGTTATTAGTTTATGGTTGGATGCTCCGAGTTTCATGTCAAACAAAACTGGTTTCATTCTAAATTAACAGCATTTACGTTTATGTCGTCAAACAGCCACAAGTTACAAAGAATAATAATGTAAAATTTCAAATAACAATCACAAATAGTATGGAAGACAGTAAATGAAATGAGCCAAAGGAAAAGCTCTTCGAGAGTAAAACTAAAACCTGCCAGTCAAGAATAATGAATACAGATGGAGAAAGAACATTTCAAGAATCTGCTGGGAAAATCCCCTAAAGTCACAGATAAACCTATTACAAAAATTATTAATTGCCAACTAGACATCAAACTAGGACAGTTTACTTGTTGGAGGTTACTGTGTTTTTTGGGTAGATATGTTTAATCCCCCAAAATTTGCTAGGTAACATTTTTAAATGAGCCTGAGATCATTTATCTGCACTCAGATGATTTCAAGTATTGATATTTATTGTTTGCACACAGTTAAATGGTTTCAAATATTGCTATCAAGTATTAATAATTCAATCAAATATCAATTATTCCGTTGCACACAGTTAAATAGTTTCCAGTATGGAATAGTTCTACTTGATCTATAACTGAAACCCTGATACTCAGGGGTAGAGTGGACCTGGGAGTAATGGCAATGAAGGGGTACTCCACATTCCCCAAAGCTCCAGAACTAGAGCTTCACCATTAAATGGAAATTTACTAAGCTTTTTGCTTAGATGTGGCACAAGGCCATATGAAAGGGGCACCCAATGAGACTCAAACTCACTCGTGTAGGTTTGCTAACCATTACACACCATTAAATGGTTCAGTGTCATATCCAGGACACTTGTTGGGTGGGGGAAGACAATCTTACCCCCTCTGCAGAAATGTAGTCAGCATATTCTACTACCCCAGCTGACTGGACATTTGAATAAGGGTTTCTAAAATACTAATAATGACCTTTCAATGACTTTGCTGTGAATGATACTCATGTTAAAAAGATGAATTCACATTTTTGGTACCAGTAAGCTCATCTAATGTAAGAATAAGTATAATTCTAGCTTCTTCAGCCTTTAGTTGACTTAAGAGAAAAATATAGAAACGGAGAGATCTTTCAAAGACTCTCTGGATTTATACATACTATGCTCTAATAGTCCTAATAGCTATATATGGTTGAGGTGCCCGTGGTGTAATGGTTATCATCGTAGGAAATGGACACGGTGACACGAGTTCAAATCCTGGACGAGACTTATTGCATTTCACATAGCACTAATACCCTTGGGAGAGGTATGAATCCAATTATTCTCCCTCCAGCTATGGGTAAATAGTAGGGCAGGCTAGGTTCTTCAGCCTTGGTGAGGCAACTAGTCTAGGAGAAGGAAAACTCTGAATTCAAACCTGTTAAACTCTGCTTAAAAATTGACCTTGTGTCATATCCTGCCTGAGCGGAGGGGTTGGATAAATATGATATATGGCTGAGAAACTTTTGAGAGTTTGAAAGAAAAAAACAGAAAACTGAGTGTATTTAAGAACAATTGCCTCTGGACTATTATGGGAATTTCTTGCATGAATCACAAAAAAAAAAATGGATGATATAAAGAGTGACCTTGAAATACTAAATAAGATCATTGACATTATCAAGAAAAAAGATTGAAATGGTTTGGTTAAATAGTAGGAAAAAGCAATGCCAGTTATCTGAACCACTCATACAATAATGAGTTCACCAACAAAAGACCCAGAGGATGACCATCAAAGGAATGAAGCTATCTGATAAGAGAGGACACAAAACGATCTCTGATAATAGAAAAAACTGCCAAAAGATAGAAGAAAATGGAGGTCTTTTATGGAAAATATATGTGAGGGATCATTTTAGGTGTATACAAGAAATGATAAAATAAATAAAATAAGGATGTTTAGAATAATAGTAATGTTTAAGATAATAAAATAAATGAAATAGTAATGTTTAAGATAATAAAATAAATGAAATAGTAATGTTTAAAATAATAAAATAAATGAAATAGTGATGTTTAAAATAATAAAATAAATGAAATAGTGATGTTTAAAATAATAAAATACATGAAATAGTAATGTTTGAAATAATAAAATACATGAAATAGTAATGTTTAAAATAATAAAATAAATGAAATAGTAATGTTTAAAAAAATAAAATACATGAAATAGTAATGTTTAAAATAATAAAATACATGAAATAGTAATGTTTAAAATAATAAAATAAATGAAATAGTAATGTTTAAAATAATAAAATAAATGAAATAGTAATGTTTAAGATAATAAAATAAATGAAATAGTCATGTTTAAAATAATAAAATAAATGAAATAGTCATGTTTAAAATAATAAAATAAATGAAATAGTCATGTTTAGAATAATAAAATAAATGAAATAGTGATGTTTAAAATAATAAAATAAATGAAATAGTGATGTTTAAAATAATAAAATACATGAAATAGTGATGTATAAGCTAGAGATGTATCCTCCATACTGTACTTCCCATTAATATAAAATGGACTTAAGCATCAACAAGAAGTTAAATAGATCTGTAGGTATTACAATTTGATATAAGTGTTTATGTAAAAAAAAGTAAAGTGGGCAACCATAATCAAGCTTTTTTTACTAGCTACTACACCAAGTTTTAGAGGAGGTCGCAACTCCTTTCCTTGTATTGCTCCACTTTACTCTTAATCAATAACTTATAAAGCTGAGTGTTTCGTAAAGAGGCATCAAGTACCGTTTTTTTAAGTCTTTGGTATGACTCGACCTGGGATTGAGCCCTAGTCACCCGAACCATTGGAAAACACACTGCTCACTAAACCAATGAGCCGGTTACTTATATATTTACAATGATTATTAACTTTATTAATAGACTGGCTCTTAAAGCATTGACATTACAACAAAATATCAAGTGTTTACTTGTTTAAAATAATTCAGAACTTCATTAATACATTGATTCAAGCTTTAAATTCCAAATAAGTATGAAACGTTTAAAATGATTATGAAAATACATTTTTCGACTGTATATAATTAGAGACCATAATTATCAGATACAATTTAGTATCATACCCAGAAAATGACTTTTTTTTTCAGTGGAGGTCTTACCCCTTCTACAAGGGATACAGTCAGTGTATTCTAAGTCCTGCTGACAAAAATGCATGTTCAGGAAAAAAAAATTATGAGGTGTATCAGCAGAACCCAAACTCCGTGCACATATTGTGCTCAGATCAAAATCCACATCATCCTTTAGAATGTTGTGATTTTATTTTTCATTCATATATATAACTGTTATGAGACCGTTACCTACCCATTGATGGACTCTTCCAAATCCTATATTAATTGAGAGCCAAGTACTCTCGTCGGTCAGCCGTCGTGAGATTGGATAGAGACTGGATATTCAACTGACAAGTAAGCCTAGCTTACGCCACTACTTTTCTCTGTATTTTGTTACTTCAATATATCCTTAAACTTATAACATGTTCCGAGTCATCTTTTCATGGTCCCAAACTGGATCCACATCAATAACGAACAGTGTGATTTTTTTTTCTATTTCTTTCTTATGTAAATTCTCCCAGAATGACAGTATTGTATCTATGTGTCCTGTCTTGGTTCAAAGTGATGGCAGACTACACAGATACGACACTTTTATCAAACAATACAGAAAGTATGAGGATTAACCGCAGAACTTTAGAAAACAATTTAATATCCATAATGTCAGTATGTTTTATGAGCACAGATTCTGAAGTTTTTTTTTCTATCTTATTACTTACTGTTTAAAAAGATCATGAAAATACATTTAAAATGACTATGAAAATATATTTTTCAACTGTATATAATTAGAGACCATAAATGTTGAATTTATTTCAACATAGAATAACACAACCACCATTTACATAAAGAGAAAGTTAAGACACTTCCTACTGTCTCCAGTTACTATTATATGTTGTTGTTATAACTTAGGAGTCTACTGTATGGGTGTGTATCAAACCCAAACCTATTTTAATAAATATCTATCTTTACTTCAATTGGATTCTGACTGTACTCCTACAATCATTTGCACAATTACCCATGCATGCATATTGATTTCTAACAGGGGAAAAGAATACTCATTATTTTTTTTTTTTTAAATAACACAAAGTGATTAGAAACTTTGAGTACTCATTGTTCTCTAAGATTTTGGGTGTAACCAATTAATACTTATTATTTTGTTTATTTGCTGTCTTTTTTTTCCTTTCAGTAAAACTGTGTTTTTTGGGTTGTTTTTTTTTGGGGGCTTTTTTAAATGAGTGTACAATTATGGAATATTCACAACTAAAAACAAACTTTTCATAGAATATATAACATAACAAATATGCATGTTTCTTTTTCTTTTACTTTTTTTAAAATGAAAACAAATTTAAAAAAAAAATGTTTTAGACTGAAAGCAAGTCACTAAAAGATTTCACAGTTAAATGTTATTATTAGTTCATTATAAAACTAGCTTCTTTTTTTATTTGAATTTTCATGTCTGTAATTTTTATGAATTTACTATTGATATGGCTATAATTGCTCTAATTTCACCCAATCAAATTTATCCTCTTTTTATGTGGGAACAATCAAACGTGTGCATATTCTATCATTGTATTTTCTTCATGATGACGTACACTCCAGAATTATTCAGACTACATTTTAATAAGACTTGTATTCGTAAAAAAGAAACTTAAAATTTTCAACAACCTTTATTCTATCTTTTTACTAGATATTATATTATTATATGATAATTATTATGATTTACTCCTTTAAAGTTTTTCACATCAGTGTTAGCTGATGATTTTTCACTGGAGTTTGAGTGACAGGACTCATCTCAGGATTCTGGCCATTCTTAGCAATGCTATTGTTTAGATAGTCTCTACCTGTCCGCCAATTTCAAAGTCTTCCAGGCCTTTTAATAATCCTTTAGTTATTGTGCCTAATGCACTAATCACAATTGGCACAATCGTTTCATGTTCCACAGCTTTTTCAATTCTCTGGCAAGGTCGAAGTACTTATCTTTCTTTTCACTTTCCTTCAGATTATTATTAACATGATTATTTTCATGAATATTATCATTATTATCATAATGAATATTGTAAGAGTTTTTCACATCAGCATTAGCTGATGGTCTTTCACTGGAGTTTGAGTGACAGCAAGTCTCCTCAAGTCACCAGGACTCTTCTCAATATTCTGGCCGTTCTCAATAATGTTGTAGTTTGGATGATCTCCACTCGTCTGCCAACATCCAAGTCCTCCAGTCCCTTTAATAATCCTTTAATTACTGTACCAAAAGCACCTATCACAATTGGTATAATTGTCACCTTCATGTTCCATAGTTTTTTCAATTCCCTAACAAGGTCGAGGTACTTATCCTTCGTTTCACATTCTTTCAATTTTATTCTGTGGTCAGCCGGGACAGTAAAGTCAACAATTTTGCAAATTCTCTTTTTTTGTTAATTATTATAAGGTCTGGTCTTCTGGCCGAGATTAGGTGATCTGTCTGTGTGTCAAAGTGTCAAAGGAGTTTATGTGTGTCATTTTCTCGGACAGCTGCTGGGTTGTGCATATACCATTCATTCGTATGGTCAAATTTAAATTTCTTGCACATCTCTAAGTGGATCACCTTGCCGACCCAGTCATGTCTATTCTTATACTCCTGCGCGAATTTGCTGCATTCACTTATTATGTGATTGATGGTTTTATTTCTGTCACTGCATAGCCTACATTTGCTATTTTGTTGCATCTTATCTATTCTCACTTTGACATAATTGGTTCTTACAGCATTTATTATTATCATTATTATTATTTGATTTTCAGTTTCATTTTTGGTTTCTTACAGTCTTTTACCAAGTCTTTAACCAAGACCTAGCATGAGGGAAGGTAGTTATTATATATAATCTATGTATTTATGCTTTTTGCTGCCTCTTTTGGGTGATATTTTACAGTCATAATTTTTTGGGATTTCATATCAGATGGGATTGCGAGGTATCTTGTTAATATGCTTATTATGATTATAATTATTGCAATGATGATTATTTTTTCTCCTTTGCAAGGTTTTCACATCAGTTTTAATTCCTCATTTTTCACTGAAGACCAAGTGACAGCAAGTCTTTTTGTAATATACTGGCTTAGCTAGCAACAGAGTGCCGGGGATGAACTTAGCAGATTCAATGCGGTCGCAAGATAACATCAAAAAGTGGTTTCACAGGAAAGAGAAAATAAAAGAGGATGGCGAGGAACGTAATTTATTGCCAGTTGATAGAGTGACAGATACTTCCGTTCACAGATAAGATTAACAAATTACCGGGAAAAAAAACAGAAGTATGTAAGTTCTGATAACCAGCCATAAACAGAAAATACGTGGGCGAAGAGGCATGTTCATATTTCCATGTGGGAGTTAAAAGACAATATAAGGTCTGTAATTTGGGACTGAGGGAGAGACCTGCTGGTCACTCGAGCAAACCTGTCTGCTCCCCTGTGTGTGTTCTCCAGCTGTCGCTCTAATACACACAAAGGGTCCCCACCACAGAAGAAAGATATGTGCAAACTCTCTCTGACTGTATTCCTACTTCACACAAACGTCACCATTGAAGAATAAAAATATGAATAATATTTTTATATATCTACATGGTCTTCATTGTTTGTCCAGCTGTACAATATACAACATTTTCGGGACACAGGATTCTTCTAAGTATTCTAGCTCATTTTTAATGGTGTTTTGGTTTGGATGATCTTGATTCTTCATTTGATCTCCAACCTCTCCAGTCTCCTCAGGGACCATTCTAAGAGCAGCAGTTATCATTGCTACCACCATCACCTTCTACAGCTTTTTTAACTCTCTGGCAATCTTTTGCTTCCTTTTATTTTCACTCAGTGATCCGCTGGAACATAAAAATCCACTAGGGAACAATTTCTTTATTTCTTGTTAATTAGCAAAAGAAATTATTTTTATGATGATGATGATCATCATCATTTTTATACTGACATCGATGTTTGTTTTGTTTTTTTCTATACAAACCAATAATTCAGAATCACTCAATAAGTTTTAGCAATATAATATGATATTGTTTCTTTAGCAACACCAATTTTTCGAAGGTCATTCCAATATGAAACTACATTCTTGCAGGCTCCTTAAAGAGCATAAGGCTGCCGTCTCACTATACCTGTGATGGTGCTACCATTTAGTGGCGAATAAGTTTTTATAGGTTGGAGTTACTAGTCCTGTGCCCCTTGGTTCTAAATTCAATGTTTTTCCTTCTCCTAGACGGGTTACCTCACCAATGTTAAAAGATCCTAATCTATCCTACATTCCTATATGAGTTTTGATAATCATCATAAATTTTTGATTCATATTTATTTTATCTTAATTTATACTGCTTTTAATCACAACAATTTAGACCAGCAGTGTACTCTTTTTTATTTCCATGTTATTGAAGGCTCTCTCTCTCTCTCTCTCTCTCTCTCTCTCTCTCTCTCTCTTCCTCTCCCTCTCTCTTTTTTCTCAATTTCTGTTTTTTACCCCCAATTCACCTCTGTTCCTGTTATCAAATTGTTATTTTCTCTCTCTCTCTCTCTCTCTCTCCCTCCTCCTCTCTTTTCTCAATTTCTGTTTTTTACCCCCAATTCACCTCTGTTCCTGTTATCAAATTGTTATTTTTTCTTTCTCTCTCTACTTCACTTTTTTACTGATTCTCGAATTGTCCCCCACTCTCTCTCTCTCTCTCATTATTTTCATTCTGCTCATGTTTATGGAACTCTCTCTCTCTCTCTCTCTCTCTCTCCGACTCCATTCCTCTCCCCCTCTCTCTCGCTCTTTCTCTATCGCACCCTCTCTTTATCTTGCTCTCACTTTAAGCCTATCATAATTAGTTGTGTATAACACATATTCATGCAAAATACACAGCTCTAACTTTTGGCTATGAAATTCTAGAAAAAACAACTCTTTTGTATAATACACATTAACTTTTTGGAATATGTAGCAGCTAAATTTATACTAAATTTAACATTTGTTCAATTTCTTATCCAGTTTGAATTGATAAAAATCAAAATCTATATAATCATCATCATCATGTTGTGCCACAAGCAGGGATATCCCTGACCCTCTCTCACCTCTTCTCCCTATCATTCATCGCCTCTGGTAGGTCTTCAGGGCCACATCCCGTATCCTCACATAGCTGCTGAATGTATGTTCAAGCTTGTCGTCTTGCTTTTACCTGGCCATATGTGGGGGTCCATAGGAGTACATCACTTATGAGCTCGTACCTGCTTCTCCAGCAGTGTCCTGCATGTTTGGTTCGTCTAACTTGGATATATAGTTGATATAATTTTTCGAATCACCAGCTTTACACAATATCTTGGACAAAGGCATGTTCATAGAAAAATGTAACAAACTTTTAGCAAAAATAAGTTCACAATTTAAGAAACCAATTATAAACAAACATCCTTTCCAATGATTATTTCTCTGTTGCAGTATAAAACAAGTTTTTTTGCACATTAGTTAATTTGGACTATAGATATAACTTACTTTTCGCCAATGGCCTGAGAGATCTGGGTTCAATCTGAGGTTGAGTCATACCAAAGACTCAAAAAATGGTACTTGATGCTACCTTGCTTAACACTCAGCATTATAAGGTAAGGATCCAGGGTAAAGTGGAGCAATCCAGGGAAAGAAGTAGCGTACTCTCCTACACCTTGTGTAGTAGCTATCGAAAAGGGAGCCTTCAGGTCACCCTCAACTACGGTCACCAACTTTACTTACTATTTTGGTCATGGTGTTTCAAACATGGTGACATACACGGCAAAAAAAAAAGTTAATATTTAGTTTTTATGTATAATACACTCCCCTAACTTTTGGACTTAAAAATCTGGAAAAACAGGGCATTTTATAAACAAACAATTATGGTACTCTCTTTTTTATGCGTCCAATTTCTCCCACGTAAGTCATGATACTCATCATTAATTTTTAACTCAAATTTTTTTGAGTCAAAAGTTTTGCAATATTTTGGTCACATGAGGCATACTTTTGTCAAGGTTGTGAAGGTGACAAACCACACTCGACTGTGGGATGCCAAGCTTGCCTGATACTCTCTGAGAGTTATTCCCTGGGTTTACCTCAGAATCCAGTTTTAGGCCTACCTGACCTTACCTGATTATCAAGGTTCTTGCAACCCAAGCAAAATTTCTTCACCCATCTGATTACTGTATTGTGATCAACTGCATCGTCATCTTTCACACAATAAATGTTTTTGGTTGCTGCTGCAGTGTTATGGTCCAGTTTGAACCCTTAAGCATGTTGCATGTTCATCTGTGTGACTTTCAAATCACACACAGATAGAAGTAAAGCGCAATACTACACCAACTACTACAATACTACTGACTACATCAGGTACCTATCACAGTTTAAAGTACTTTGGTCACCTGATATAGATGCCACAAACTAACACATACTTTTGACTCATCCTAGTATTTTAATTCCAGCTGCTTTTTACACCCGCAGAGGACAGCCATTAGTAAAGATTAAAAATGCAGAGCAATATCTTAGAGTGACTTGAACTCATATCCCTCTCTCTCATGAAACCTAGTTAAATGTGTACCAGCTGGTCTGCCCATAGAGCCACAAGAACTCCTTACAGTGGAGGTTCCTATGATGTAATGGTTATCATCATAGGAAATGGACACGGCTACACAAGATCAAATCCTGGACAAAGCTGACTGCATTTCACATCGCATTAATATCCTTAGGAAAGGCATGAAACCAATTATTCTCCCTTCAGTTATGGATTAAATAGAAGGGCCTTGGTTATGCAATCAGTCTAGGAGAAGGAAAACTCTGAATTCAAACTTGTTAAACTCCATTTAAAAATTGACCTTGTGTCACATCCTGCCCATGCACTGGGGTTGCTAAATATATGCAAGAACTCTCACAGATATTGCTAAAGATCAAATCTGACCATCTAGTAAAAGTATAGTTGGCGACCATAGTAGAGGGTGACCCAAAGGCTCCCTTTTCAATAGGAAAAGGTGCTACATCTTTCCCTGGATTGCTCCACTTTTACCCTTGATCTGCACCTTATAATGCTGAGTGTCAAGCAAGGAGGCATCAAGTACCATTTTTTGACTCTTTGGTATGACTCGACCTGGGATTGAACCCTTGTCTCCTGGCCCATTAGCAAACACTCTAATCATTATGGTAATATCCGGTTTGACCATATAGTAAGTAAAGTAAAGTTGCCAACCGTAGTTGAGGGCGACCTGAAGGCTCCCTTTTCTATAGCTACAACACTGAGGCGTAGGGGAGGGCTCTACTCCTTTCCCTGGATTGCTCCACTTTACCCTTGATACGTACCTTATATTGCTGAGTGCTAAGCAAGTAGGTATCAAGTACCATTTTTAAAGTCTTTGGTATGACGCGACCTGGGATTGAACACTGGTCTCCAAGACCATTGGCGAACACTCTACCCACTAGGCCTTCCCTTTTCTCTTAGTTTTTTGTTCTTGATTTTTTTTTTCTTCCCAATTTCTACAAATCTATCCTTTGAAATACTGGTATAATCAGTTGATCATATCAATATATCTCTGACCATTTTTTAAGAGATTCCTTTATTTCCAACAGATAGTAAAGAGGCACTCATAGCGTTATGGTTATTGTTACAGGAAATGGACACAGTAACCAAAGTTCAAATCCTGGAGTGCTAATACCCATAGGAAAGGTATACATCCAATTATCCAGCCTTGAGCTAGGGGTAAATAGTAGGGTAGACTGTGCTCTTTTTAACGGTTGCATGGCAACTATTCAAAGAAAAGGAAAACTCTGAATTCAAACATGTTACACGAATGGGATGGGGGATCACCTTTGAACACCAATTCCTACAAAACTTCATTCTTGAATACACGTGTGGAACCAGCTTAACCTATTTCAGGTGAATACTATCACACATACATACACACACCCACATACATACATACATACATACACATATACTCACACACATACACACACACACATACATTCATACACACTCATATGCATACATATAGACATACACCCACATACACACACATACATACACACATACATACACACAAACACACACCACATTCATACATACACACACATACATACACATATACTCACACACATACACACACACATACACACATACTCACACATACATACACATACTCACATGCATACATAAAGACATACACACACATACACACATATACATACACACAAACACACACACATACACACAAACACACACACATACACACACATACATACATACACACACATACATACACACATACTCACACATATACACACACACATAGATAGTGTACCTTAAGAAGTCAGAAGAATAAAGCAACCAAAATTTTGCGGCAGCATAAAAATGATAATGAGATTAGTCGTCTGAACACACTTGGAATGATAATAGCGATTCAAAATCACAGAATGCATCCGTTTACATTGGTTTTTGATTTTATTTAAACAGAACTTGAGAGCTAATGCTAAAATTCAAGTTCTTCAAATATGTTAATGAAAATACAAGAGGTTTCTTAATCTCCTAAGCAACAGATGTAATGATAAAAGATAAAATTCATCTTCTTCATCCTCCTCTCTTTTTCGTTCTCCACCTGTTGTTGTTGTTGTTGTTCTTCTTCTTCTTCTTCTTCTTCTTCTTGTAATCATCATTGCATCATCCCTATTATGATGATCTTTACATGTATGTTACATAAAAAAGTAAAAATGACACAACTGAGATTTTTATAAGTACAATAGCATTAAAATTCTCTAAGAAAAGAAAGCACTTTCTGATCCAATTAGCAAGTTAACAGTGTTGGTTACCCCCATCTTGCAAACCATTCAAGCAAGATATGCAGGAGACTGCTGGAGAAGTGAGTAAAATAAAGTTGGTGACCTTAGTCAAGGGTGACCCAAAGGCTCCTTTTTCAATAGATACTACACCAAGGCATAGGGGAAGGTGCTACTCCTTTCCCTGGATTGCTCTACTTTACCTTGATCCTAACCTTATAATGCTATATGTTAAGCGAGGTAGCATCAAGTATCATTTTCTGAGTCTTTGGTATGATTTGACCTGGGATTGAACCCAGGTCTCCTGGGCCATTGGCGAACACTAACCGCTAGACCAATGTCCAGTTAAAGTCAAACTCTTAACTAACATTCTCATGAGGGCCCCTACATATGGGCACACTAATGTTGACCAATCAGCAAAAATTTACATTCCTCAGCTTTGTGCTGACACTGGATGCTGTTTAGAAGACAGCATCCAGTGTCCAAGAGTAATGGCCAATAATGACAGTTGGTGAGAAAGCCAAGGGAATCTGTGCTATTAGCATGCCTTGATGATGATGATGCGTACAAATGCATCATCATCATCATCATCACCTCAATTTCTCAAGAGAGATTCCTTCGTTTATTTATACATTTATTTGCAGTTATGTTATGTTACAGCACTACTTAAAGGTTTGTAATGATACCCTGTACCTATCAGCCTAACTGTAGTAACCTGACCATGAAACACAAAACATTTCTGTTTGATTCATAAGAACAAAATTTATTTGTTAGCAGGATCCATGAAGTCATCATCATCATCATGCCGTGCCACCAGCACGGATATCCCTGACCCTCTCTCGCCACTTCTCCCTATCATTCATCGCGTCAGGCAAGTCGTCAGGGCTACATCCCGTATCCTCACATAGCTGCTGTATGTATGTTCAGGCTAATTGTCCTGCTTTTGCTCGGCCATATGTGGGGGTCCATAGGAGTACATCCCTTATGAGCTCATCCCTGCTTCTCCAGTAGTGTCCTGTATGTTTGGTTCATCTAACTTGGATAGTTTTTGTGATGGGAGGTAGATGGCCGTATAGTTGGTGTTTTATGGGGTGTTGCTTCCAGGACTTGTTCAATATTGCTCGCAGCATTCTTGTGTAATTGCCGTCTAGCTTTTTCTCCAGCCGTTTTGTTAGCATCCAAGTCATGCATCCATATAGCAGTATCGACACGACCGCTGCTTGGAACAAAGACATGGACAGCTATCAATAAGCTATTGATCATATGGAAGTCAGACCAGACCAATAAAATGAAAATCCGTCTAGTAGTAAGCCAAAAATAGAGATAAAGAGGTAGAAACTTGTACCAGTAGAAGTGAGACGGATAGTGTACAGGTGGCATGATGAAAGAGAGATGACAGTGGTTATTTTTCTGCTCCCCGACTGTTAGTGTTGCCATTATTCTCTCCTTCGGTTCTCTTGTTGTATCTCAAAATCCGTCCTTTTATATATATATATATATATATCCCTAAAATTATCAATGATGAAATTAAAGTGACATATAACTGCCAAGTCCCAAATATCAGCTGATTCTAAACAATTGTTTTTATCTTCGAATATTTTCCATTCCATGTATTTCCTTAACATTCCAAATTTGCAAACAAACATTTATTACAGTATGGTTTACATTCCTAGGTATTAGCTTATAAACAAATTCCTAATCTAGTTTTGACCAAGATTACAAAGGAAATTTTGCAATTTGGTTTTAAATTCAAAGTTTAACAAAAAAAAAATGAATCAACAACTAAAGTAATCAATTGTAGTCCTTAATTATTTTACAGTTAATTATAACCTATATTCTGTAAATAAAATGTGACTTGGTATTGAGCTTAATGGCTGCCAAAGATGACTTTTAAGTGAATAATAATGATAGGAATCAAGAGAATCGTAAGTTTAGACTATGAGGAGAGAGAGACAAAACTGTAAAACTCAAATTAAGTGAATATAGAAAACTAGCATAGAAATTATGCAAGAACAGGCATGACTGGGAGGAGAAGGAGACTCATTGGGAGTTGTGCAAGCAACTAAAATTTGACCGCTCTGACAAATTCTATATGTACAAATCAGAAAGTGGGAGCTTTGGGGAATGCAGAGTCCCCTTTATGCCATTGTTCCCAGGTCCACACAGGTAGCACCTGATAGGGTCCTATCTATATGTCAAATAGAACTGTGCACTTTGACATTTAAACTGAGTGCAAACAAATGACTTATGCTAAACTGAATCGTTAGAAGATGGGTTTGGAAATCACATTTAATATATATATGTATAAAAAGGATTTGGGATTAAATAACCTACCAAGGTTGATATGCTATAAAACCAAACCAAACCAAATCCTATATACTTAATATATATGTATAAAAAGGATTTGGCATTAAATAACCTACAATGGTTGATATGCCATAAAACCAAACCAAACCAAACCAAACAGAAACTGTTCAAAAAAATTAAGTTCCACAAAATTCTCTGGGATTTTGAGATACAAACAAAATAGCAAATTCTACATAGAAAACCAGTGCTTGTCTTAATTAACAAGAAAAAAAGAATCTGCAAACCCATAGATCTTGTTGTTACAGTACATCACAGAGTAAAATAAAACAGAGTGAAAAACTGGACAAGTACCAGGACCTTGTCAGAGAACTGAAAAAGTTGTGGAACATAAAGGTGACACTTACGCACGACATACAGAAACACAGGACAGCTGTTTCGACCTTATTTAGTCTCATCAGCAGTATATACATAGATTTTCTGGTCCTGGTAATTCAATTCACAATATAATTCCTCTACTTAAAAAAGAAAATGTAGATATAAAGGTGACAGTGTAACCAAATATAGCTGGAGCCATTGGAACTGTCCCAAAAGACCTGAGGGAACTGGAGATCAGAGGAAGAATCAAGACTACCCAGACTATAGCATTGTTAAAATCAGCTAGAATACTTAGCAGAGTCTTGGAAAACTAAGGAGACTTGTTGTCACTTGTTGACTTCATTGAAAAACCACCAGTTAAAACTGGTGTGAAAAACTTGCAAGGAGTAAAATGATAATAAGCAAACTGGCACAAAAGAAGTACAGGATGACCCCCCAAAAAACAGAACCCATAAACTTTTGTGTTACTTTGACAAAAATAAAGCAAAATAATTCTAATTCTTTTCCTTGGTAGACCAGGACATGTTGGTGAATACTATGGTCCCAATTTTTCATGCACAGAATCTACTTCATATCCTGAAAAAAAGAAAAGGCTAGAATTAGATTTATGAATTTCGGTCAAAAATATATGGGTTCTGTTTTTGGGGGGGTCACCCTGTACAAGACTAGGAGTACAAGTACATGATTGGGTGGTAAATGATCTACTAGGAATTGTGCAAGAAATTAGAATTTGATCATACTTCCAAATGATATATTCACAAACCAGAATCTGTCCAACAGAATGAGATGCATGAAATTTCCAGGGAGTTTGAAATACAAATAGATCACCAAATCCAGACCGAAAGAACTTTTTATCTAGTGGATTTTGCCATACTGTTGAACCTCGGAATGAAAATAAAAGAAAACAAAAAGATCAACAAATTCTTGAACCTTGCCAAAGAACTAAAAAAAACTGTGGAATATGTTGGTAACGGTGATGCCAATCATAGTTGGTGTGCTTAGAATGATTCCCAAAAGTTTGGGGAAAAGACTAGACGAAATGGAGATCAAAGAAAGAATCAAGACCATCTACACAACAACACTGTTAAAACTGTCTATAATACTGAGAAAAGTCCTGTTGACCTGAGGAAACTCGCTGTCATTCAAACTTCAGGGAAAAAACTCACATAAATATTATGGTAGCAGCTCTTTTGCCTGATTTCTGGCATACTTCCAAGTTTATTCTTGTACCCACCTTGTTAACCTTAAACCCAAACCTCAACTTTGCTAATATTTCCCTTAGATCAACCAGTTTCTTTCTTCCTTTTCCTGTTAAAAAATAACAAAATTAGATTTTTTCAAAGTGATATTCATATCTTTTTTTCTTTTTTCTTTAAACTTTTTTAAATATTTGCTTTCCAAAATATGAAAAGACTGCTGTTAATGCTACCAAAATGTAGAAAGAAAATAAAAACAAAGGCACTTCTTCAACAGAATATAATCTATGTGCTAACTCCCAAGGAGATGCAAGAAAGCACAGAAAATTGAAATCCAATCTCTATAGAATAAACAAATATAGTACATAGCTTCAGGTTAAAAGAAATTGCCTTAAATCATAAAATTTCAATTACTTTCTTTACCATTTTTGACATTCTTAGCTTTTGATTCAGAAGATTATAAAATATTGATGAGAAATATAATGGTATGGATTTTCCATTATAGAATATCAGGTTTTAAATCCATTGTAATCACCTGTTCCATTTCCTTTCTCTTTCAGAGGAGCTTAGAATTCAGGGTATTCATGATTTACTCATAGGTACCTTTCTTTAATCCTTAAGAGATTGTTAATTTGTAATAGTTGGAAAACAAAGAGGTTTGTCTAAATTTCCTTAGAACTCATAACCCTGACCTTTTAATTCTATTGCCCAGTCAATTGGGACTATAGAATACACCGACTGCTTCTCTCCAGGGAGGTAAGACCCCTCCCCCCATCGAGTGTCCTGGATTTGACACTAAACCATCTGATGGTGAGGTTCCAGTAATGCTGGAGCTTTGGGGAATGCGGAGTACCCCATCATCGCTCCCAGATCCACTATGGCCGAGTGTGATAGCACCTGACAGGGCCCAATCTATGGGTTAAATAGAACTAATCTGCATTATGCTAAACTAAATTACTTGAAATAGAACTGTTTTGATATTTAAACTGTGTACTAATGCTAAATTGAATTGTTTGAAATAGAAATGCTTTTGGCATTGAAACTGTAACCGAACTTCTTTTTAATAGAACTGTTTTGACATTTAATTGTTAGAAACAAAACCTATACTCATACTAAACTGAATTGTTTGAATTAGAACTGTTTTACTAAACTGAAAATATTGAAATAGAAATGCTTTTGACAATTAGACTGTGTAAACTGCATACTTATGCCAAACTGAATTGTTTGAAATAGAACTGCTTATTTGTATAAAAATGGATTTGGCATTAAATAACCAACAAAGGTTGATATACCATAAAACCCAAACAACCGACCAACCTTTAATTCTATTAATTCTATTAATCACATTAAAACCTTATGTATGTATTTACCCAACCCCTCTACATAAACAGGATGCAAAACATCAATTTTTTGAATTTATTTACCAATAGCTGGATGGGGAACAGATGAATTCATACCTTTTTTAAAGGTATTAGTGCTATGTGAAATGCAAACAGTGTCATTCAGGATTTGAATTTGGCTTGTCAATTCTATCTTTTATCTCATCCCATGACTGAATTTGGTCATAGAGGCACTATTCATGTAGTCTGTCTTGGGTAGAAATAACCTGGAGAGCCCATCCCTCTCCAGGTTTGAATTCAGAGTGTTCCTTCTCCTAGACCGATTAATATACCTAGGTTAAAGAACATAGTCTGACCTACTATTTACCCATAGCAGGAAAGAAAATAGTTGGAGTGATACCTTTCTTAATAGTATTAGCTCTATGTGAAATGCAAACAGCCTCATTCAGGATTTGAACTTGGGTCACTGTGTCCATTTCTTATGAGGATAAACATTATACATTAAATGCATCTATAAAACTCAGATGTCTCTGTAACCAAAACAAGACAAAGAGAAACTATTACAAACCCTTGAATATGTGTTTCAGTCTATTCAAGGTTAATCCTATAACCAATAAAGCTAGATGTCATTAAATGATCGATTGATTGATTTTGATGGCCTATCAACCCATCCAGGGTTTATTTTATGCCTAGGGGTTAGAGCAGCATTTCTCAACCTTTTTACCCTTGCAGAACTCTCAAAATAGTTTTCCTGTCTTTGACAACCCTTGCACAAAAATTATTAAATACCAATATTAATATCTATTTCTATTCTTTTTTGTGGTTCACATGGTAAATATGATGTATTTTTTGGTTTTAAAAAATCTACCCTCTTTTTGTCAAATTCTTTGCCAATATTAAAAAAAATTGTTGTTTCTAGCAGAAAACCTAGTTTATAGACACTATATATATATACCAGTTTATTGGTCTGGTGGGTAGAGTGTTCGCCAATGGTCTGGGAGACCTGGGTTCTTTCCCAGGTCACGTCATACTTTAAAAAAATGGTACTTGATACCTCCTTGCTTAACACTCACCAATATAAGGTATGTATCAAGGGTAAAGTGGAGCAATCCAGGGAAAGGAGTGGTGCCCTCCTCTATACCTTGGTGTAGTAGCTATTGAAAAGGGAGCCTTCTGGTTACCCTCAACTACAGTCGCCAATTTTATATATATAGCCAAGAAGGGTTTACTTAAAACCAGTTTTTTAGATATGTCATTTATTGCTGAGAAAGAGTTAATAAAAATCAAATACTTTTATGTCATTTGTCAACATGTCACTAAACTGAAATTGTCTTTTAATGCATCTTATATAATCTTACAGGCGATAACACATTTCCAATTCACAAAACAAGAACCCCTGCCAACCATTTGTGAAACTTTTGGGTTTTGGGGAATCCCAATAGAGAAACATTGGATTAAGAAATTGTGTTCATTATATGTTCATATTTACATTTTTATGATTAATTGATTAATTGACTTTAATGGTATGTCAATCTGTCAAGGGATATTTTATGCCTTGAGGTTAAGGAATCAAATTCATTGTTTGTTCATATTTACATTCTTTGTGTCTTTGTTTCTAAAGAGTTTTTTTTTTCTTTTTTGCTCACAGTTCTGTGGTATACAAATAATTTTTAAACAGATCTAATTTACCTATATATGTAACCATAACAAACCAGATCAAAGAGGACTTGGGAGTAATGGCAACAAACAGGTACCCCACCCTCCTCAAATTTCTTGAACTGGAGCTTAATTATCAGATACAATTTAGCATCATACCCAGGAAATGCCTTTTTTTTCAGTGGGGGGTCTTACCCCCTCTACAAGAGATACAGTCAATGTATTCTAAGTCCTGCTGACAAAAATGCATATTCAGGTAAAAAGATATGGGATGTATCAGCAGAACCCAAACCCCATACAAACCCCATCGTATATATAACAAACAGTATAATTTTTTTCTATTTCTTTCTTATGTAAATTCTCCCATTGATTCAAGCTTTAAATTCCAAATAAGTATGAAACGTTTAAAATGATTATGAAAATACATTTTTCAACTGTATATAATTAGAGACCATAATTATCAGATACAATTTAGTATCATACCCAGGAAATGACTTTTTTTTCAGTGGAGGTCTTACCCCTTCTACAAAGGATACAGTCAGTGTATTCTAAGTCCTGCTGACAAAAATGCATGTTCAGGAAAAAAAAATTATGAGGTGTATCAGCAGAACCCAAACTCCGTGCACATATTGTGCTCAGATCAAAATCCACATCATCCTTTAGAATGTTGTGATTTTATTTTTCATTCATATATATAACTGTTATGGGACCATTACCTACCCATTGATGGACTCTTCCAAATCCTATATTAATTGAGAGCCAAGTACTCTCGTCGGTCAGCCGTCGTGAGATTGGATAGAGACTGGATATTCAACTGACAAGTAAGCCTAGCTTACGCCACTACTGTTCTCTGTATCTTGTTACTTCAATATATCCTTAAACTTATAACATGTTCCGAGTTATCTTTTCATGGTCCCAAACTGGGTCCACATCAATAACGAACAGTGTGATTTTTTTTTCTATTTCTTTCTTATGTAAATTCTCCCAGAATGACAGTATTGTATCTATGTGTCCTGTCTTGGTTCAAAGTGATGGCAGACTACACAGATACAACACTTTTATCAAACAATACAGAAAGTATGAGGATTAACCTCAGAACTTTAGAAAACAATTTAGTATCCATAATGTCAATATGTTTTATGAGCACAGATTCTGAAGTTTTTTCTATCTTACAAAGTTTAGCTTAGTATGGCACAAGGACAGAGGTATGGGGCATCTAGTGAGAATCAAACTCACTAACAATGGTCTTTAACTGCATCGAAACTTTCAGTCTCCCTAATAATTATATACACACTGACATCGCAAGTACTAAAAAGCATATATGGGAAGTGTTACACTGTCTTTGACGAAATACAAGTATTGGGCTCACTACTTTCACTGATGGTATGTGGGTGAGTTTCGGTCCCCTATATGTTGGGCCTATACCTATGCCAGCTCAGTTTCTGGCACAGAACATAATGATTACACTCCAACTTCATTACAGATGACTTCAAGGAGACCTGCACTTCCTCAACCCGCACTTGATGACATCAGGGTCATTTCGTCATCTATACGTATACACTAGTGTCCCTGCCAACCATATAACATTTTTGTTTGACAACACTTTCAAGTTATCTTATTACAAAAGTAAGCAAAGACCAAAACTGACATGATACATTTACTAAAACTGATGTAGTGATTATTAGCAGAAGTACCTAACATTGCCTATAACTAAAGAACAAATTCAGTAAATAAAGTTGAATAGCTAAATCATTAATAAAAACAAATCTGGTAACTTAGATTATGTTATGGTAATTTATCCACACAATATTGCTTTTAAGTGGAAGGCAATATTCCAGCAGACAGCCTTGACAGTCAGACCAAAACAGTCTTGCTGGTAACCTTCTCATTTGTATATGGTTGTATGTAGTGCATTCAATAAGTTTCCAGATTTTTTTGTACAGGCATTTAAAATTGTTGTAGACTCTTGAAAATTAAGTATGTTATTGCTATATATCTTATGAGATGACTGGCCAATTTTTATGATTTCAGCTTCAAATGTACAGCTACAGCAGGAATTGGAATACACCCTACCAAACCCTGATTGTCACTGCTGGTGAATTTCAAAAATGCAATCTGGACATGAGGACACTTTAGAAGAATGATATGCAATAAAATTCTGTTTTAAACTTGAAAAAATGCCACAGAAACCTATGGAATGCTTCAGACTGCTTTTCGACCATCTTGCATGAATCGAGCATCAGTTTTTAAGTGGCATAAGAGATTCAAGGAAGGCACGGAGTCTGTGAGGGATGATGACAGGTGTGGGAGGAGTAAGGAAGTCAATACACCAGAGTTGATTGGCCAAAGGGTTAGGGTTACTATGTTGAGGTTTTAAGGGAGTTCAGGAAGAGATTCCATCGGAAGAGGCCAGCACTCTTCAAATCGGGTCAGTGGCATTTCTACCAGGCCAATGCACCAGTCCACAACTCCATCCTTGTCACAGACTATTTGACCAAGATGGGCATCAAGACAGTTTGTCACACTCCCTATAGTCCAGAATTTGCTTCCTGTGACTTTTGGTTATTCCCTAAGCTCAGAGGCTGTCATTATGAGACAATTGAGGAGATGAAAGAGGCTGTGATGAAGGTCATTGACATGCTCACACAAGAGGACTTCCATGGAGCCTTCCAGACATTGTTGGAACTGTACATCAAGAGCATTGCAGCCGCAGGAGATTACTTTAAAGGGGACTAAAGTTTCATGTGTGTACTGTCAATAAAAGTGCTCATAAGAAAAAAGTCTGGAAACTTATTTAATGATCCTCGTACTACTGTTCTTTGTTAATATATTTGTTTAACTCAATCCCTCACTTGTGTCTTTATTCCTGACCCTAAACAAGGCCACAACAGTTTATATCTTAAAAAATTGATATTACAACTAAATATGAAATGTTTATGCCTTTGAAATGATAATTTTAAACTTTCTTAATACATTGTTTCTTGGAACATTGATATTGAAACTAAAGTATGAAGTGTTTACCTGTTTAAAATGATTATGAAAATACATTTAAAATGACTATGAAAATATATTTTTCAACTGTATATAATTAGAGACCATAAATGTTAAACTTATTTCAACATAGAATAACACAACCACCATTTACATAAAGAGAAAGTTAAGACATTTCCTACTGTCTCCAGTTACTATTATATGTTGTTGTTATAACTTAGGAGTCTACTGTGTGGGTGTGTATCAAACCCAAACCTATTTTAATAAATATCTATCTTTACTTCAATTGGATTCTGACTGTACTCCTACAATCATTTGCACAATTACCCATGCATGCATATTGATTTCTAACAGGGGAAAAGAATACTCATTTTTTTTTTAAAAATAACACAAAGTGATTAGAAACTTTGAGTACTCATTGTTCTCTAAGATTTTGGGTGTAACCAATTAATACTTATTATTTTGTTTATTTGCTGTTTTTTGTTTCCTTTCAGTAAAACTGTTGTTTTTTTTTTTTGCTTTAGATTTTTGGGTTTTTTTTACTTTATGTTTTTAAAAGTGAGTGCAGAGTACTCAATATACAGATGTCTAAACTGGTCATATTTTGGAAGAAATTGTGGCATAATTGTTATTATTGAAGGAAATGGACACAGTGACCAAGAGTTCAAACCCTGGACAAGACTGTTTTCATTCCACATCATTCTAATACCCTAAGGGAAAGTATGAATCAAACTGTTCTCCCTCCAGCTATTGTTAAGTCCAAGGGTTTTTTATCAGGGCATGGCAGCTGGTCAAGAAAGAAAACTCCGCACTCAAACCTGAGTTTAAAAAGTGACCATTTGTCACATCCTGTTCATGGATGGCAAAATACATACCTATAATAAATACCTATAATACCTACCTATAATAATACCTATAATAAATGTCTATGGTAAATACCTATAATGAATACCTATAATAAAAAAGTTGGCAACTGTAATCGAGGGTGACCAGAAGGCTCCCTTTTCAATAGCTTCTACATTATAATGCTGAGTGTTAAGCAAGGAGGTATCAAATACCATTTTTTGAGTCTTTGGTATGACTCGACCAGGGATTGAACTCTGGTCTCCCAGGCCTACTCATTAGTCTAATGGGCTTCTTACCATAATTATAAAATAATGAAATTATCATGAAATTCTAAGTTCTTCAGTGAGGCTATAAAAGATTCAGTCCATTATTTATCTAGTTTGATTGATAGTCATCGGTTTTTAGGTTTAGATGTCTGACTCCATTGGTTTTCTTCTCTACCCCATTTAATTCTTAGTTTCTTCTTGGCTGTAGAAGGCTGCAAAGGAATTCATGAAGGAAAGAAGACCAAGATACCTTTTGAATTTTAACATTATTTCTGGATTTTCACTCGGCTACTCTGCAGTGATAAATGTCTTCCTGGACTATTTGAGAAGAACCGTTTCTCTCAAATAAGACATTGAAATGTACTAGTCATTTTTATGGTTGATTAGTCCAGAATCGGTGTTTTTATAATGTTGGTTTCGATGATGTCGGCTTGCTAGCAGCAGACATGGTGTCAGGCTACTAAACCTAATTAGCCATGCATTCACTGCTAGCGGCCACGTGAAAGAGTATCCTTTCTGTCTGAGCATCCTGCTGAAGTAAGATCGAATTTCTCCTTCTCACAAGGACGTTTTCTTTTTTTTTCAGGCATGCATCCCCCCACTTCCAGTCAGGGGCTTCTGGAAATTTTTGCACTTATTTGAACATTTTATTTTGTTTATTTTGTTTTATTTTTTCTATCCACAACACTCTGATACTAAAATTATTCTGTCAATGCAGCTCAGAAAACACTGACTGTATTCCCTGCAAACGGATAAAGCTTTTCCTTCCCAAAAATGACACTAAACTGTATCTGATGGTGAGTTTCCTGTTCTGGAGATCTGGGGAGTATGAAGTACTCCTTCTCTGCTGCTACACGTTGGTACATTCTGACCCAGGGTGGTAGTACCTACTAAGGTTCCATCTACAATTTAAATAGATCTGTTTAAAAAAATCATTCATATTCGAGAGGACTATGTACAAAAAATATCTTATGAAACAATTACTCAAAAGATGTGAATATTAGCAAATAATGAATGTAATTCCCAAACCTCTTAGCATAAAATAACCCTAAATAGAGTTATTGATTTTAACAGCATGTGGTACTGTTAGAATGAATCAGTAAATCACTCTGTTGTAATAGCTAGAATAATTAGAATTTCAATTGCCCTGTATATTTTATTTGCATAGGAATTTATCTGATTAATAATTACTTAACATATATGGAAAGTCTCAAAGTCACATTGTTATTTTAGTAGCTGTAATATCTCAGTTTCAACAGAGTTTTTCTACAGAGTTTATCAATCTATTAACTTTGATTATTATTTTTAGAATCAGTACTTCAAAAATAAAATAAGCATTTCAGAAATTAAGATTTAGATTTAATTTTTCAGAAAGAGAAAATTTTCACAGTTACTTACTTCCCTTTATATGATGAAGTTGTGATTTAAAAGTTCAGTTTTATGATAGAAGATTTTTTAATACTTCTCTGGCTTTTGCTGGGCCGTCTGGCATTCGTGCCAGATAGGGTATTAAAATCAATGGCAGATTCAAGGCCGAAAGGCCCCAGCTTTGGTTGGGCCACCTTTGGGTGGGTGAGTTGCTTTTTTGACTCCTATGCACCCCTTGTATAGCACTATAGCTATATTCTAGCATACGTGCCCAGATCTAGATTTAGGTCCGTGATACTGCTTGATTCATTAGACCCACATTGCACTTAGTGGGTCAATGACCAGCAGGGTTTGAGTCTCGGCTAATTCCCGACCTTCCTCTCCCCTTTTATCCCCACTTTAATCAGCCTTCGGGCTTTTGACCTTGTGTCAAGTCCTGTCTGGTGGAAGGTAGCGACAAATATCATACTTCCCTGGCTTTTGCTGGGCCATCTGGCATTCATGCTGGATGGGGTATTGAAATCAATGGCAGATTCGAGGCCGAAAGGCCCCCAGCTTTGGCTGGACCACCTTCGGGTGGGCTAGCTGCAACACTGACACCTTTGTCCCCTATGTATAGCACTAGAACTTGCTGTCTAGTTTAAGCTATAACCCAGCATCTGTGCCTGGACCCAGATTTGGGTCCAAGAAACAGCTTGGCGCATCAGGCCCACATTACACTAAGTGGGTCAATGAGCAGCACAGACTAGAAGGGTTCAAGCCTCGGCTCGTGCCCGACCTTCCCTTCCCCTAAATCCCCACTATAATCGGCCTTCGGGTTATTGACCTTGTGTCAAGTCCTGTCTGGTGGGAGGCAGCAACAAATATCATACTTACTCGGCATTAGCTGGACCAACTGGAACAGTACAAGTGCATTGCAGCCGGAGGAGATTACTTTGAAGGGGACTAGAGTTTCATGTGTGTACTATCAATAAAAGTGCCATACAAAAAATGGCTGGGAGCTTATTTAATGATCCTCATAAAAACTATCAACAAAACAATCACTTATTCTGATCATAAAAGACTTGATTAAAAAGGAATAAGAAGACAGTTATTTTTACTATCTTTTTTTTTTTTTTTTTTTTTAGAAAAAGTACCAAATAGTATATATAAATGTTTTATAATTCCATTACTATAACACAACAACAAATACTTCAAAGAGCATTGCATGTGTTACAATAACAGCAAAATTTAATGCAGAAGATGAAAATGTATTATGAAAACATTTACAGATATATTTGAATTTTTATAAGTTTTTTTTTTTTAGAAATGAAATCAAAAGGATAAAATATTTATTTTAAAGTGAAAATTTAAGAGAAAATAGTTAGAAAAGTATTAGCAAATGTTGAACTTATTTTCTTTCTTTTTTTTTCTTTTTTTACTTGTTATATTCTTTTATAGACTTTTTTTAATTCAACATTTTTACTACATCATCTTAACATAAAATTCTATTTTCACAAGGTCATTATTGTTGTGATGCTGACAAAAGAAACACAAAAAGGGTTGATAGAAAAACATATATATTCAAGTAACAGAAACAAGATACAAGTGAACCTGGTTAAACAGTAGTTAGTTGATAGGAAGCTGAGAGTCCAGTGAGGTAGTGACTATCCGTCCACTACGCAAATGGTATCACACGTGATTCATGAACTCCGTTTGATGCTCTCATTGACATGTATTTATAGAGAAGGATGAGTCCATTATGTAGGGAGTACCACAATTATGTGGTCATATAGAAAAGTCTGAAATATGACAAATGAACATTTATCAGTAATTATCATATTAAGGTAGTGCTACAACAACTAACAATTTTGTGTGTACAATTTTTGAGATGATAATACAAAGTATCAAAAGTGAAGTTTTAAATTACTTTTATATTTGAAATTTAAACAACTTGTATCATAAAGGGATGACATATAGATGTCTAGATTGTAGTCTAGACTTTATTTATAAGAGTCAGAGCAAATCATTTTTAATCATGAAGTCAGTTTTGAAAGTTTGGAACGAAATATTTTTTGGCAAAACTCAGAATTGTAAAATTGCCACACCTTTCATACTCTCCAAATCTAGCTGGTACAACTTTTTCTTTTTTGCTAGAATAAAAATTCATCTCTTGGATAAGATTAGAAATCTATATATTTACCTATCCCTCCACACAAGCAGGATGCAACACAAGGTCAATTTTAAACAGAGGTTTGAATTCAGAGTTTTTCTTCTCCTAGAGAGGTTGCCATACCAAGGTTAAAGAGCCCAGTCTTCCCTGCTATTCACCAATAGCTGGAGGGAGTAAAATTGGATTCATACCTTTCCCACGGGTATTAGCACTATGTGAAATACAAAAGGTTTCCTCCAGGATTTGAACTCATATTGCTGCGTCCATTTCCTATATCAGTAACCGTTATACCACTAATGCCTCCTAAATTTATAAATATCCTATGTAATGATCTAAGTGCCTCCCTATGGCAGACATGACTGACTCGAGAGATGAAAATATTAATCACATAAACTCTTGTTTTAGGGACTGGAGGCAGTCAGACAAGACTTGAGTAGATTTGAAAATGACAGTTGGATACAGTATCAAGTTAAAACCTAAAGTTTGGATCTAAGCAAAATTACCTCCCCCATTAGAAGAGTGGGTACTCATTTTATAGATGAACAAAGGCTTTCCGTCTTTGATAAAAAAAAAAGCACTCCACGTGTTTTACTATCCGCCTTACTGGTTTAAAGAACATGTAACATCGAAAATAAACGTGATGGATTTTTCTTTTTGTAACCATGTGTTTGTCTTTCCTTTTCTGACAAATAATAATCTCTTTGTCTCCTTTACCTTTCTTCAAGAACATTTGAGACCCTTACTATACCACACCCATTTTAGAGACAACCCATTTCAAGGTAAATTTTCTCTAAAGGTCACTGCTGAATGAGAATTGTACAGCAAAGCAATTTTAAAAAGCATTCATTTGATATTGAAAAATCTAATAAAAAAAAAGAAAAAATGATGCAATTTTTCACTAAAAATTACCAAAATTATGTTTTTTGGAAACCATCCCTGGATATTTACAAAGCTTACAGACAAATAAAAACAGATAGAGAGGGGATTGAGGAAACAGAGCGGATTAGGGAATAAAAAAGAAAAAGAGAATAATGAAGTAGAAAACTTAGTAGAAGAAAGAGGGGGAGAAAAGAAAAGAAGAATAGAATTAGGATTAAAAAAGGAAAAAGCAAGAATGAGGTGAAGAAAAGAAGAAAGAATGAGAAGGAGAAAAGAGGAAGAAGAAAGAAATAGAGGGTAAAATGAAGAAAAAGAAAGGATGAGAGGGAGAAAAGAAGAAGGAGGGGACAGCAAAGAAGAAGAAGAAGAAAGAATGAGGAGGCAGAGAAGAGGAAGAAGAAAGAACGAGAAGGAGAAAAGAGGAAGAAGAAAGAATAAGGAGGAAAAAAGAGGAAGAAGAAAGAATAAAAAGGTAAAATGAAGAAAAAGAAAGAATGAGAGAGAGAAAAGAAGAAGAGGAAAGAATTAGAGAGTGAAATGAAGAAAAAGAAAGGATGAGAGGGAGAAAAGAGGAATAAGAAAGTGTGGGGGAGAAGAAAAGAGGAAGAAGAAAGAATGAGGAGGAGAAAAGAAGAAGAAGAAAGAATAAAAAGGTAAAATGAAGAAAAATAAAGAGAGAGAGAAAAGAAGAAGAAGAAAGAATAAGAGAGCAGAATAAAGAAAAAGAAAGGATTAGAGGGAGAAAAGAGGAATAAGAAAGATAGGGGAGAAGAAAAGAGGAAGAAGAAAGAATGAGAGAAAGAAAAGAGGAAAAAGAAAGAATAAGAAGGTAAAATGAAAAAAAGAAAGAATGAGAGAGAGGAAAAGTAAAAGAAAGAAAGAGGAGGGGATATAATTTCTATGTTAGTAGTTGAGTACACTGAACTTTCCATCTTGTTTATATTTTTATCACTAGTTTCCAGTTCAACATCTTCCCTTTTCTTCCTCCTCTCCTTCTTCTCCCTCTTCGTAATCTGGACAATGCTGTGTCAATAAAGTTTTAAAAAAATCAAAAATCAAACTGAACTCAAAAGAACATCAAGTGCTTTGACTTCTGTTTTGACCATATTCTTCACTGTCAGAATTTTTCTTGGATAGGTTCAGATAAAAGGCCACACAAACACACACACATGCACACACACACACACACACATACGCACACACACACACACACACAAATTCAATACACGTCAAAAGATCTTACTCCTGCTGTTTTTTGTTTTTCAGTTTTAGTTCACCAAGACAACAACTATGTCCACTTTGTTTCTTTTTCTATTGTTTACTTAAACAATGTATTGAAATACCAAAATACTAAAATAGTTCCTTTGTGTGCGTTGGAAGGATTAACTTCAGCATTTTCCCCTTGTGACTCTCGAAACTTGTTTCTATTTGAAAATGAGGCTGATGTTTATATATATAAACATGATTTAAACAGAACTTGATCACCAACTATAGAATAGTTCATATCAGCCAACTTACACAATAAAAATAAAGTTATATCCAGGGTCATTAAAAAAAAACTGTCAGCACTTCTATGGGAGTGCTTCTATGATACGATTTCAAACAGTCTCAACCTACCTGCTATCCCACACAACACATCCTTAAAATCTTAGAAGTTATCAAAAAAATTTTTATATGAAAGTACCTTTACCAGAAAAGCAAAACTGATATAATAAAAGATTCCAAGTATGTGCTAACAGGGATGAAAATCATATTTTTCATCCCTCTGCCTATATATGTATATATATATATACTTGTATATGCATATATGTGAAGCATTTCCTCTTTTTAAAATGTTCAATTGAATAGGACAAACACTTTCAGCCTGCCTTTTTTTATCTTCAAACCATTCAAGTGTCTGCATGAGTGGTTTCATTTCAAGATGGGATGAATTGAAAAAGTCCTTGGGGGAAAATATGGCACCTTCCTAAATTCATTTCATCAAGAAGTAAAACAACTCATTCAAAGATTTGAATGGATCAAAGATAAAATAAGCAGACACCAAGTGTCTGTCCTACTTTATCAAATATATATATACATATGTATATATATATATATATATATATATATATGAACAATGATTGATTTTAATGAAATATCAACCCATTTAAAGTTGTTTTATGCCTAGACGTTAGAGAATTGTGTTTATTGTACATTTATATTCACATTTTTTGTTTGGTTGTTTTTTTTTTAGTCTTTTTCTTTTGCACAGTCCTATTGTATATGAATGATTGTTAAACAGATCTATTTGAGCCTGAGGAGAGACCTTAACTTCTGGTCAGAGTGGATGAATATATATATATATATAGGGTACAGAAGCAAAATTAGGAATATTCTATCATAATAATAAATGACTCTGTTATAAAACAAGATTATTTTAATTTAAAAAAATTAACAACAAAATAAGAAGACAGACACCAAACAGTAAATTTACTCAATATGGCCGCCATTTTTTTATTATCATATCAATATGCTGTTTTCACATTTCATTTTGTACTAATGCCCATGGGAAAAACATGAATCCACCCACTCTTCTTCCAGCTATGGATAAATAGTGGGGTAAACTGGGTTCTTTAGCCTTGGCAAGGCAACCTGTCCAAGAGAAGGAAAACTTTGAATTCAAATCAGCTTTACTATGCTTAAAAATTGGTCTTCAGAGGAGTTTGTTTAAAATATCCTTGCATGTACAGATTTTATCATCCTTTAAATTTTAATATAATTATAATTTTAGTGTCAAAGGAGTATAAATCTTAGCTTTTAACCTCTACCAATAATTTTTCAGTTTGGGATGTATAACTCTAGTTTTTCGTCTATCTCATGATACCATAGTCCATTCCCATTTTTTTCTTTCAATATTAAAAGAAAATAATATATATATATATATATATATATATTGTCATCAACAGAGAGATTGTTTTGTTGTATCACAACTATTTAGTACAGATAGACACATGAGATGCTTCAAGCTGGGATCGAAACCCTGCTGACTTTACATCAGTTGGACATCCTACACTAGAATCATCATCATTCTCTGAGTTAGTGAAGGAATTCTTTCTGTATATCTTTTTACGTATATGTTATAGGCTACCAGGAGTGCTCACTTCTTGAGAAAAAGTATTGCATATGTGGTAGCTGACAAATTCCCCATTAGAGTGCTCAACCCACGAAGGTGGGGAACATATATATCATCATCCACAGACAGACCATTTCATTGTATTACAACTCCTCAGTGTGGCAGGACACGTGAAATGATTCAAGCTGGGATTGAAACCCAGCTGACTTTATGTCAGTCGGATATATATATAATGAATACTTTGGCAGCCAGTTATAATTTTTTACTGGCTCGGTAAAAGGCTGTGGAATTTTCTTTTTTTTATAATATATTTTATTATATATTTTTCTAGTTTATCGCAGGATCCTATTGATTGAGAAGTGGCCCAAGGCTTTTCAATCATATTGATTGATCATCTTCAGGAAGATTATTTTTTGTCAGGGTTGTTTTCTTTTTTGTTTTGTTTGAGGGCAATAGATTTTGTTTGAAGGGTTTATTATGGGTAGGGGGGGGCTTTGGTTACTATGTTTGTTATTGAAGATGTTTAATATGTTGGTCCCAATGTCGAATACTATTCTATTTATGTTTGGTTGTTCATTTTTGATACTGATTGGTTCGTAAGTATTTCTTTTTGTTGTTGTTTTTATATATAATTTTAGTTTTATTAGTGATGATTTTTTTGTATTTCAGCAACTAAACATCTTCAACAACTAACATATTAATCAAAGCACTCCCATCAATAAGAAACCCTTCCTACAAAATAAAAATTGCAAGCAAACACAAACAATACCTACAAAAAAAATAATCTGATGAGATCAACTGATATGACTGAAAGAGCTTGGAAGCCAAATCTCAAGCAACTACTCTATCAGTTGGACCCTCATACAAAGAAACTAGCGAAAAGCTTGCGAAAAAAGTTTATGAGATCAAAAAAAGGAAAGTTCTATGGTCTTAAACAAATCTGTACAAACAATATATATATGCACACACAGATACATATATATATATATAGATAGATAGATAGATACACATACACAAACACGATTGAAATTGGTAAACTTACCATTTGATAAAATTCAGTACATTTGATAAGATCTACAATGGTAGTAAATCTTACAAAATTATTCATGACAGTGTAAAGCAAATATCACACTAATAAAATATTTTTGAGATATAAAAAGCACTCATGACTTCAAGGTTCATACAATCAATCTTCAGTGTGTGTATATATATATATATATATATATATATATATATATATATATATATATATATATATATATATATTATATATATATATGTGTGTGTATATATATATTTTGAGATTTTGCAATTTTTAATTTCACAGTTATACACAACATTGTACATACTTTTGTCAGATATGCAAATGTTAAAAATTGTATTTTTAAGAATAATGATTAAAAAAATAAAGATGCTGTTTTATTTTTACAAAACAAATTTCATAATAGAAGAAATTTTATAATATTAATTTTAGTCACTACTAAATTACTAAGTCTTCTGAGGACTCTGTGAGTCACCTTTTGGAATTCGTGGACTTATTAAACAAAAGTTTTCTGCCTTATTTGTATCTACCAGAAAAGACAATTTTTCAAAGACATCTAGCAACTTTATTCATATCACATCTAAGTGCTAATTTTCAGTATTAAGTTACATCTCCCATATTCAACTGTAAATCTCTTTTATTGCTATTCCTGTAACATTCTTTTGTAAACTTGTAAAATCTCTGATGAGGATTAACTTTGATTACACTTCTTAAGTTTGTCTATTAATCTTCATGGATTATTTCTTAAATTCAGAAAATCTTTGATCCTCAAATATAAAATAACCATTTTATCTATTTTAATTTTCAAATATCCTTTCCCTTGGATTAAATTTTGGATTGATTGTATTCAATAACAGATTAAATTTTTAATTATAGCATTTTGAATTTATTCAGAGTCTGCCATTCAAATTTTGGTCATTTTCAATATTTCTCAGATTCATTTTTGAATTTGCTATATTTATCAAAATACCAATTAACAAATAATTTAAGTAACAAAAGCCAATTTAAAAAGTTATTATAACCTCCATAGAAATAGAAAATGAATTTCTATTTAAATTTTCCATATTGTTGCATATCTTTTACTTCTCAATGTAGTTTTAAAATTGTACCATATTATTATAAATCTTATTATATTTGTATGTATGTAACCAGTACCCAGCAAAAACAGCACATCATAGCAAGATTTATATTAGAGCAATATAATTAAAATGCTCCAGCTTAGAAAATAAAGCAATTTTCAGTTCAGTTTGCAACTGAATGATGATTTTCTCTTAAACATCATTTTTTCAATCATTCAAAATTCTCAACATAATGGAGATAATTACGAAAAGCTTATTAGAATCCCTAACTCCTTCCTAAATAGAAGCATTGATATCATTATGGACAACTGTTAATTTTGAAATGTTTATTTGAATTCTTAACTCCTTCCTAAATAGAAGTATCAATATCATAATGGATCACTGCAGGAACCTAACAGGTTTCCTGACAATTTAATAGAATCATATTTTTGTGACATCATATTATAAAATCATTTTATTTTTCTTTAAGTTGTTGATTAGAGTATCGCATTTTCTGAAAGAAAAGATAATGCATTAAGTGTATTTTGACATACATACGCATGCACGCGCGCACACACACACACACACACACACACACACACACACACACAAGCTTTTTGCTTCGATGTGGCACAAGATGATTTGAATAGGGCACCCAATTAGACTTCAACTCACTTGTACAAGTTTGCTAGTGATGCTTGCTAATCATTACACCACCAGAGGTGTCCCCCCCATATATATATATATATATATATATATATATATATATATATATATACACACACATATATATATATATATATATTTATATTGTCATCCACAGACTGATCTGGTTTGTTCTATCAGAACTCATCAGTGTGGCTAAATGGGCCAGATTCCCAAAGCTGGGATCGAAAACCCGGTTGACTCAAACGCCAATCTAAGATTCTATCACTCAGCCATGAGGAAGCCAGCGCCAGTGAAGTAAATTTAAATGGTTACGAATCACAATTGTTATTGTTTACATATTTCCGCTTAACGGCTACCAAATGAAATTTGCTGTATTATTTGAATATCAATTAGCAAATAATTTAGACAATAAAAGTCAATTTAGAAAGTTATTCTAACCTCTATAATTGAAACATTAGTTCATGTTTTGTTTTCTTTCTTTTAAGTTAATATCCATAAAGTTCACTAACTTATCTCTTTCTCTCATTCCTATAATCTATGAAACAGTTCCTGTACTTGTAAATTCTATGATAATCGTTGTATTTTGGTGTTTTATATAGACAAACCCAAGAGGCAAACCTAGTCTTGGAGCTCATGCCTGTATGATGCTGGTTGTGAAGAATTAGGCCATGTTTGATCAAAAGTAAAACCTGGGAATTTAGATGTAAATTTTCCAGGCAAACAGACATTCCCCCCTTGGAAAAAATTATTGGTGCTATTTCAGTAAGAAGCTTATGTGAGTTATACCACAGTAAATAAAACAAAAAAAGAAAAAAAAAAATTGCTCTATTATTGGGTGGGGGATACTTATTACTTTATTGAGATGATTATTCATAGAAGAAAATGATTTCATCACTGATTGGACAAAAGTAAAAACCTGAGAATTTAGATGCTAATTTTCAAAACAGGTCAACATTCCTCTTTTGAAAGATTATCAGGGTTATACAGGAGCCGAGACATTAAACTGAGCATGTGACTTATACTACATCTGAGAGGACATTGTTAAGTACAGACTTATAGCGCTCTAAAGGATTGAACTCATAACTAATAACTAAGAAGATCACACAGTCAAACATAATCAGAATGTTATAAGATGCATCTTTCTTTGGGTAATGTATGTATTTATCCAACCCCTCCACTACAAGCAGGATGTGACACAAGGTTTTCTTCCTCCGAGACTAGTTGCCTAGCAAAGGCTAAAGATCCTAGTCTGCCCTACTATTTACCTGTAGCTGGAGGTAGAACAGATGGATTCATGTGTTTCCCAAGCATGACATGAAACACAAACAGTTTCATTCAGGATTTGAACTCAGATAATCAATTTCATTTCTTTCAACTATCAACCATTATACTATATGCACGTCCAAGGGTAGTTGTTCTATTTTTAATTATTTTTCAAAGTTATCAGAATCTGAAGAAATTGTATAAAAGAGATAGAGAAAAACAGAGAGAGAGAGAGAGAGAGAGAGAGAGAGAGAGAGACATATATATACACTTGCATTGGAATATCCGATGTCGATGGCCGAGATTTGAAATCCCTGCCCTCCCACCTATATATCAAAAATACTCAAAAATTACTTATCTTTTTATTTCATATTTTGATGTCATTTTAAAGAATAACAAAGGAAGTCAATAAAAATATGACTCTAGAGCAATATTTCAAAGATAAGGATGTTAGTCAAGACAAATCCTTGAGTATCAATAGTTAGATATACTCCATCTTTCTGGCTTAGAATTTGGAAATTTCTTTCTTTTTTCTTTTGTTGTTTTAATATTAAAAGCTATCTGAATTCCTTCCAATCTGATATTATCCTCCCCCACACAAAAAAGGCAGTGAAAGGAGGAAAAAAATCAACCCTTTCTAAATAATAACATATAATATGACCGATAATCAATATTTGCTAGTCCAATACGAAAATTTCACTTTATGTATCTCTTTCATACAACTTATCTCTTGTATTATAACCACTAGAAAATATCACCCTCTTATCATAAATTATAACAATGTCTTCTATGTATCAATTACTGACAGAGAAGAGATGAAAAGGGTTTTAAAATATAAAGTACTTGCAGTGTTATTTAGTTTTGCTTAGATTAAAATGGCTTTCTGCAGAATAATGAATACTTAATTTGAGTTACTTTTTTTTCCGATTTCAAATTTAATGGAAGATACAGAAAAAAATATCATTGAAAATAAAGACATACTACAGTAAATTAAACTTGCATTTTAAAATTTGTCATAGATATTTGAACTTACTTATTCAAGGAATAATCTGGCATTAGAAAAAATACAATAGAAAATATATAATAGAAAATATATAATATATATAATGATAATATATATATAATATATATATATCATAACAATATATATAATATATATATATAATAATAATATGTAATATAATAAAATATACAATATATAATATATATATAATAATAATATATATATAATATATATATATCATAACAATATATATATAATATATATATAATAATAATATGTAATATAATAAAATATACAATATATAATATATAATATATATATGATAATAATATATATATAATATATATAATAATAATATATATATAAAAGTAATATATATATGATAATAATATATAATATAATAAAATATACATTAGAAAATATACAATATATAATATAAAAATAGGATACAAAATGTAAGCTATTTAAATGGAGCTTGATCATAAGAAATTGAATTTGTGACCTGAGTTCAAAACCTGGAATGGGCTGTTTGCATTTCACTTCATGTGAAAGCCCTTGGGAAAGGCATGAATTCATTTGTTCTCCGCTTGTATTGGTTTCTTTAGCAATCAATCTAGGTGGAGGAAAACTCTGAATTCAAACCAGCTTTACTCTACTCAAAAATTGACATTGTGTCGCAACCAGCCTGTAAGGAGGGGTTGGCTACATAGACAAATTATTAGACTTCATCTGAAAGATATTAAAAACAAGTCAAATCAGTAATCAAGACACTTGGCTGAAAAAAAAGATCCTCCCTAAAAAACTATCCAAAACTATCTCTAAGTCAATAAATAATTATAGAAATTTTAGCTTTTCTTATTTCTTTATTTTTGGGGCACTATAGAATATATTATAGAAAAACATCTTTATCTAATATAAAAATGAAATACAAAATGTAAGCCTTATGACAATCTTACCTTAAAAGGTACTCTTCACTCCAACAACAGTGATCATCATCATCATCATCATCATGTCGTGCCGCCAGCACGGATATCCCTGACCATCTCTCGCCACTTCTCCCTATCGTTCATCGCCTCCGGCAGGTCTTCTAGGTTACATCCTGTGTCCTCACATAGCTGCTGTATGTAAGTTCGGGCTGGTCGTCCTGCTTTTGCTTGGCCATATGTGAGGGTCCATAGGAGTTCATCACTTAACAACAGTGATAATAAAGCAATAAACTTCAGTATAAGGTGCAGTGTTACTAAATAACAGTTTTAACATTTAAGACTAATAGATGGAAATAAATGAGAGAAAGAGATGGAAAAAAGGTGGTGGGGAATACAGATGAGAGAGATAAAAAATTAGTAAGACATAAAAAGAAATTAAAACAATGTTATATGTGGTAGAAAAAAGAATTAATGCACTTGTAATATCCTAACTAACAAAAAGGAAATAACCTCTGATGCCACAGGGGTTACGGCCCCTACTACATCCAGGGGATTTGGTCAGTAAAGGAATATACCAGGCATAGCAGCAGATGTTCGTTTTTCCCTCTGTCTTTAATCATCATCCATCTTATCGATTCATCTTGGTAATAGTCCATACCTAGCAAGTATCCATTACCTCAGATATAAAGACTTTACAGCACCTTCCACGCCAAACCTCATAATCCTCTTGTAAAAATTTTTTTAAAAAGTAAAAAGTCGCATACTCAACTTTAAATAAACTAACCCGAGCATACGATTGGCTGGTTTCAACAGCCAATCGAATGCTCAACCTGGTCTGAGGGATTATTTATTTCGAGCCGTCCAAAGCCATAAGTTTTTTCAGCGTCGTATAGGGTAGGTGACTCAGAGTTTGATCATCTCTGAGGGGGTCATTCTGGTGAGGGGAGTATGATGTTGCCAGACCTGAAACTCCCCAATTACGCAGAAGATTAAACATCACTGGTGACACCTACTGGCACCAATTTAAGCGCGTATATTCAAGGTAATCTACAAAATTGTTAGACTTGAAGGCACACTCAGTATTACAGTTATTGTTTGTTTGGGTTTTATGGCATATCAACCTTTGTAGGTTATTTAACGCCAAATCCATTTTTATACAAATAAACAGTTTTATTTCAAACAATTCAGTTTAGCATAAGTATTCAGTTTAATTGTCAAAAACACTTCTATTTCAAGCTATCCAGTTTATTCAAACAGTTTTAATTCAAACAATTCAGCTTAGTGTAAGTATGGTTTTTATTTACGCACAATTAAATGTTAAAACAGTTCTATTTCAAGTAATCATTTTTAGCATATGAAAACAGTTCCATTTCAAACAATTCAGTTTAGCATAAGCATGTAGTTTAAATGTCAAAACAGGTCTATTTCAAGTAATTCAATTTAGCATAAGTATGCAGTTTATTTCTATTTGATCCATAGATAGGACCCTATCAGGTGGTACCACTCTGGGCCAGAGTGGACCTGGGAGCAATGGCAATGAAGGAGTACTCCAGCATTACTGGAACCTCACCATCAGAATGTTTAGTGTCATATGCAGAACACTCATTGAGAGAGGGTTACCCCTCTGCAGTGATGCAGTCAGTGTATTCTACAGCCCCAGCCAACTGGGCAGCGGTTATTGTCAGAGGATTCATTAACCCAAGTTCAAGTCCTGAAAAGGTAATCTTCCATCTACAATCCAAAAAAAACAGTAAAATAACACCAAATCAGTAAACTTCAGTTAGTTGTATATCATTAAACAATGAAATAAGTATTTAGGACTCACCAACTAAATTAATAGACTTCATCAGGAATGTATTTTAAAAAGGAGGTGCCAGTGGTGTAATGGTTATCATCATAGGAAATGGACACAGCGACACAAGTTCAAATCCTGGATGAGACTGATTGCATTTCACATAGCACTAATACCCTTGTGAACGGTATAAATCCAATTATTCTCCCTCAAGCTATGGGTAAATAGTAGGGCAGACTAGGTTCTTCAGCCTTGGTGAGGCAACTAGTCTTGGAGAAGGAAAACTTTGAATTCAAACCAGTTAAACTCCGCTTAAAAATTGACCTTGTGTCATATCCTGCCCGAGCAGAGGGGTTGGGTAAATAGGAGGAATGTATTTTAAAAAGTCAAATCGGTAACTGATTATGAGACTGACACTTTTCCTGCTTCACTCCAGATACAGCTGACAAGTAATTAAGAAACTAGAATAAAAGATTCCTTTCAATCCAATTCAATAAATAATTTTTCAACTTTTATCTGAAGAAATTTTGTTTATATTCATTTTTTTTTTTAATTTCATAGAATTTTTTATAGACAAAAGAGCTATTCTTTAATTTAGAGGTTTCTAAATCAAATTTGTTTCTAGTGAAAAAACCATAAAATTCATTACAAGTTCTACAATCATATTTTCCAATATAGTCACCCTTGCAATCCACACTCTTCCTGTTTCAGTGTTGCAATGTTTGGATCCCATTGGTCAAAAAAGTAATCAACAGCAGATATGACATCCTCATGTGAACTTTTCAACCCAGGAACTTTTTAGTTTGAGCTTACCTTTTCTTTGTACAGCAAAATTGAGTCCTTGTGCAAAACATGATTAGATTTAGTATATACGAATGTTATCATTTACTAAGCTTAGTTTGGCACAAGGTCAAATACAGGACTCCAAGTGAGAATTGAACTCACTATCAATGGTCTGCTAACCTTGCTCACTAACCATTACAATATACAAGGAGTGCAAGTACACACCAATGTTATTGACTGATTCTACCTTTTTAACTGCATCAGTGCATTAATCATATATTTTTATATTCGTGAAAGAAACATGGCTGTTTGAGTATTGAGCAGAAATTTTCTCTATGTAATGTTTACTCTATGGGATTAATATTCCCTTCTGAGTAAATGAGTTGAAAAAGAAGGAGATTATGTTGAAAAATAGATACTTGTCATGTAAAACAAATTAAAGTGTCATCATTGGGCTACAGACTTATTGACTTACCCGCAAACTTATGAGGGTGAGCTGAAAAGCTTATAAGGCTGAAGTGTTCATATGATCATGTCATATCTACTATTCATTATGACAATTTTTTACCAATGGGATCCAAGCACTGCAACACTAATGGAAGTATTGTGTGAACCCCAAGGGGGGATATTTTAAAAAATAAACCTCAATTGGTCATATTCCATGAGAGTATTTTGGTCAGTCTAAGAACTTTTCAGCTGACCCTCATAAATACATTTATTTTAAGTATAGAGATAATCTGGCTATTGGAAGATGCATTTGTTATGACAAATTGATTATTGCAATTTTGGGCATCTGTAATCTGGTGGCTCCATTAATATGGATATAATTTCAGTGAGTCTAATTTCAAATTTCCTGTTTATTTTGACATTTATTATCTACCATAATTGCTCTTATTTAGCTCAAGTAATGGTTCCAGAGTATAAGGAAAGCAATTATTATGGTGTCAAGTGTAACACCATACATTGTCCATCATTGAAGAAGTTGAACTTTGTTAAAAAAAAATTTGGGAGAGACAACTTTGGGTCTAAAATAATGTATGTCCAACTTGTACCAGAGGTTATTGTGCAAGCCCAGGTAAAGGGCTAGATTTTACATTCTTAGGGGTGAAATGCTATGTATTCCCTCCCTGCCAGTACTAGAGTAAATTTTCAAGCCCAGATTATAATCGACTTGATATAACAAATGTATCTTCTAATAGCCAGATAATCTCAATACTTACTATAAATGTATTTATGAAAAGTTCTTAGACTGACCAAAATACTCTCATGGAATGTGACCAATTGAGGTTTATTTTTCAAAATATCCCCCCTTGGGGTTCACTCAGTATTTCCATTAGTGTTGCAATGCTTGGATCCCATTGGTAAAAATTGTCATAATGAATAGCAGATATGACATGATCATATGAACACTTCAGCCTTATGAGCTTTTCAGCTCAACCTTATAAGTTACCCAGGTAAAGGGCTAGATTTTACATTCTTAGGGCTGAAATGCTATGTATTCTCTCCCTGCCAGTACTAGAATAGATTTTCAAGCCTAGATTATAATTGACTTGATATAACAAATGTATCTTCCAATAGCCAGATTATCTCAATACTTACTATAAATATACATGCTTAGTGCTGAAATATTTATTCTCTACAAGTACCAAATGTTGATATTCAATTAATATAATTATTGATAAAGGCCCAAACTCTACATCCTTAATGCTGAAAGGACATTCCCCAAAGTGTAATGACTAGATTGCTGAACTGTAGTCTCAAAGTAAGCAAGTTCAATCTCCAGCAGCGGTTGTGTCGATACTGCTATATGGATGCACCATATGGACGCTTACGAAGCGGCTGGAGAGGAGGCTGGACGGAAATTACACAAGAATGTTTGAGAGCAGTATTAAACAAGTCCTGGCGACAACACCCCACGAGACTCCAACTATACGGACACTTGCCCCCCATCACAAAAACTATACAAGTTCGACGAACCAGACACGCGGGACACTGCTGGAGAAGCAAGGACGAGCTCATAAGCGATGTACTCATGTGGACCCCCACTCATGGATGTGCAAGTGTGGGACGACCAGCACGAACTTACATACAGCAGCTATGTGAGGACACGGGCTGTAATCCTGAAGACCTACCGGAGGCGATGAGTGATAGGGAGAAATGGCGAGAGACGGTCAGGGATATCCGCGCAGACGGCGCGACATGATGATGATGATGACAGACTAATACCCTTAAGAAAGGTATAAACCCCCTTATACTCCCACCCAGCTGTAGGTTAAATAGTATCACTGTTATTCTTTTATAAGGATAACATTGGCATTAAATTATCCCCAAAAGTTGATATGCCATTAAAAGAAACTAAACTAAGTGCTGAAATGATATATATTTCCTGCAAGCAAGCTTCAGGCTGAAGCAGTTATTCATTTTCCACTGGTTCCAAAGGTAGAGGTTCAAGCCCTGGTATAAATTTACCCACTCCTCCACCATGGGCAGGATTTTACATAGAAGGCTAAAGAGCTCAATCTGCCCAACTATTTATTCATACTGTTTGCCCTATTATTTACCCATAACTGATAGGGAACAGAAAAGATCGATTCATGCCTTCCCGAAGCGTATTCATACAAAGTGAAGCATTAACATCCTTGTCCAGGGTTAGAACTTGAGTCACCAATTCCATTTCCTCAAACAATAACCATTACACCATACACACCTCCAGGTTCAAGTCTTAGTAAAACCCAGTAACTTGCATATTTGTGCCAGAAATAATTAAGTTTGTCCCCGTAAGTATTCATGGAAAAAAATATTCTTATCACTGTTCAGATAAAGATTAATCTTGGAATTTAGGGGTTAATTTTCCATCCAGCAGACATTCCTCTCTTGAAAAATTACCTGAGGTGCTTTGAATTGATCCATTGATTGATTGATTTTAGTGGCATGTCAACCCATCTAGAGTCATTTTATGCATAGAGGTTAGGGAATCGTGATCATTGGACATTTATATATTTACATTTTTTGAGTTGTTGTTTCTTAAAAGGATTTTGCTCACTGTTATAGGAGTTCAAGTATTCCTATCTAATACAAATAATTTGCTTAAAGTTGTATGGTTTTGTTTGGTTTAGTTAGGTTTTATGGCATACCAACTATTTTACGCTAGTAAACGCCAAATCCTCTTTATACATATATATCAAATATATGTGATTTGGTTTGGTTAGGTTTTATGGCATATCAACCATTGTTGTTTATTTAATCCCAATCCTCTTTATATATATATATATATATATATTTATATATATATATATAATGTATATGATTTGGTTTGGTTTGGTTTTATGGCATATCGATCATTTTATGTTATTTAATGCCAAATCCTCTTTATACATATATATATATATATATATATTAAATATATATGATTTGGTTCAGTTATTGGCATAGCAACCATTGTTGGTTATTTAATCCCAAATCTTCATCATACATATATCATCATCATCATCATCATATCGTGCTGGCAGCACGGATATCCCTGACCCTCTCTCGCCACTCCTCCCTATCGTTCATCGCCCTAGGTAGGTCTTCAGGACAACAACCTGTATCCTCACATAGCTGCTGAATGTACGTTCGTGCTGGTCGTCCTGCTTTTGCGCGGCCGTGTGTGGGGATCCATAAGAGTACATCTCTTATGAGTTCATCTCTGCTTCTCCAGCAATGTCCTGCATGTCTGGTTCGCCTAACTTGAATAGATTTCGTGATAGGGGGCAGGTGGCCGTACAGTTGGTGTCTTGTGGGGTGTTGCTGCCAGGACTTGTTGAGGATTGCACGCAGCATTCTTGTGTAATTGCCATCCAGTTTCTTCTCCATCCGTTTTGTTAGCGTCCATGTAGTGCATCCATATAGCAGTATCGATGTGACCGCTGCCTGGAAGAAACTGCGTTTCATTTTATCGGTTAGGTCTGATTTCCATATAGTCGATAGCCTATTGATAGCTGTCCATGCTTTCGTTAACCTCGTTTCGATGTCCTTTTCGGTTGATTCGACGTTGCTTCCTAGGTACGTGAATTTGTCTACTAGTTTAAGAGGGGTTCCTTCTAGAGTGGAGATGTCCCCCGTTTGGTTATAGCACATATATTCCGTTTTGTGTGCATTAACATGGAGGCCTATGCTTGCTGCTGCTCGTTCCAGGCTATGCAGAAGTGTTTCGGCTTGGTCAGGTGTATTTGCCAGTATCGCTATGTCATCGGCGTAGTCGGCGTCGGTAATTGTTGTTGCGGGGTATCTTCTGCTTCTTTTCTTCGTCAGTTCGAAGCCATTCTCTTTGATTTTGTCAATCGATGTTCTAAGTACGTAGTCTAGACAAATGATAAAGAGATACGGAGCCAGCGTGTCCCCTTGTAGTACTCCTGCTACAATGTCGAAGTATTCTGTGTCTCCATCTGGTGATCGTACTTTTACTTTAGTGTTTCTATAGAGAATCGTTATTGCCGCTACGGTTTCTTTAGGTATGCCGTACGCTAGTAGGATTTGTTCCATCTTTCCTCTGTGAATGGAGTCGAAAGCCTTGGTAAAGTCGACAAATATTAATGTCGCTTGTAGGTTCTTTGCCCGTACACCCTCAAGGATTCTGCGGATGGTTAGTATTTGTGAGGTCGTAGATCTATTTCTTCGGAAGCCATTTTGGTTTTTTCTAAGTATGTTGTCGATTTTGGGTTCTATGCGGTTTCGTAGTAGGGCATTGTAGATTTTGGCAGCTATGGATGTAAGTGTTATGCCTCGGTAGTTTTTGGCTAATCCGAGGTCCCCCTTTTTAGGGAAGGGGAGTATGCATCCCTTCGTCCATCTATCTATCGGATTTTGATTGTATACTGCGTTGCAGTGTCGGAGCAGTATGTCGTCGAATTGTCTGGTCTTCCATACTTCCGGGGGAATTTCGTCCAGTCCTGCAGCTTTCCTATTTTTAATTTTTCTGAGAACCGAGTCGAGTTCTCCTTGTGTGAACGGTCCAAGTTTAATGTCTAATTGTTTGCTAATTATTCTGGTGATTGGTTCATGCGTTATTTTTGGTGGGTTTCCAAGTAAGTTTTCGAAGTGCTGTTTCCACAAAACGCCAAATCCTCTTTATATGAATATATTAAATACATGTAATTTGGTACGTTTAGGTTTTATGGCATTTCAACCATTGTAGGCTATTAAATACCAAATCCTTTTTATACATATATATATAATATCTAAGATTTAGTTTTTGTTTTGTTTCATGGATTATCAACCATTGTAGGTTATTTAATGCCAAATCCTCTTCATAAATATATATTAAATTTATATGATTTGGTTTGGTTTGATTTCATGGCATATCAACCATTGTAGGTTGTTTAATGCCAAATCCTCTTCATAAATATATATTAAATTTATATGATTTGGTTTGGTTTGATTTCATGGCATATCAACCATTGTGGGTTATTTAATGTCAAATCCTCTTTATAAATATTTGTTAGATATTTATGATTTGGTTTGGTTGGGTTTTATGGCATATTAACCATTGTAGGTTATTTAATGCCAAAATCATCTTTATACATATATATTGAATATATAAAATGTGGTTTGGTTGGGTTTTATGGCATATCAACAATTGTAGGCTTTTTAATGTCAAATTATCTGTATACAAATATATCAAATATATATGATTTGTAAACACATTTTGTTGATAACATTTTTAAATGAGCCTAAGCTTATTTTTTTGTTCACAATTAAATGATTTCAAGTATTGCTATGTATCACTAACAATTCATTTAAACATCAGTCATTTGTTTACACTCAGTTAAATGATCAAACAGCTCTATTTCAAACAATTCAATTTAGTATAAGTCATTTGTTTGTACTCAGTTTAAAAGTCAAACATTTCTATTAGACCCATAGATAGGACCCTATCAGGTGCTACCACTCTGGGCCAGAGTGGACCTGGGAGTGATGGTAATTAAGGGATACTCTGCTTTCCCCTAAACTCCTGTATTACCAGAGCCTCACCATCAGATTATTTAATGTCTTATCCAGGACACTTGTTGGGAGAGGGGATCTTATCTCTCTGCATCGATGCAGTCATTGTATTCTACAGCCCTTGATGACTGGGCTGTACTGCTGTATTGTTTCAAGTATTCCTATATAATACTAATAATTATATAGTTTCAAGTAACTAATTGTTATAATCTTTAGTCAACAATTATAGTTTTCAGTTACTAATCTTAATATGAAGAATGCATTATTATATGGTATCAAGTTTTCTTATTGAATGTATGTAATTTTCAAATAGATCTTTTTGACCCAGAGATGGGTCCCAAGCAGGTATTACCAATCCAGATCAGAGTGAACCTGGAAGTACTGGCAATGAAACAGTACTCCTCACTCCCCAGTCATCGAAATAAGCTTTGAATAGTCTGACATACAGAACTTAGGGTACCTATAATAGCTTTTATTACTAAGTGGTTACCACTGTATGTATTTACCCAGCCCCTCTACCACAGACAAGATGCAACACAAAGTCGGCTTTTAAGTTGAGTGCAGATCGTTTGAATTCTGAGATATCCTTTTCCTTAACAGATTGTCTATTCAGGTTGTGACAATGAAAGATTACTCCACAATTCCCAGATCCACAGAATTGTAGCCTTACCATCAGATACAGTATGGTGTCATATCCAGGACGCTCCCTTTTTTTTGGGGGGGGAGAAAAGGTCTTAACACTGTCCAAGAGATACAGTCAGCATTTTCTAAACCTCACAAACAGGGCAGAGAGGTGTTTCAATCAGATGCAGATATGTGTTATATCATAGTAAATAATACAAAACCGAGGCATTGGCCTAATGAGTAGAATGTTCGCCAATGGTCTGGGAGACAAGGGTTCAATCCTCAGTCGAGTCATACCAAAGACTCAGAAAATGGTACTTGATGCCACCTTGCTTAATATTCAGCATCATAAGGTATGGCTCAAGAGTAAAGTGGAGCAATCCAGGGAATGGAGTAACACCTTCCCCTACACTTCAGTGTAATAGCTATTGAAAAGGGAGGCTGTGGGTCACCCTCAACTATGGTTGCCAACTTTTAAAAAAATATAATACAAAGAAGGAAAAGGAAAATTGGTCTATTTCTTTATCGAGATGCTTTGTCATTAGATAAGTTATATTTCATCTAAACACATGATCTAACAAAATTATTAATCTATAATCTCTCTACTTCTAATAACAATAGATTAGTAATAGATATTGATTATAAATACTTGTATTCATTTGAAATAAATAAATCCACACCCCATGAAGGGGTTTTATTTATCACAAATGAATTACTCACATCTATAATTGAGCACAAGGCCCTAAGGTTTGTGCAAGATTGGAAAGGGGATAATCTTAACTAGTTGTAATTTCTGCTCCATTCATACAATTATAGTACAAGCACACAATCCACCCATACCTCAACCACCAAAATACCACACTTACTCTATGAAAAATAGCTACTTAAAAGGTTGTCTCCTAATTAAAAGCTGAAATGAAATGACAATACATTGAGATGAAGGAGCACTAAACAAATGATAAGTGCTTTTTACTATGTAAATAGTACATAACAAACTCACTTCTAGATCAACTAAAATTACTTATTACTACCTATACTCGGTACTTTTTCTCTGCTTAGCCCAACTTAGTATCAAATAAATGAACAATAATAATGTAATTAGAGGTGCCCGTGGTGTAATGGTTATCGTCGTAGGAAATGGACACGGCGACACGAGTTCAAATCCTGGACGAGACTGATTGCATTTCACATAGCACTAATACCCTTGGGAAAGGTATGAATCCAATCATTCTCCCTCCAGCTATGGGTAAATAGTAGGGCAGACTGGGTTCTTCAGCTTTGGTGAGGCAACTAGTCTAGGTGGAGGAAAACTCTGAATTTAAACCTGTTAAACTCCGTTTAAAGATTGACCTTGCGTCATATCCTGCCCGAGCGGAGGGGTTGGTAAATAGGATAATAATGTAATTACTACCATAAAAATAGTAGCTGTGTCTCTCACTAAGCCATCATCTGATGATGACCTTGAAGCCAAATATGGCTTTGGTGAAGAAGTATTATTATCATCAACATCAGGTATGTCAGAAGTATACCTTTAAGTAAAAGTAAAGGTGACGACCTTAAGGCTCCCTTTTCAATAGCTACTACACTGAAATGTAGAGAAGGGAGCTGATTCTTTTCCTGGATTGCTCCACTTTACCCTTACCTTATAATGCTGAGTGTTAAGCAAAGTGGTATCAACTATCATTTTCTGAGTCTTTGGTATGACTTGACTGGGGATTGAACCCTAGTCTCCCAGACCATTGGCAAACACTCTACTCATTAAGCCAATGATCCAGTATACCTATAGTACCACCAATTTTTGTTGGTTTTACAGAACACCCATTTTTTTGGTCGGGGAGGGGTTCTTACTCCTTTGTTGAGGGTAGATTAATAAAGTTTGAATAAAAAATAAAACAAATAAAGAAATAAAAGAAAAACAAAATAAAATAAAAATATATCCTGTAATTCCATTTCTGCTGAAAGATAAATTTTTGGTACCAAAGAGGACTCAGCCTCTTTCAGTGCCCTACCAGCCCACTGTGTATTAACATAAAAGTTGTCCACTCTATATAACTGTTATAATATTAAATCAATGGGCTAAATTTAAAAAGAAGAGATTCGAGCGTAGCCCACAATGCCATGTCAAATTTGTCCTGTTTTCCTTGTCATGGACCTCAAACTACCGTTTCATAAAAGATGGAAAAGAGTGTAACAATGAATTAATTGAATAAACAAATTATACTTTATATCAATACTCACATCTAATAAGTCATAATTCAGATATTTTTCTTCTTTTCTTTTTATTAATTGGTGAAGTTAAAGACAGGAACCAAGCCTGATGTTAAAAGAATGTTCGCATTTTCTGAAAAAAATAATCTCAAATATGATTTATTGAAAATTATAATTTTTTTTTTCAGCCTTACCTGTTTAACAACACATTTTGTAAAATGTGTTCTATGTGTAAAGAGGTGTGTTTTTCTCTGTAACATTTCTAACTTGAGAATATGTGTACAAAACATACAAAAGAACTAGAAAATTTTTCATTTTAAATCAATAACATCACATGTATTTTTTTTTTTCTCTATCATTTTTTTTTTCATCTTCTGCTTTTTTCTTTTATTTTCATACTCATCTTCTTCTTCATTTTCATACATTTCTTTTTCCTCCTCTTCTCTATCCTTTAATTTATTTATGTCAATATATTCTGTGACTGGTCAAGTAAAAACTTTTCTAAAGGCCAAAAATACTTTTTTAAAGTAGTCTTAATGGAAGAAGATGTTGAAAGTTCCTTGGCTTAACTACAAAGGGATTGACTTTTTATTACTGTTCAACTCCTTGCAAGTTTTTATACCAGATCTAACTGATTGTCTTTCTGAATGATAGCAAATCTTTTCAGATCTCCTGGACTCTTCTAAGTATTCTTGCTGATTTTAATTGTACTGTGGTCTGAATGGGCTCAATTTTTTCTTTGATTTTTCAGTCCTCCCAGTCTCTTTTCCCGGGCCTTTGGAAACCATTCTTAGGTAATATGAGTGATATCACTGTCAGCTCTCTAGCAAGGTCTAAATATTTGTTTATCTTTTTATTTTATTTTATTTTATTTTATTTTGTGGTTGGCTAGAATGGCAAAATCTACCTGATGACAATCTCTTTTCTTCTCGTTAATTAACTCTAGATCTAGTCTTCAAGCTCCAAATGGATGATCTGTTTATATCTCAAAGTCCCAGAAAATTGTATGAGTTTCATTTTCTTGGGCAGATTTTGGTTTGTGCATATTCTATTTGTCAGTATGATCCAATTTTAATCTCTTGCACAATTCCTAGTAGAGCAGCTTTCATACCCAGTCATGCATACTCTTGAATTCCTTTTGTACCAGTTTGTTAAATTTGCTTATAAATGATTGACTGTTTCATCTCTGTCACCACATTGCATATCATTAATTTTTGCTTTGATATAATTAGCTTTTACAACATTATTTTGTGCTGCTATTCAGTTTCTCTTTAGAGGTTTCCTCTTCATAGCCATGACCAGTTCAACTCATGAACAATTCCCTTGGTTTCTCACTTGATGTATCCGTGCAGTTGTTTTTTTTCCCCCTCATTTTTATTATCCTGTTTGTCCATGAGTTGATTCGATTGATTTTGTTGTTGGCTTCTGTAATTAGTCTTTTTTGATATCTTTGCTCACATTTATCTTTACTCCATCTTTTTTTTTATTGTGCCAGTGCTCTGTTAACTATGGGGATTACTGTTATTTCTATAATACCAAATTCAAGGTTTTAATGCTCCTAAGCTTTATCTTTGATATGATTTATCTATATTTTTCTTTTTTCAAAAATGATTAGCTTAAATAGAACTGTCACTGTAAAGCAATAGTTACCATATACCATTACTACAGTTGTAGCCCTCTTGGTATGTCAGGTTTCGATTTTGGTTTCTTTGTTTTATGGCATATCAACCTTTTTGGGTTATTTAATACCAAGTCCATCCTTCTAGAAGAACAGTAGCGGTACTATTTAATCCATAGCTGAGAGGACAAGGGGTTCATAACTTTCCCGAGGGTATTTGTCCAAAAGTGAACATAATAGTACGACTGGAGTTTGAACTCACTTGCTACAATTCCAGAGTCCATCACTTTAACCATTACACCACAAAGACACCCCCTGGTATGTCAGGTGTTCATTTCCCAAAGTTAGAGATTGGTATTTGAGCCTCTAAAAAAAGCTAAGGTTTCAATACTAATTTTCAATGTTGACAGCTTTCACTCAGTAGAAAGGCTAACACAAGACAATCTTATCTCAGCATCATCAGTGCTTAACTTGTACATGAATAGCCAACTAATGAAAATTTCCATTATTTTTACAATGATATACAAAAAATATTATATAGAAATATAATACTTGCATTCAACATCCAGTTATTGGTAAGTAATAGATTTGGTTCTTTAGTTTAAGTTTGATTAGTCTAAGAGAAGGAAAACTCCGAATTGAGATCTGTTAAATTCCATTTGTCCTTTTCGGGTGATGAGACGCTGCTTCCTAGGTAAGTGAATTTGTCTACAAGTTCAAGAGGGGTTTCCATCTAGAGTGGAGATGTCACCCGTTTGATTATAGCACATATATTCCATTTTGTGTGCATTGACATAGAGGCCTATGCCTGCGGCTGATCATTCCAAACTATGCAGTAGTGTTTCGGCTTGGTTGGGTGTATTTGCCAGTATCGCTATGTCATCGGCGTAGTCGGCGTCGGTAATTGTTTTTGCGGGGTACCTTCTGCTTCTTTTCTTTGTCAGCTCAAAGCCGTTCTCTCTGATTTTATCAATGTTCTTAGTACATAGTCAAGACAAATGATAAAGAGGTATGGAGCTAGCATGTCCCCTTGTAGTACTCCTGCTCACTTACCTAGGAAGCAGCATCTCATCAACCGAAAAGGACATCGACACGATGTTAATGAAGGCATGGACAGCTATCAATAGGCTATCGATTATATGGATATCAGACCTAACCAATAAAACGAAACACAGTTCCTTCCAGGCATCGATACTGATATATGGATGCACTACATGGACTCTAACAAAACGGCTGGAGAAAAAGCTAGACGGCAATTACACAAGAATGCTGCGAGCAATCTTAAGCAAGTCCTGGTGGCAACACCCCACAAGACACCAACTGTACAGCCACCTGCCTTCTATCACAAAAACTATTCAAGTTAGACGAACCAGACATGCAAGACACTGCTGGAGAAGCAGGGACGAGCTCATAAGTGATGTACTCTTATGGACCCCCACATATGGCCGAGCAAAAGCAGGACGACCAGCACGAACATACATTCAGCAACTATGTGAGGATACGGGATGTAGTCCAGAAGACCTGCCAGAGGCGATGAACGATAGGGAAAAGTGGCGAGAGAGGGTCAAGGATATCCATGCTACCAGCACGACATGATGGTGATGAAATTCCATTTAAAAATTGACATTATGTCACATTTTGTCTGTGATGGAGATGTTGGGTAAATACATCCAGAGAGGAGTAAATTTCAGTCATTTCCAACAATTAATCATTTCCTTCATCAACTCAAAAATATTATTTAATAACTTCCTGTTTTTGAGACCAGAACGGTCCAGAGGAAGGTTGAAGCACCAATGATGAAGTGAGTGGTATTTTTTCTGTAACCACATATCTGACATTTTCCCTTTCAATAAACTCATTGTCATCTCTTCATCTCATCTTTGTTAATTAATTGATTGATTATTCTTAATTGCATGTTAACTCATCTAGGGGTTATTTAATTATTTAATAACTTCCTGTTTTTGAGACCAGACCGGTCCAGAGGAAGGTTGAAGTACCAATGATGAAGTGAGTGGTATTTTTTCTGTAACCACATGTCTGACATTTTCCCTTTCTATGAACGCATTGTCATCTCTTCATCTCATCTTTGTTAATTAATTGATTGATTATTCTTAATTGTATATTAACTCATCTAAGGTTTTTTTATGCCTCGAGGTTAGGTAATTGCATTCTTTGTACATTCATATTTGCATTCATTGTGTAGTTGCTTTTTAAGAGTTCTTTTTGCACATGTTCCTATTGAATATGAATAATTCTTAAACATATCTATTTGACCCATAGATGTGACCCTAGCAGATATTACCTCTCGGGGTCAGAAAGGACCTGAGAGTAACAGCAATGAAAGGGTACTCCATACTTCCCAGATCTTCAAAACTAGAGCCTCACCATCATTTTAGTATCATATCCAGAACAGCTCTTTGGGGAGTAGGGAGTCTTATTTCTCTGCGGGAGATACAGTCAGCGTATTCTCAGCCCCGCCGACTGGGTGGTCTCATCTTTGTCCCCCCACAACAACATTCAAGGACCCATAATGCAATACTTCCTCTAGATTTGAAAAAAAAAATTCTTTTTTTTCTCATTTAAACTATACTTCCACATTCTTCAGGGCTTTTTGTAGGGTATTTAATTAAACCTACATTTTTCTTTCTCTCAACTCTTTTTTACCCAACCCCTCAACCATAGAAAGGAGACAAGGTTAATTTTTAGACAGTATTTAACAGGTTTGAATTCATAGTTTTCCATAGTTGCCATTCTAAGGTTAAAGAACCTAGTGTACTCTATATTTATCCTTAGCTGAGAAGAGTTGAATGCATATATTTCCCAAATCTAATGCTGTCTAAATTTCTGAGACAAAGCTTGGTGATTTTTATCATTAAGTGTTTTCAGACTATTGTCTTCATCTTTATTGTTATTTCCACAACGTGTTAAGTATTCCAGTATTACTCACTGACAGTCAGGATTGAACCTGCAACCTCTAGATGATTGTCTCCTTAGAAGCTTAGGGAACCAACGCCTATAACCGTTATACCATGTGTCCTGCTAGACAATTCAGAGTGAATTTTTGGGACTTATAAACTTAATGTTCTTACTTGAATTACTACAATGAGCTTTGTCCAGGATTAGAACTTGGGTCTCTGTGTCCATATCCTACAAGGATAACCATTACATAACAGTCATCTCTTATGGTAAGTGAAAAACTTATCAGAAAAGAGAACATCAAATTAGAGTTTGTCGACATTCATAGAAGAAAACTAGTTTAATAAATGCCTCTAGAAACTATTAAGAATAAAAAGAAGAAAAGTATTCAATTTAAATACTTTGCATTCATGGATTTCTTTAGTATTAATGTGAGTTGAGGGCATAAAATACAGCTGTGGCAATTTTACTCTTAATAATAACATCCACCATCTTCTTTTTTTTTTTTACTTCTTATGAATCCTCAACAACAAAACCTTTTTATTCAATTTTTTTTCAACTTACTCTGAAGATACAAAAAAAAGAGACATTTTTTTTCAGTCTATTCATATTTTCAACCTTTCATCACTTTTTTTTATTTTTTAATGGAAGAGATATGCTCATCGACAAATTAGATGAAAGATATGAATATGTGCAAAAATGTGTTTGTAAGATTTCAGTTTCTTTTATAGTTCTTTTCAGCGTGAATGCATTCTCACCTTGAATTGACCAAAATTATCTCTACAACCTAATTATGAAATTTTACTTGACAAAATTTTGTTTATATTCTTATCTAGAGAACTCCAGACATTTAGAAATAAATAAAACCCAGTTCTTTACGACTTCCTGTATGTCAAACTAAAGTCAGTATTTATAGACAATCAAATCAGTTCCAAACTAGATCTATTGTATGTATCTAACTGATTCCTTCAAGACAGGTGTCTCACATTTGGTGGGGCTTGGAATATGTTGACTGTATCACCTACAGAGTGGTGAGACCACCAAAAAATAGGGGGGTGTCCAGGATATAACACTAATCTATAACTGATGATGAGGTTCCAGCTCTGGAAATCTAAGGAGTGTAGAATACCCCTATATTGTCATTATGGTCAAGCCTACTTTGACTGAGAGTGGTCGTACCTATTAGAGTCCCATCTATGGGTCAAATAAATCAGTTGAAAATTATTCGTATTTGATAGGACAGTGTGCTAATAAAAAACCTCTTGAGAAACAACTATACTTCTATGAACATTCAATGAATGCAATTCATTAACCTCTTGGCATGAAATAACCCATGACAGATTGATGTGCTGATAAAATTCACCAATCAAATAATCTGCCATGAGCAGGAAGTGACACAAGATCAATTTTTTATCTGCATTTTACAGGTTTCAAGACAGAGTTTTCTTTCTCCTAGATCAGTTGCTATTCAAAGGTTAAAGATCTCAGTCTGCCCTACTACTTACCCATAGCTATAGAGAGAATAGTTCAAGTTATAGATGATGATGATGATGATGATAATGAAATGTCTTTATTCAATATTTAATTTCAATATACAGAATATAAAACACTTTAACTGGAATTAGGACTACCTTTTGAATTATTCTTCCATTCAACTCCCTCATTTATTCAAGCAGATAATTATACTTGAAATAAAACACGAGAAAATAAGCAACAAAAAAAAACAATGCATCAGCAAAACAGCAAACAATAGAGTGTACTACAATCAGTCCATTGGTCTAATGAGTAGAGTGTTCACCAATGGCCCAGGAGACCTGGGTTCAATCCCTGGTCAAGTCATACCTAAGACTCAAAAAATGGTGCTTGATACCTTCTTGCTTAACACTCAGCATTATAAGGTATGTAACAAAGTTAAAGGGGAACAATCCAGAGAAATGAGTAGCAGCCTCCCCAACACCTCGTTGAAGTAGCTTTTGGAAAGGGAGCCTTTGGATCGCCATTGACTTTACTTTTATACTACAACAATATGTAATCATTGTTTTAAATACACACACACACACACACACACACACACACACACACACATATATATATATATATATATATATATATATATATATATATATATATATATATATATATATATTACACAGTTGTAGAATATGCCAATTACGCTTCTGAAGAGGTGTAAGGGTGAAGCTCTAGTCCTAGAACTTTTGTCATTACTCCCAGGTCCACTGACCCAAAGTGGTTTTACCTGTTAGGGTCTCATCTGTGGGTCAAATAGAACTGTTTAATCATTTTCTATAAATGAAATGGTTTAACAGTGTGCAAAAAATAAATCACAATACTTGAAACCATTTAACCATTTGTAAACAAATGAATGATGTTGAATAGAATTATTAGTGTTAGATAGCAATACTTGAAACCATTTAACTGAGTGCAAACAATTGATAGCAATACTTGAAACCATTTACCTGTGTGAAAACAGATAAGCTCTGGCTCATTCAAAAATAATTTTACCTACAAACTATTCATTGTCATCCACAGCCAGACTGTTTTATTGCATCACAACACTTCAGTGTGGCTCGACATGTAGGACACTTCAAGCTGGGATTGAAACCGGTCCCACTTTATGTTAGACTTAATATCATTCCACTCAGCCATCAGTCGACGTATGTTGACACAGGAATTATAAGGCATTATGTAGTTGCTTTCATTTGTTTATATTTTAAGCAAAATTTGGCATTAAATAACCTACAAAAGTTAATATACCATAAAACAGAACCAGCCACAATCAACCTGCATACATACTTACACATATCTAACTACATATATCAAACTTCAACTGAAGAAAACACAAAAAGAGTAAAAAAAAAAAAAAGGAAAAAAATATCTAATTCAAACCTTTTTTTATCTTTCAACCAAACCAAGCCAAACAAAAAAAAGAAAATCATACCTTTCCCAAGGAAAATATGAAATGTAAACAGCCTTGCTGAGGATTTGAACTCTGGTCACTGATTCTATTTCATAAGTGCCTCATTACCAACACCGACTACGCCGATGACATAACGATACTGGCAAATACGCCCAACCAAGCCGAAAGAGAGGGTCAAGGATATCCGTACAAGCGGCACGACTTGATGATGATGATGATGATGATAAGTGCCTCCTTTGATTTTTTGCAAAGGTGATTGCTTATAATATTCTATCCAGGAGGTGCCCGTGGTGTAATGGTTATCGTTGTAGGAAATGGACACGGTGACACAAGTTCAAATCCTGAACAAGACTGATTGCATTTCACATAGCACTAATACCCTTGGGAAAACTATGAATCCAATTATTCTCCCTCCAGCTATGGGTAAATAGTAGGGCAGACTGGGTTCTTCAGCCTTGGTAAGGCAACTAGTCTAGGAGAAGGAAAACTCTGAATTTAAACCTGTTAAACTCTGCTTAACAATTGACCTTGTGTCATATCCTGCCCGAGCGGAGGGGTTGGTAAATATGATAATATTCTTTCCAGTTTACTAGGTGTAGTATCATGGTTAGTAAGTTATTCTTGGCTTGATTTTATGGCATATCAACCATTCTAGGTTATTTAATGCCAAATCCTCTTTATGCATTTATATTAAATATATATGATTTGGTTTAATTTGGTTTTATGGTATATCAACCATTCTAGGTTATTTAATGCCAAATCCTCTTTACACATTTATATTGAATATATATGACTTGGTTTGGTTGGGTTTTATGGCATATCAACAATTCCAGGTTATTTAATGCCAAATCCTATTAGTACATATATATTAGATATATAAGATTTGGCTTGCTTGGGTTTTATGGCATAAGTCAACAAAGTTAAATATTACAAATTTCACTAACAATTCAATTAGGCATTTGTCATTTGTTTACGCAAAGTTAAATGATCACAAAGTTCTATTTCTAACAATTCAATTTTGCATAAGTCAACAAAGTTAAATGGTTCCAAGTATTGCTTCCAAAATTAACAATTCAATTAAATTATCAGACAGCTCTATTTTAAACAATTCAATTTAGCATGTCATTTATTTGCTCTCAGTTTAAATGCCTAACAGTTCTATTTAACCCATAGATAGGACCCTATCAGGTGCTACCACTCTGGGGCAGAGTGGACCTAGGAGCAATGGCAATTAAGGGGTACTCCACCTTACCCAAAGCTCCAGTGTTACTGGAGCCTCACCATCAGATTTTTTAGTGTCATATCCAGGACACTCATTGTGGGGAGATGTATTGGCTGTTGATGTATTTTAAAGCCACAGCTGAATAGGTCAGCAAGTTATTCTTCTTTGTTTGATTGATTTTAATTGCATATCATCCTTTCCAGGGTTATTTAATGCCCAGAGGTTTGGAAATTGCATTCATTGTATGTTTTTTTTAATATTTGTGTAGTGCTTTTTAAATTTTTTTTTTTTTTTTTGCATACATTTGTGTAATATCTTATTTTAAACGGATATTGTCTTTAATTGGAATCATTTTAAGATGAGGCTTCTTAATCTGAGAATTAATTTTTTATTTATTGCGGACTTTTTGTCCTCATCTTGGTAGTTTTTGTGTTGTTTCTTCTTCCACTACGTTTCGGCCAAATTTTACCTCTGGCCTTCTTCAGGTGATTTACCGCGACCTCGGATAGGAATGCTGAGTTTTGTAACCGTATCCCCAGTAATTACTGCCTTCCATAGTTGTTGTCTATCGCACCACGTTTTTGACCAAGTAAACCACTGGCCGGTGTGGATAGGATTTGAAACCACTATCTTCTGACAATGCTCACCTGGAACCGTAGAGACTCAACGCCTCTATCCGCTGCACCATGGGCCCCGAAGGGCAATCAAGGATAGATTTTTTGAAGAAGGCCAGAGGTGAAATTTGGCCGAAACGTAGTGAAAGAAGAAACAACACAAAAACTACCAAGATGAGGACAAAAAGTTTGCAATAAATAAAAAAAATTAATTCTTAGCATTTTATTAATGTAAGTAGGGTAGACTGGACTCTTTAACCTTGGTATGGAAATCACTCTTGGAGAAGGAAAACTCTGAATTCAATCCAACTGTACTCCACTTGAAAATTGCCCATGATAAAGGGGATGGATGAATATATACAATATTGTTAATTATAGATAATTGTGATGTAGAAATAATATTGTTTATAATAAATATTGTTTATTAAATAATGATAAAGTAATAATGTTAACTATAGGTGACATTGATGTAAGGATAGGGATTCCCTAGCTGAAACTCAGGCCACCCAGTTATATGTACTTCATAAGAAGGGCAAAAATACCAGCCCCTTGTGCTGGGTCATGGCTCAGATATATATATTTACCAACCCCTCCGCTCGGGCAGGATATGACACAAGGTCAATTTTTTAAGCGGAGTTTACCAGGTTTGAATTTAGAGTTTTCCTTCTCCTAGACTAGTTGCCTCACCAAGGCTGAAGAACCTAGTCTGCCCTACTATTTGCCCATAGCTGGAGGGAGATTAATTGGATTCATACCTTTCCCAAGGGTATTAGTGCTATGCGAAATGCAATCAGTCTCCTCTAGGATTTGAACTCATGTCGCCATGTCCATTCCCTACGACGATAACCATTACACCACGGGCACCTCCAAATGGCTCAGATATAAGGGCACATCGGATTGGCCATATTGTTGTTAAGCAACAGTGATACAGAAATGGTAATTATCCAGCTGAAATTCAGGCCACCCAGGTATATGTACTTCTGGTTAGGAGCACAAATACCAACTACTTAGATTATAAGGGTTAATATTTGCCAACCAGAAACATTAATTTTTTTTTTTTTAAACTCTATTTTTCTTCCTTCACAACTAATGATATAAACTTAAGCTATTTATTGCTTAAGCTCAAACAGTGAATCGATCATATACAAAGGCATTTCTGAAAAGAATCATGCACACAACTGTACAATAATAACAATTCATTGAATTTCCAAGCAGTTTTTGGAAATCTCAAGGACACATTACAATCCCCCAAATCAGCAAATCAAAGATAAAAGATATTTCTGCACAAAACAGTAAAATATATTCATGAATTGCTTTTAGAAATAACTCAATGACTGTGAAACTTTCAGGAATGTTACCTTTTTCTTAAATGTGCAAATGGAATGCATGTGATGGAACTATAACAGGAATGGTGTCCCTGAAGCAAGATGCGTAGTCGTTTAATGAGTGCAAGACAAGTTGCAAACACAAGGAATGCTCACCCTATCAGCTTGAGCTGTGAAATACAGCGAAGTAAAAAAAAAAACCCACCTCAATGAGTGTGCTGAAAATGATACTAAACTGTATCCAATGGTGAGGCTTCAGTCCTGGAGTTTAGGGGAATGTGGAGTACCCCTTTATTGCCATTACTCCCAGGTCCACTCAGACTCATATTGGTAGTACTTGTTAGGGTTCTATGAATGGGTCAGAATAAAACTGTTCAATCATTTATTTAGGATTATTAGTATCATTATTATTATCATTTACTCATTAGAGTTTTCACATCAGTGACAGCAAGTCTCCTCAAGTCTCCAGGACTATTATTATTATTATTATTATTATTATTATTATTTATTTGAAACTATACAGCTGTATGCAAATTATTTATATTTCATAGGAATACTTAATATATAGAATTACCAATGTTAAATTGCAATACTCGAAACCCTTTAACTGTGTACAATCAAATGAGGTCTAACAACTTGAATAAAAATAATGTTACTGGCAAACTATTTGCTTACAAATCACACACACACATACACACACACAAACACACACACACACACACACACACACATATATATATATATATATATTGTCATCCACAGACAGACTGTTTCATTCTATCAGAACTCTTCAGTGTGGCTAGACACGTAGGACGCTTGAAGCCGGGATCGAAACCCATCCAACTTTACATTAGACTTAGTATCAGACCACTCGGCTAACAAGTATACCACTTCGGCAAGGGAATTATAAGGTATTATGTAGCAGCAGCAGCATCCGTTTGTTTACATTTTTATACCCTATCGGCTACCAGAGCACTCAATTCTTTTGAAGGGCTTTGCATTATGAGGACAGCGGCAGAAAATTCCTTTGCCAGAGTGCTCAATCCTCATGGGGGAGACCAACTGTCTTTTTCAGATTGATTTCTAAACTAAAGAGTCTACATGCATCCACAAAACAATTTATAAAATGTTGAATTTTATCTTCAGAATGTGGTACAATGTTCCAGTCATCTGCATAAAGTACATCCCCCATCAGAGGAGGAGACCTTAGTGTGTGGGCTAACAATTTATAGATTATGTATACTTTACCAAACATTCAATATCTGATGTTGATACCGTCTGGATTTTCATAGAAAGCCCCACCAGAAAAACTTCTTTGAAGTAGATGGTAAACAGGGTAGGTGCAGAAATGTCACCCTGTTTGACCCCATTATCTATAGGTTGTTCATCAGAGAGAGCTTCATTAAAACCAACTGAAGCCTTCATCTCATCATGAAGAAATTGAATAGAACGCACAAATTTTTTGGGACAACCCAACTTCAACAAAATCTTATATATATATATATATATATATATATATATATATAACAGGATTTGGTATTGAATAAACTATAAGGGTTGATATGCCATAAAACACCAACCAACTCAACATAAGGAATGTAAAAATACATGTTTCTAGAGAATTTCACTGAGATAATGTTTATTCAGAAAATGTTGTCTGATCTTAGTATAAGCTATTTACATTCTATTCTAACATAATTTTAATTGATGTATAAAAAAACTCAAATTTCTAATAATTAAAATCTCCTCTTTGTTAATTTTCTATCCTTTTTTTCAGAATTTGATCTTGAGAGTTATCTGCCTCTAATCATGAATATGAAAAGAGAAGTGGTGTGTTTACTTTTAAAGCTTGGTCATAACTTTATTTCATGACAATGTTCAGCCACATCTTGCCAGAATGACACTGCAGAATATAAGAATTTGCTACATCCAACATGTTCAGTAAATGTATATGGTTTACACCAATCAGATAATCCAACACAACCAATCTAGAAGGAAAACTCTAAATTCAAACCAGTTAAATTCTGCTTAAAAATCAATCTTGTGTCTCAAGTTGTTCATGTGACGGTTTATGTTAATACATTCATTCTGATCATCTTAAAAGAAACCATTCATGTTACACAGTATCTAGGTTTTCTAATTTGAGCCAGTGTAAAGGTTTTCATTCAGTAATTTTTGTTGTAAAGCTCAAATGAATCCTAAAACTATATTCTTTACTTTTTATATGTATCATAAATTGAAAGAAATTATAGCATGAAAATCAGAATTGGGTGGAGCATTTATTTTTCTAATATGATATTTCACTCTCTACAGGCTTCATTTAATTTAATTTCAAGAAAGGTCACAGGAAAAACTAAACTGAAAACCAAGCGGTCAGTATTTGTGGTAATTTACTAAGCTTTTTGCTTAGATGTGGCGCAAGGCCATATGAAAGGGGCACCCAATGAGACTCCAACTCAGTCGTGTAGGTTTGCTAGTGGAGCTTGCGAACCATTACACCACCACAGGCGCCTTCGGTCAGTATTTGTGCCCCTATATAAAAGTATATATACCTAGGTAGCTTCCACACCTCTATTATGTGTGTGGGGGGGATTTTTTTCAGTTGTTTGGAAAATAATGTCTAATTTTAGAATAAACTTTTATCACTGAAATGAATTTAAACAATGTTTTAATCAATCAAAATATGATTTGTGAACATCTATGCTCTTCTGCAATCAATTATCAAGGTTATTTATGCCTGTACAATTACCGAGCCATTTGCCAAATGAGTAGAGTCTTCGCCAATGGTCCGGGAGACTGTGGTTCAATCCAAGGTCAATTCATTCCAAAGACTCAAAAAATGGTACTTGATGCTGCCTTGTTTAACACTCAGCATTATAAGGTACATATCAAGAGTAAAGTGGAGCAATCCAGATAATGGAGTAGTGCCCTCCCCTACATCTCAGTGTAGTAGCTATTGTAAAGGGAGCCTTCAGGTCACCCTCGACTAAGGTCGCCAACTGTACTTTACTTACAATAAAACTGTAAAGGTTTTGATGCCAAGAAATCTTTAAATGCAGGTTCTACTTCTTTAGAATAGAAAGTTTATTTGGCATTAAAAAAAATAGCTTGAAAAAATGGTAGTCAGTGGATGAGATATCAGGAGGATATGGTGGATGTAGCCAAGTCAAAGAACTTCAGTAGTGTCATCCTGGCATCACATGGCTGAACATTGTCATGGAGTAAAATTTGACCTTGTCAATTAACCAGTGCTAGTTGCATTTTGCTTAACTCAACATACATTCCTACACACTTGATCTTCAAGATTCATATTCCCTCTAAGGACTTCTGAAACCAATGCCATATTGTCTGATCACAAATGAATCCTTCACTCTATGCTCTTTTGATATTTGCAGCTGTTTGAGAGGTATTGTGACCAAGCTTGGTTTGGTTTGGTTTTATAGCATATCACACATTGTTGGTTATTTAACACCAAATCTTGTTCTTACATATATATTAAATATATGATTTGTAAACACATTTTTGGATACATAGAGTTAAAGCATTAAACAGTTCTATTTCTAACAATTCCATTTAGCATAAATCAACAAAGTTAAATGGTTCCAAGTACTGCGATGTATCACTAACAATTCAATTAAACATTTGTCATTTGTTTACACAGTTAAATGATCAAACAGCTTTATCTATAACAATTCAATTTAGCATAAGTCATTTGTTTAAATGTCAAATAGTTCTATTTGACCCATTGATAGGACCCTATCAGGTGCTACCACTTTGACCCAGAGTGGACCAGGGAGCTATGGCAATAAAGGGGTACACTGCATTCCTAAAAAGTTCCAGCATTTCTGAAACCTCACCATCAGATTGTTTAATATCACTTGTTAGGTGGGAAGTCTTACCCCTTTGCAGAGATGCAGTCTGTGTATTCTACTAATGAGTTGAGTGTTCACCAATAGAGACCAGGGTTCAATCCCAGATTGAGTCATACCAAAGACTGTAAAAATAGTATTTGATGCTGCCTTGCTTAACACTCAGCATTATAAGGTAAGGATCAAGGTAAAGTGGAACAATCCAGGTAATGGAGTAGTGCCCTCCCTTACACCTTGGTGTGGTAGCTATTGGAAAGGAGCCTTCGGGTCACTCTCGACTAAGGTCATCAACTTTACTTAAAATTGAAATATATTAAAACAGAATTTAAACAGTTTATACTAAAATCAGAAAATACTTTCTGAACAACCTACAATTATTTGTTTCTACCAAAATTTAAATTTCACAAGTATTGCCTGAAAATCTAAAAAATCCCAAAATCCAAACTAACTGGTTCCATGAGTGATCCATACATCTACTCTACTCTTTTCTTCTGTCAATATGACATGCACTATATAAATTAAAATAACATGACCCTAAAATACAAGGATGAGTCAAAAGCTTTGAAATGCATTGGTAATGTGAGGCACAGTTTGGCAGCTATGGGTGCCTTAGCTGAGGTTGTATATGACTATAAATTGTGAGATGCTGAGCTCACCTGATAATCTCTCAGTGCTACTCATCAGATTTGCCTCTATGGCTTGGAGCATATCCTCAAATTCCATGCTTTTACTCTTACCTGTCCTTAACTGATCATCAAGGTTCTTGCAACCAAGCAAAATCTTTTGAACCAAAAGTGTTTAGACATGATGTAATATTGAAATTGGAGAGTATACAAAGAAGAGTGACAAAAATAATAAAAAGAGTAAAAGATTACTGTTACAAGGAAAAATTGAAAAAATTAGAATCAACTACTTTACCAGAAAGAAGAATGAGAAGTTATTTAATTGAACTTTCAAAATAATTAATGGAATCATTAATTCTAGTTGACATTTTTTTAATATTCCTCCTCAAACAGGAAATTTACTGCCAAGATGAATTTTAAAAACTAAGTCTGCTAACCAACTGAATTTTTTTTTTAATAGTTTATCATATATTTAAAACAAATTTTCTAATCGGATCAAAAGCAGTTATTGTGTAAAAAAATTTAAGATTAAATTGAATGATTTCTGACATAATAGTAAGAAAAAATTTAAGAGGGAATTTTGGTTTGGTTTGGTTTGTTTTTTTTTGTTTTTAATGGCATATCAACCTTTGTGAGTTATTTAATGCCAAAGCCATCCTTGTAGAAGATCAGTAGTGGTACTGTTTAACCCATAGCTGGGAGGATAAAGGAGTTCATGCCTTTCCTAAAGGTATTTGTCTGAATTTGAACATAATAGCATGACTGGAGTTCAAACTCACTTACTACGATTCCTCAGTCCAACGCTTTAACCATTATACTACGAGGACACCCCACCCCGGGAATTTTGGGGAATTATTAGATAAATTACTTAATATATCTATATCTATATAGTTATTGAAATAATCATCATCATCATCATCATCAATATGTCATGCCGCCAGCATGGATATCCCTGACCCTCTCTCGCCACTTCTCCCTATCGTTCATCGCTTCTGGCAGGTCCCCATGGTTACATTCCATATCCTCACAGAGCTGCTGTATGAATGTTCGAGCTGACCATCCTGCTTTTACTCGGCCATATGAAGGGGTCCATAGGAATACATCACTTATGAGCTCGTCCCTGCTTCTCCAGCAGTGTCCTGCATGTCTGGTTCGTCTAACTTGGATAGTTTTCGTGATGGGAGGTAGGTGGCCATATCATTGTTGATTTGTGGGGTGTTGCCTCCAGGACTTGTTCAATATTGCTCACAGCATTCTTGTGTAATTGCCGTCTAGCTTTTTCTCCAGCCATTTTGTTAGCGTCCAGATAGTGCATCCATATAGCAGTATTGATACGACCGTTACTTGGAAGAAACAGCGTTTCATTTTATCGGTCAGGTCTGACTTCCATATGATTGATTGCTTATCTATAGCTGTCCATGCCTTTGTTAGCCACGTGTCAATGTCTTTTTCGGTTGATGAGACACTGCTTCCTTGGTAGGGGAACTTGTCTACTAGTTTCAGAAAGCTTCCGTCTAGTGTGGAAATGTTGCCTGTTTGATTACGGCACATGTATTCCGTTTTGTGTGCATTGACATAGGGGCCAATGCCAGCGGCGGCTCATTCCAAACTATGCTGTAGTGTTTTGGCTTGGTTGGGTGTATTTTCCAGAATCGCTATGTCACTGGTGTAGTCGGCATCGGTAATTGTTTTTGGGGGTACCTTCTGCTTCTTTTCTTTGTCAGCTGGAAGCCGTTTTCTTTGATTTTATCAATCGATGTTCTAAGCACATAGTCTAGACAGATGATAAAGAGTTATGGGGCTAGCATGTCCCCTTGCAGTACTCCTGCTACAATGTCGAAGTATTCTGTGTCTCCATCCGGTGAACGTACTTTCACTTTGTAATAAAAAAAGTAAAGTTGGCGACCTTAGTCGAGGGTGACCTGAAAGCTCCCTTTTCAATAGCTACTACAACAAGGTGTAGGGAATGGCACTACTCCTTTCCCTTAGTGTATTGATACTGTGAAAAAATTCAATTTTTCTTTTTTTTTTATCAGTTGACATGAGAAGATTGTAAAAAAAGAGATTCCCAGAGCAGCATAACAAACATGATAATAATAATAATCTGGTTACTGTATTGTGATCAACTGTGCCTTCACCTCTTGCATGACAAATGTTTTTAGTTGCTTCAGTGGTATTGACTCAGTTTGAACTCACAAAGCAAAAGTTTCTAAATTAGACTATATATCACGCTTATCTGTACAGCTTTCAAATCACACATGTTATATAATTGCAGAAGGATTTTTTTTATATTATCATTTTTCATTGGTTATATCTTATCATTCAGTTTGGTTAGGCATAGAACTGTTTGGCTATTAGTACAGGTGTTCATGCTTGCACACGGAGGGTGTGACAATCACAAATGTCATAATAAAAACCCCAGATAGTAAATGGGACTGGGGTGTGAATGACATCATGCCTGGGAGTGATGGGCTGAGAATTTTGGTGATTTTTGAAAAAAGCAGTCAGTTGATTTTTGAGCCTGGGCAAGGCCAGTCCAGTTGGGGACTACAGGATGCACCGTGCGTTTGTTGGGTCAGTTAGTTGAGATTCTGACTCTGGGCCAAGAGTTCAGCAGGGAGTTGACTGAAGGGCGATGTAGGAACAGTCAGCATAGTAAGAATTGTGTCTCTCTCTCCTCGTGTCGAAAAACTAAAAGTCAAAAAAAGTTAATAAACGTTTCATACCTGAACGAAGAGAGTCATCAGTGTTTCATGTATTTCAGGATTTCCCTGCAACTGTATATTTTACATATTCGTATCATGGCTATGCTACACACACAGAGTGATGCAATACACAACATGTCAACGCAACTACCATGACGCTACCAACCACAGTTTAAAACTGCTTTAGTTATGTGATATACGTACCTCAAATTAGCACTTGCAAAAGTTTTCCCTAACCCTAATACAAACTTTGAACTGATTTTATTTCAAAGTTTTGTATCACTTTAACACTTTCGCTGGTGTAGTTTTCAATTTTCGGTAATTCCCAGTGCAACATTTTCTTGCCAAAAAAAATAACTATTTCAAAATCATTACTTAAAAACTTTTAAAGCATAATAAAAATATCATGTTAATCCACGTAAATATTATAAACTGGTGTTCAAACAATAAAAAAGAACAGCGGAGGAAAAAAGAGAAAGCTGCAAATAAACAATAGTTTGAAAGTTGTATATATTTATGCATAGCAGTTGTGGGATCAAACACAAGACTGGTTTATTGAAGGGAGCCAAAAGAAAGTTAGCCTCCAAGGAAAGCAAAGACAAAAATTGTCCAGTCCATTCAAGATTCCTATCTATGGGTGCACTTCAGGCATTGGGCAATAAACTTGTTAGAATGCTTCATATTAAGGAAGATGTTTAGTTAATTCCCCACTTACCAAGGACCTATATTTTAATTAGTATATCCATGATATAAAGTAAAAAGGAAAGTTGGTGACCTTAGTCGAGGGTGACCCGAAGGTTCCCTTTTCAATAGCTATTACACCGAGGTGTAGGGGAGGGTGCTACTCCATTCCCTGGATTGCTCCACTTTACCCTTGATCTGCACCTTATAATGCTGAGTGTTAAGCAAGGCAGCATCAAGCACCATTTTTTGAGTCTTTGGCATTACCTGACCAGGTATTGAAACCCGATCTCCCCGACCATTGGCAAATGCTCAACTCATTTGGCCAATGGCCCAGTTACTTACTTACTTTTTACATCCATATGTTAACACAAAACATAACAGCACAAGATAAACATATTTACACATAGAAGAACATTTAATATTTAATATATACAATTTAAATATCAGTAGGATTATAAAAAGAAATACATCTTTGAAAACTATACACATGTTTTTCCATTAACAATTACTATGCACAAGGAGTACAAAATGGAAAAAGGCTTACTTGATGAGTGAGAGCAAGATAGCCATGTGGCTTTATAATTCTCTGACAGGGTCAAAGACAGTATCTCTACTGTTCAATACACTGACTGTATCCACAATAGAGAGATAAAAGATCCAAGAAAGAGGAGTTCTGGGTATAACACTAAACTATATGTGATGGTGAGGCTCCAATTCAGGAGATTTGGGAAGTATTGAATACCCCTGCATTATGATTACTCCCAGGTCCACTCAGATCTGAAGTGATAGTACCTGTTAGGGTCCCATCAATGGACCAAATAGAACTGTTAAAAGATCATTTGTATTTGATAAGACTGTGTGCAAAATAACTCTTCAGAAGCAATAACACAAAAAATATAGTTATGAATGTATAATGAATGCAATTCCCTAACTTCTAGGCATGAAATAATCACTCAATCAATCTACTTTTTAAAGAACAGAGGCAAATAGAGGTCAAGAATAGATTTTTGAGAGCGTTATGTGGCACCCTATGAGGCTTTTAATAGACATGCCAATTCTCTAAGTGAGATCATTTTTTTACAGTATTCCCAAAAACTCTCAACTCTCATGCAACTTAGACAATAATAAAAGGTGCTACCTGGAGGAATAGCCCTCTGAAATTGGTCTCAATGCCTAGACATCTCAGGTCAATAGCAAGGCACTCAGAATTCAACTATCATCACACATGGCAGTGAATTGGTTAATATCAGAAAAAAGAAAGAATAGTTGCTTTTATGCATTTGAAATGCATTTGTAGAGATTAGATTTCCCTCAAGGATACAATTTTAGAGGTGATTCACATCATTTTAAATTTTAGGCACGTAAAACCGGACTTTATTGATATTTTTGATTCTGCAATATTTCAAATCCATATAAAATGTTGCCCACACTTTACTGGAAAAGCTGAATTATTGGAGGCAGAATATTACATTGATGACAGTTGCCTTTTTTCTTTCCTTTCGCTATTTTTTTTTTTAAAGGTTGTGCGTGGGTTACTGTTATATTGAAAAACTAAAATACCAGGCCATCAATTGAGTACTGCTCTGCTGATTGTATTGAATATCAAAAAAAAAAAAAAGAAATCAAAAGATCTGTTACGGTGAATATGATGCTTTTGTCTCAACCTCTTCCTTCAAAGGTCAGACATCTCTTTGGTTTTCATTTATTTTATGTCAATGATAATCTGGCTTCATTTCAACACACTGTGAACTTCTTTTAGTCTATCAATAAATGAAATTTGAAAGAAAAGCAAAAATAAATATATGTAATCGAACAATCTTCAGGAATGTCAGGCTCTTTAATATTGTTTTGTTGCTTAGAATGACTTTCAGACATTATTATCCGAAAATGTGGGGAATAATGTGGAATTCTATGGTAAGAATTTATGAAATTAATTGTGAGGTAGTTGAAAAGCGTAACGATTGCTTTTTTTAATCAATATATACTGCCTCTTTTTTCAATTTTTTTTCTTAACCTTTTGCAACATTCCGTCTTTTATTGGATTCATTAATATTTAACTTAAAATTTCAGAACAAAATTACATTTGTTAATATTATTAAGTACCCTTTTGTTATCAGGAAAAATGTCAGTTCACAGAAAGAAAAAAAATGGAGTAATATTGGGTTTTTTCACATGTTATATGGTTTTCTGGAACTTATATAAGTTTTCATTGTAGTTTTATTAACTTTAAAAAAATATTTGGAAATAATTTCTGTAATAAAGAGGAAAAAATGAATAGAATATGCTCATTACTGTGCCCTACTTAAGGGCTTTTAATTTAACATTATATATATATATATATATATGGGAAGAAAAATTGACAAGTAATCCAAATAGAAAAGGGGGATTTATAGAAAAACAAAGTCAGTCAACACTATAACTTTTCTTGTTACACAACTTTTCCAAATTTTTTAATATTTTTACACTTTTTATACATCCATCTACACTTAACATCACTAATATAACCCCTCATAGTCCTGATGATGGTTCAGCAGAATCGAAACGCTATAGTGTCGACTGACTTTGTTTCTCTATAAATCCCCCCTTTCTATTTGGATTACTTGTTGTCAATTTTTCTTCACAAATTGTCGAATTACTATCCATTATTTTCTTCCATATATATATAGAGAGAGTATTTAGGCATCACTTTTTCTTGTAAGCATATTTTGTTGAAAGTAATTGACAAGGATTTGGTGTCCAACTTTTATTGATCTTTTCTTGCTCGCAAATGAGATGTCACAACTGTGGTTGAGGGCAGTTTTAAAACAGCCCAAAGTCTCTATTAGTAAAATCCAACACAGTAGTATGCACATCCTCAACTATAACTAAAGATGGTCAAAAGTACCCATACTTGGACTATATATATATATATATATATATATATATATATATATAGGTATTATTCAGTCCAGTTGAACCAGAGTTTGGAGTAATTCCTTCAGGACAAGAAAATCATTCAGGAGCTGAACATTTAAATTTTCCTGGTGGAGAGCTCAATGTAATTTTTTTACAGAGCAATATTTCTTTAAGAAAAAAACAAAGACCGGTTAATTTAGGATTATAAATTTATTTCCATCCTGTTTTTCAGTTTCTGGTGTAAACCAAAAACACGAAGAAAAATATAACAGGACTTCTTCAGATCCAATGGATAAATAAAATAGAATAGACACATGGGGTGGAGGAGGAGGAAGAGATTAAGGAGTTACCTCCTCGTTTTATTGAATTTCCGTTTTATTATTTACCTATTTATTTTATTTTCAAATTTCTTCCGTCAGTTATAATTACAGTAATTTAACTTTTTTATTTGTTTAATTTATTTTCTTTTCATGTTAAGTTCGATAATTAACTTTTAAGAGAAATATTAATGCTTATATTAATTTCGATACCATTTATTTAGCTACCTATTTTTTCCTAGTGTGTATATTGGATACATTTTTTTCCTGGTTTCACTATTTATTTCTATGTTTTTAAATTTTTTTAGTGTATAGTTTAAATTTAGTCTTATGTCTACATCTAGCTATTAATTCACTTCTCTTATTTAATAACTTATCAGGCCATTTATGTGTTAAAATATGTATTTTCTCTTCTAAGCACAAATTGCATCTACCGTCAAACTATTTGGAGTATTTGATTTTTTCAAAATAGACCATTCTATCTCCGGGGTTAACCCTTTGTTTTTTAAACACCAGGATTGTTTCAATAGTGCCGTATGGTGTTTTAGGTGTTTGTGGGAGAAGGTAAATTTATGGTTTGAATACCTCTCCTTCCATTTAGTGGACGTCAACCCGATATAAGTTTTTTTATCTGTAATATTCTCTTTAGGGTAAATTATAGCCTGATATATTACATTGTTTAAATTACATAGTCCATTCATAGAACAATTGTCTCGGGATTTACAATTACATTCTTTTTTTATACCGTTATTATTATTATTATTATTTCTATTATTTATTTAATCCTAAAAATCTTTAGTTATATTTTTATTATGGCTATTAATTATTTGAAAAATATTTTTCGTGCAAGAGTAACTTATTTTTAACATTTTTCTGATAAATATTTTATGTAGTTTACTTCTGTGTTTAAAATGTTTATCTACTAGTTTCAAAAAATATTTTCCTATATTTATATTAGTTAGCCTACAGAACAGGGGGTTGAACCATATTATTTTCCTTTTTCTATTTTTATGTCTATTTTCCTTATTTATTTCTTTATTATTATCATTAGGCACCTTCTCTTCTTTATAGGTAAAGTTTTCTTTATACCCGCTACTTTTTAGTGCATCAGTATACATTTTACTAACTTTTCAGAACATTTCTTCAGTTGCTGATAGATTTCTTATCCTTAGGTTTACAGCTTTTGGAACTTGTTTAATTATAGCTTTAGGGTGGTTTGAATTTATGTTAATATATGAAGGGGACTGATCCATTTTTATTAAAGGTTTATAGGTGTTGTTAGAAAGGTCTAGGGTCACATCCAGGAAATTGACTATCTTATTGTTTGATGATATTTCTATTCTAAAACCTAAGAGTTTAAAGGCTCTTATAATCTTCTTTTGTATACTAGAGCTATTTGGGCCATTACTATTCAGGATATACAATATACCATCATCTCGATACAGACCTACTTGGCCTGAATTGATAATTCTATTTAATAAATGCAATATATATAGACCCACAAGGTCTGCTATTTGGGGAGAGTCATATGCCCCCATAGGTACATCAAAATTCATAGGTCCACTTTTTATCCATATGGTTCCATTATTTCCTAAGACAGTTTTTCTACACGCTAATATAATATCATATTGTTCCTTAGTTATATCTATATATTCTCTTGCGTAGTTGATACTCTCTATTAGGATAAAGATATATATATATATATAGGAAGATATTTTTTCATTGTACAAAACTTAATTATAACCAAAAAATTGAGCCATGGATTTATTCATAATGAGAACAAAAGCTTAAAAGAGGGGGGGGGGCGGATGACATGCTATCTAACAGGTTTCAATCCTTGCTCGATAGAGCTAAATCAAGGATAATATCTAATTAAAAAAATCTCCAATACAAATTTTTTTCCCTCCATCCTACATATATCCCATAGATTCTTTTTTTTTTTTTTTGCTTTATTCAATATTATCCATGGTTTAACTCTGTTGAGCAAGGATCGAAACTGGTTTGATAGCTTATCATTTTTTCCAAATTCTTGATGCTCTATATCTAAAGATTAACAAACCTTTCTTAAACAAGCTCAATTTCAGATGTAATAACTGCTTTTGAAAATGCCTTTAAGATTTTTTCAGCCAATACTTCCTCTCACTTTCAGTAAAGTTCTTTTCTACTGTAAATACATACACCTCACCATTGTGTTTGTCATTTCACTTTTCATTCCCTCAAAGATGGCTCCTGCTGGGACCAAAAATACAAGAGAAAAATGTGATACCTATTAATGTGCTTAATAGGGAAAAGCTGCCTAGATATACTTATATATACACACACACACACACACACACACACACACACATATATATATATGTGTGTAGTTAAAAGCAATGGACTAGGATTTAGTATTTAGCTTTTCATTGGACTTGTTGGCAAGTGAGAGATTGCAACAGGGGTTGAAGACAGTTTGAAATCTATCAAAAGTTTATATTGATATAGTCCGAGTGTGGGTACTTTTGACCATCTTTGATCAACTATAAAATTGGCGAAAACAATGTGTCAGTCCTATAGAACCAAACCCACACACACACATTAAAACACATGTACTTCGTTTTGACCACATTCACGTTGAGGCCAATGCCTCCTGCTGTCTGCTCCAGGCTATGCAGCAAGGATTCAGCTTGGGCTGATACATTTGTGAAAAGCACTATGTCATCTGCAAAGTCTTCGTCCATATTAGTTTCTGAGTGGTATCATATGCTCCTTGCCTTTTTTTAGTGTAAAACCATTTTTTTTCATTAGATCTATCAACATTCTAAATATGAAGACTATAAGCTAGAAGAATTTACGCCATCTTCCCTCCGAGTATGGAATCAAATGCCTTGGATAAAGATAAGAATGTTGCCTCAATGTTTTTTGAACAAACTCCTTCTATGATTCAACAGATTATTAGAATCTGTGATGTTGTGGATCAATTTCTCTGAAAACTGTCCTGATTTTTTCTTAGAATTTCTCAATTTCTAGTTCAATGCAATTGAGAAGTTGAGCCTTATAAACCTTAGCCACAATAGAAGTAATAGTTATGCCTCTGTAATTCTTGGTGATACTGAGGTCACCTTTCTTAAGGAAAGGGAGCCTGCAGCTTTTTGTCCATCATCCTTTGGGAGATGCCTGTGGTGTAATGGTTATTGTCGCAGGAATTGGACACGGCGACACAAGTTCAAATCCTGGACTGATTGCATTTCATATAGCACTAATACCCTTGGGAAAGGTATGAATCCAATTATTCTCCCTCCAGCTATGGGTAAATAGTAGGGCAGACTAGGTTCTTCAGCCTTGGTGAGGCAACTAGTCTAGGAGAAGGAAAACTCTGAATTCAAACCTGTTAAACTCCGCTTAAAAAATTGACCTTGTGTCATATCCTGCTCGAGCGGAGGGGTTGGGTAAATATGATCATCCTCTTGTGTTCTGGTTAAATACGTCATTACAAAATCAAAGTAGTTTGTCTTCAAATTTCCTTGTCTTCCATACTTCTGGGTGTATTTCGTCAAGGCTGGCAGCTTTTCTACTCTTAATTTTTGTCTGTACTATGTTGAGTAAACTGTCCTGCTTTGATTAATAATTTTTGTGATAGGTCTATCTGTGACTTTAGGTGACACGTGCCTAGGCAACAGCGTATTATCTACTGAAAATTAAATCAATATGTGCCTAGAAAAGGCATGGACTGCTATTGATAGGCTATCAATCATATGGAAGTCTGATCTATCCGATAAACTAAAATGAAATTTCTTTCAAGCTGTAGTTCTGTCAATACTACTGTACAGATGCACCACGTAGGGGCTGACAAAACGTATAAAGGAAATGCTAGACGGGAACTGCACAAGAACGCTACAAGCTATATTGAACAAATCCTGAATAGTATTTGATAGATATACTTGAAACTATATAACTGTGTGCAAATTGATAGTATTAGATAGGAATACTTGAAACTATAAAACTGTGTGTAAATTGATAGTATTAGATAGGAATACTTGAAACTATATAACTGTGTGTAAATTGATAGTATTAGATAGGAATACTTGAAACTTTATAACTGTGCAAATTACTTGTATTTAATTTTGTCCTAAAATAACATATAAGGTGTTTATATCCCATTAAACAAAAGGCATATGAAGTAGTAGAATTGGATTTTCAATGGGAGTCTAGCTGTTCTTTAGGCAGAGTACAGATGGTTTAAATTCAGAGCTTTTTCTTCTCTTAGATTGGTTGCCATACTAAACCATGATAGCCTGAAATTCTTTAAACCATATGATGTTGAATACCGGCAGAAGAAAGGAAAAACAGTGTCACTTATATATAAATATGTCATCTCTTCTTTTTTATTTATTACAAAAGGTAAGAAATTGTTACGTGAAGTGAGAATGGGGATTGACAGGGAACCGCTAAGATTTACACCTTGACTTTCTTCGTATACTTATCTATTTGGCCGGATTCTCTGGCCTTCTGTCTTGGAACTTCTTTGGGTTTTCTTGAGATTATCTTGGTTTTTATATCCGCTTCTGTTCTTTTAAATGGACACAAAGTCTTTGTTGATTGTTGACATCTTTATTTACCCAATTTCACTAGTCAACCGTACAACTGGAGAGATAGCATTTTTGGCACCTGTTAGTTACGGCACTTTTGACTACTCTAAAATAACTCTACCTAACTGACTCGTTCTCACGACTGAACCAACCAATCAGAGAACTGCTTAAAAGGTCAGACACTGGTCAAATCTTATCTATCATATTACTGGTTATTTTCCATGACTCTTCTTCTAACAAATTATCAACTAAGTTTTGAATTAATATATTCTGAGTTCTACACTTACCTTACAGAATTAATATGGGACCTATTCTTTAGGTAACAATAACTGTATACAAATTATTAGTATAAGACAGGAATGGTCAAAACCATATAACTGAGTGCAAGCAAAGTAAGTTGGCGATCGTAGTCAAGCACGACTAGCAGGCTCCCTTTTCCATAACTACTACACCGAGGAGTAGGGGAAGGGTGCTACTCCTTTCCCTGGATTGCTCAACTTTACCCGTAATACATACCTTATATTGCTGAGCATTAAGCAGGGAGATATCAAGAAACATTTTTAAAGTCTTTGGTATGAGGCAAACTGGGATTGAACCCAGGACTCCTGGACCATTGGCGAAGAGCCCTCAGGTCACCCTCAACAAAGGTGCAAACAAAAGATAATATTATTAAATAATAATTACTTGAAACCAAATAATTGCAAGCAAATTTTTTTTTTAATATGCTGACTTTGGCATTAAATAATCCAACAAGGGTTGACATGTTGGGAAACCAACCAACCGACCAACCAACCAATAGCCTTTTGATTTCTTTGATAATGCATCATCAATTAATGCTAGTTTTTTTGGATAGTATTTCCTCCATCTTTCTTTTACTACCTCCCTTTCTCATGGCTCTTCAGTCATTGTCATATGACCATAGAATAAACAGTACAAATCGGAAATAACGAATAAGCTTCCATTAAGATTTAAATTCCCCCCACTTCACTTATTCATGGCAGTCTGTCTTACTATGTCAGCACCTCCTTCGATTTTCACTATGCTGCCACGATATTATTGTTTCTAGGTTTGTTTGTTTTTTATATCTTAGATGGTGGATTTTCAATTATCAGATTAGTGAAGAAAACATTGTCTCAACTTTCTAGTTGAACTTTCTGCCCACGTTACACAGTCAGCATGTTGACGTCATTATCTCATTGGTTAATTCAAATCTTACATCATTGAATTAAGGCCTTCTTACTAGAATCATATACAATGACTGTAAAATTGTGAGTACTACAAATAATTATATATGTGTGGGTGCATGTGTGCGTGTATGTGCAGATCAGCATTTCTGCTTTGGATAGGATTAGAGTGAAGTATCGGTGTACTCCACCAAATGTAATTTGTACTTAATTTTACAACTGTAAAAATACAATATTTATTATTTATATTTATTATTTTGAAGAGTTTTAAAATATCTGTAATGAACCCATTGTACATGCATGCACACGTTAGAGGTGAGCTTCGGACAAAGGTAATCATTCGATATGGAATCAACGAACCAATTTCAAAGAAGAGGTTTTTGTTTCTCTTTGGACTAAAGCTATGGGTAAATAATAGGACAGATTGCGTTCTTTAGCCTTTGTAAGGCAACCTATCTCAGAAAAAGAAAACTATGTTGTGGAGGGTTTAGGTAAATGCATACTAACTTTTTATTTTATAATTAAGGAATGATTTTTTTATATTAATCATTATGCTTTAATTATATTTCATCATTCAGTTTGGTTGGGCTTTGAACTATTCGGCTCTTAGTTCAGGTGCACAGTTGTTGGGTACAGTTTTCCGCTCGCACGCAAAGGATATGACAATCACAATTGTCATAATGAACCCCAGATAGGAAATTGAGCCGGAGTGTGAATGACATCATGCCCAGAAGAGATGGTCCTGAGAATTTGAAGATTTTGAAAAAGAGTCAGTTGGGAGTTGACTTTCGGCCATGTAGGCAGACAGTTGGGTTGTCTACCATTGAGGCAGACAGTAGAAGTTGGGGGTCTGACCATGTTCTTAAGAAGTTTAGTTAAGACCATGGTGTTGAGAAGTTGGGGTCCGACCAAGCAGTTGGGAGTTTTGTTAACATAGTATGATACAAAAGACTTTTAAGAATTGTCTCTCTCTCCTCGTGTCGAAGAAAGTCCAGAAGTTAATAAACGTTCTTACCTGAACAACGAAGTCTCCTGTGTTTTGAATTTCCCTGTATTTGCATTTGTATATGTACAGTTGTTACTGATCCTATTTACCCAACCCCTCCGCTTGGGCAGGATATGACACAAGGTCAATTTTTAAGCAGAGTTTAACAGGTTTGAATTCAGAGTTTTCCTTCTCCTAGACTAGTTGCCTCACCAAGGCTGAAGAACCTAGTCTGCCCTACTATTTACCGATAGCCGGAGGGAGAATCATGGGATTCATACCTTTCCCAAGGGTATTAGTGCTATGTGAAAATGCAATCAGTCTCGTCCAGGATTTGAACTCGTGTTGCCGTATCCATTTCCTACGACGATAACCATTACACCACGGGCACCTCCTTGTACAGTTGTAATTGATATCATTATGATTATTGTTGTGAGTATACAACATTTTCAGCAAGAAATAATAATTTATCTCATCAAGTGGATGTATTTACCTAAACTCTCTATCATGTAGAAAAGAGGAAAATCTCGTATTTTGGTTTGGCGCGCTATTTAATTCAACACTGAATTTCACCCAATCAGGATGACTTATCCTATTCAGCCCGGACCTTCATTTCCGGCTAGCAAAACGGGTGAGCGGCCAAACCCTCTCTCTTCGGCTTGAGACGGCGACCAGAACAGACGTGCCTCTGATCGACCCTGCTTAGTGATGCTTTTTAGCTAGACAAGCCACCCAGTGTGGACATCTCACTGTGGCTTTAACACTAGCAGCAGCAACATGAACACTCAACAAGGGAACCATCTAATTTATGGATTTCATACAAGGAATCCCAGTTGAATATGAATTGGATGCATTCAGCATGCCTTCCACAGGCACCACTTCATGTCACCCCAAAAAATGGCTATGTCGATCCGAGCGTAACTCCGCTCTCGACACACAAAACTACACGGTGACTTGAAACGCATCCCTCACACGCTGCCATCTCAACATCCCGCTAAACCATTTCGTCTCCAAAACTAACAAGCCTAAACACCACGAGTCTTGCAGCACCCAAGAGCAAACCATATTCCATGCTGCAAATAAAGAACTTTCGTTGTTGTGTTGTTAAAGCAAAGTTTCGTAATTCATTTGTGTGCCTAAAAAATATAGTGTTCGGGAAAATAACCAATTTCTTCAAAACCGCTATAACCACCACTCAGTTGGCTGTGGCTGTAGAATACGCTGACTGCATCTCTGCAGAGACGTAAGAACCCCTCTAATGAGTGTCCTGAATAGGAACCCTAAATCTGTTAAAATTATCACTCGAGTCAGTACTTGATGGAAATGCTGATAATTGTAATTGTCAGGTAAGAGTTATCTGCCCCGAATCCCACGTTGAATAAGGGTTTGGTTATCTGTCCCTAGTTTTCATTACACTCTCTGTAAATAAAATGAACAAAAGGTCATCCTCATTTTTTTCAACGTTGATTGAGTTAAAGTATCCTGTCAGGAATATATGAAGGAATATATGAAGACAAATACCTGCACCTAAAATGGTATGTCTTATTTTTATGTGGAATTAGGTTCATAAATTCCCAACAACAAACCATCTGATGGTGAGGCTCTAGTTCTGTAGCAATGGGTAATTTAGAGTACCCTTTCATTGCTATTACTTCTAGGTCCACTCCGACTCAGAGTTGTAGTACCTGTTAGAGTCCCATCTATGAATCAAATAGAAAAATCTAATTCATTTTTATACTTGAAACCATTTAACTGTGTGCAAACAAATGACAGATGCTACAATGAATTATGAATATTATATAGCAATACTTGGAACTATTTAACTGTGTGCAAATGAATAAAGAATGTTGAATAGAATGACTAATGTTAAAGAGCAATACTTGAAACCATTTAACTGTATGCAAATAGAACTATTAGTGTTAGATAGCAAAACTTAAAACCATTTAACTGTGTGCAAACAAATGAGCCCTCTCTCATTTAAAAGTAAATAAAGTAAAGTTGGCAACCTTAATCAAGGGTGACTCAAAGGCTTCCTTTTCAATAGCTACTACACCGAATTGTAGAGGAGGGCACTACTCCATTCCCTGGATTGCTCCACTTTACCCTTGATCTGCACTTTATAGTGCTGAGTGCTAAGCAAGGTGGCATCAAGTACCATTTTTTGAGTCTTTGGTATTACTCGACCTGGAATTGAACCCTGGTCTCCCAGACTATTGGCGAACACTCTACTCATTAGACCAATAACCGGTTTAAAAGCTGTAAAAAGTAAAGTTGGCGACCGTAGTCGAGGGTGACCAGAAGGCTCCCTTTTCAATAGCTACAACACCGAGTTGTAGAGGAGGGCACTACTCCATTCCCTGGATTGCTCCACTTTACCCTTGATACGTACCTTATATTGCTGAGTGTTAAGCAAGGAGGTATCAAGTACCATTTTTTAAAGTCTTTGGTATGACGCAACCTGGGATTGAACCCAGGTCTCCCGGACCATTGGCAAACACTAGGCCAATGTTACCAGTAAACTATTCATTTACAAATCACATATTCATTACAAGTATGTATAAACAAGAATTGGCATTAAACAGCCAACAAGATTTGAAATGCCATAAAATATAACTTTCCAACAAACCAACTAACTCTCTAAGATGCAACATAAGGTCAGTTTTCTAAAACTGAGTACAGCTGCTTTGAATTCAGCATTTTTTCTTCTCTTCGACAAGGCTCTTTACCGATTCCAAAGAGTCCAGTCTTCTCTATTATTCACCCATAGCTCGGGAAGACAAGAGTTGGATTCATACCTTTTCCCAAAGGCATTAGTACAAAGTAAGATGCAAGCAGCTCCATCCTGGGTTTGAACCTGTGTTGCCAATTTCTTTTTCCTTTAACAATAACCATTACGCAACAAGTGACTCCATCACCCCATCAAGCGTAGAAGTAAACTTAATTAAAGTTTTTACCATTGCTTATTTCTGCTTGCTATTCAAAGCTGACTTTTCTTTGAAACTATGAGGACTGTTAAAAAAGTTCTAAGCGTCACCAAGAAAGACGAGCCATAGCTGAACGTTTTTGTTGTAGCGTCACACTACCACTTCTAATGAAACTTGAAAAACTGATTCAGATTTTGGTCTTAATTTCTGTGAGAGGTGTACAACAAAATCTAAAATCTGTGTAAGGCTTAGAACTTTTTGAACGATCATCAAAATTGTCTTTTTATAAATAAGAAAAGAAGCAAAAATTACCCATCTAAAAACTAATGTTTTCATATATACAAAATCAACCTTACAAAATACATTTTTGTTATAACTTATTATTTTTGCTAGGCTATGGCTACATAAAGAGAAAGGAGTACATATGAACACACACACACACACACACACACACATACAGAGCAATATATAGTTTTGAAATAATAACTTTTAGAATTGTTTATCTTGACAAACAGCAATGATTGCTGTAGAATATGCTGACAGAATCTCTGCAGAGGGGTAAGACCACCCCCAAACTAGTGCCCTAAAAAATCTGACAATGAGGTTCCAGTAATGCAGGAGCTTTGGGGAATGTGGAGTACCCCTTCATTGTCATCACTCCCTGGTATACTCTGGCCCAGAGAGGGAGCACCTGTTCGGGGGTCCTATCTATGGATCAAATAGAACTGTTTGACATTAAAACTGAATGCAAACAAATGACTTATGCTAAACTGAATTGCTTGAAATAGAACTATTTTTACATTTAACTGTATGTAAGCAAATGACAAATGTTTGATTGAATTATTAGGGATTGATAGTAATAGTTGGAACTATTTAACTTTGTTGTCTTATGCTAATCTGAATTGTTTGGAATAGAACTGTTTGATCATTTAACTGTGTGTTAACAAATGACTGATGTTTAATTCAATTATGAGTGTTAAATAAAATACCTGAAAACATTTAACTGTGTGCAAACAAATGATTGATAGTAAATAGAATTATTCATATTAGAAAGAAATAAGTGAAACTATTTAACTGGGTGGAAGAAAATAAGTTCAGGCTCATTTAAGAATGTTAGCTACAAAATGTGTTTAGAAATCATTTCATTTGTATGTATAAAAAGAATTTGGCATTAAATAACCTACAATGATTGATATGCCATAAAACCAAACCAAACCAAATCATATATATTTAATATATATGTATAAAGAGGATTTGGCATTAAATAACCTACAATGGTTGATATGCCATAAAACCCAACCAAACCAAATTATACATATTTAATATGTATGTATAAAAAGAATTTGGCATTAAATAACCTACAATGATTGATATGCCATAAAACCAAACCAAACCAAATCATATATATTTAATATATATGTATAAAGAGGATTTGGCATTAAATAACCTACAATGGTTGATATGCCATAAAACCAAACCAAACCAGCTCTCAGGTACACAATATATTAATCTAATTTTTGTTTTTTTTTAATTGAGGCCAAAAAATCTTCAATTACATAAAATAAACATAATGATAATTATTGTCTTTAAGAAGTTGACTTCATTAACAATCCAAATTTAGATTATTTTAGGAATTTCTGTTTACAAACGTTTTTATCTTTATATAGTCTGGAAAAGAGACTCTCTCTCTCTCTCTCTCTCTCTCTCTCTCTCTCTCTCTCTCCAGACAATACACCTGTAGAGGATTATAGAATAAAACAATTGGTGAAGAAAAATAAACTAAATAACTGGTCCAGTTTTTTTCTTTAACAAGATTAAAAAATCTTAAGTTTAAACTCAAAAACAAACAAAACATAATATTATTTGTCTGAATTTTTTTTTTTTGATGAAGCTTGATGTGCAATATTTTGTGTGCAATTTTTCTGACTGTTGTCCCCATTTTTATTGTTGTTAATTGAAATGTGTTTCGGCCGCTATATCCTCTGAGCTTCCTCAGGTGTTACTTGTTTACCTGGGCATAAAAATGATTTGTAGAAGTCACTGCTCTAACGTGCAGAATAAACAAGAATAACACTTACCAGTTCAACAGCCCTAACTGGCAGACAAAAAGTAAAATGGGTATTAATCCAATTCTGAACCTGTAACATTTTTTTTTTCAATTTGTTCTCCCTCCCACCACCGGACAAGTACGGCACAAAGCCTTTATTAAGGTGGATTGGGATGCAGGGCTGCAGCCTACACGCCTCTGGTAAATGCCAAAATTCCTTCAGCCTCATCGGCATTCCCCTCAATAGGGGCACCTCAGGCACCAGGCAATAAACGACAAAAACAATATATATATGAAAAAATATATAACATATTAAGCAAGCCAGCATATATGCACACTAATATACCCATTCACTGGACCAGCAGCCAATCATCATCCAGAGAATAGACTTTGCCACTTGAGAGCAATGGAATGCCCCAACATCCATATAATCTCTCCTCAAGTTGTAGCATTACTTCTTTATGCAAACGAGTATTTACTCACTGCTAATGAGCATTACAAATGAATTCCAACAAAATTCAACCAGGGAAATCATTTTTAAAGTTTACCTGTTGATCAAACTAGGCATTCAAGAAATATGAAGATGTTATTCCAATAATGATATCATTGTTTTTCATGCCTAAATATCCGATAAGCATCATAAGAAGTTTCTCGAGAAGCGTCAAAAAAAAAAATATAATGTTGAAATCCAGAAGGTAAATAATTTTGACCAAAAAAAATTTTTAAGGCTTCTCAGCCATTCTCTCCTTTCAATGAGCAAGTTGAATGAATTTAAAATATGGTTGGGTTTTTTTTATGATTTTCTCAGTAAAAAAAATGTTTGTTAGGTAGAAACCTTTTCGAAGACTATCACACTATAAAAAGTATAAAATAAACTATCATCAATATACATTTAAAAGATCTTGGTGGGTAGAATACACCAACTGCATCTTTGCAGAGGGGTAAGACTCCCCCAGCAGACGCCCTAGATATGACATTAAACAATCTAATGGTGAGGCTCCAGTAATGCTGGAGCATTGAGGAATACAGTGTTCTCCTTCATTGCCATCACTCCCATGTCCACTCTAACAGCACTTGATAGGATCCTATCTATGGGTCAAATAGAAATGTCTAACATTCAAACTGATCGCAAACAAATGAATTATGCTAAACTGAATTACTTGAAATAGACTTGTTTTTGCATTTAACTGTTTGCTGTTTTTGCATTTAACTGTGTGTAAACAAAAACTGTACTTATGATTAACTGAATTGCTTTAAGTAGAACTGTTTTTATATTTAACTGTGTGCTGTTTTTATATTTATCTATGAATAAACAAAAATTGTGTATTTATGTTGAACAAAACGGTTTGAAATAGTTGAAATAGGGTTGTTTTTACATTTAACTGTGTGTAAGCAAAAAAGCTGTACTTAAGTTAAACTGAATTGTTTGAAATAGAACCGTTTGATCATTTAACTGTGTGTAAGCAAATGACTGATGTTTGATTGAATTGTTAGTGATACACAGCAATACTTGGAACCATTTAACTTTGTTGACATTCTAAACTTAATTATTTGAAAAAGAACTGTTGACATTTAAACTGTACTTATGCTAAATTGACTTGTTTGAAAAAAACTGTTATTACATTTAACTGTGTGCAAATAAAAAACTGTATTTAGATAAATGACTAACTATGTGAAAACAAAAAACTGTACTTATACTAAAATGAATTATTTGAAATGAAGTGAAACCATTTGTCTGTGTGCAAAAAAATGAGCTCAGGCTTGTTGAAAATTATTTACTTTTTCCCAACTATTGTCATTATCTTTGTCACCATGTTGATCACAAAATTTTGGCAATTACACACTCTGGCCTTCTTCAGGTGGTTGGAATGTTGAACTTAACCCTTTACTTCACTTACCAGGATAGACTGTGTTAGTTCCACAAGTCATATTTTACAGATGTCAGCTACCTCCTGTTACTTTCCCCTCTGAAAGTTCTCCACTGCCTTCAGCAGGTTTTGAACTCACACTGTTTGGGTATGTCACTAGATCTAACCAACACCTTTATCCACTGTACCATGCGTCCTTAAGAACATCTGGGTATGAATTTCTGTGTATTATAAACCTAATGTCTTCACCAACCATTTTTACCAGTGCTCATATTGCAACATTGCTGTTATCATTGCCTGTTTTTTTACCAGAGCTCATATTGCAACTTTATTGTTATTATTGCTTTTCTCTGGCACTCCTTATTACTGGTTCCCTTATTGTATAAATTTCTATGCTTTGTCAGTTCAGGAGATTTTTGTGGCCTAGCATATGTGCTGATTCTTTAAGTTTACGAATTTTCCAATAGTGTTCCTTGTCTATGATCTCAACCTGGTCCCACAGAGGGCAGTGATCTCCCTTCTCTCTCCATATATGGTTAGCCATGCCTGATTTTTCCACTTCCCCATATGTTACAGCCTTCTGGTGTTCTTGAAGCCTCACCTTAAGGGGGCGCCCGGTTTCTCCTTTATATTTCCTTCTGCAGCTGTACGGGATAGCATACATACAGTCTTTAGTAATGTTCTCCACTATGGGGGGTCTTACTCAGGAGAGATATCTGCGAAGTGTCATCAAGCTTTTGAAGGTTGTCCTGATGTTATATGGACCGCAGATCCTTAGTATTTTCACTTTTTAAAATTTTTCTCTACAAAACGTATTTAGAAACCATGTGTTTAATAAATGTATAAAAAGGATTTGGCTGTAAATAACCTCCAATGGTTGATATGCCATGAAACCAAACCAAACCAAAACCAAATTTAAAAGATCTATTGATATTTATATATTACTTAAATTCTTAGTGTTTATGTATACCGTATCAGGACCAGGTTAAAACCACTTGATGTCATAAGCACAGTCCAATAATGATGCCTCCTTGTTCCTCCCCTGTTGATAACTAGACATAAAGTTACTGCCTTTAATTTAGTTATACAATAGGAATCATTTAGTCGAAATATCTACTTTTTTATCTGGGTAGGCTGAAAAGTTCATAGACTGACTAAGATGCTTTTATAGAATGCGACCAAATTGCTGGAATTCATTCGTAATGCTCATTAGCTGTGAGTAAATACTCATTTGCATAAAAAGCAACAACATCGGGGCATTCCATTGCTCTCAAGTGGCTAAGTTCATTCTCTGGACAGTGATTGGTTGCTGGTCCAGTTAATGAGTACTCCAACATATACACTACTCCAGCATATACACTGTCCAGTTTGGCATAATGGTTAGAGTGTTCACTAATGGCCCTGGAGACCTACCTAAAAAATGGTACTTGATACCTCCTTGCTTAACACTCAGCATTATAAGGTATGGATCAAGGGTAAAGTAGGGAATCCCTAGGAAAGGAGTAGCACCCTCCCCCTACAACTTGGTGTAGTTGCTATTAAAAAGGAAGTCTTCAGGTCACCCTCGACTATGGTCACCAACTTTACTTTACACTGGCTTGCTTAAGATGTTACAGGCTCAGTATTGAGTTACTGTCCATTCTATTTTTCGTCTGCCTGCTAGATGCTCGCTGGAGCTGATGAACCGGTAAGTGTTGTTCTTGTTGTTTATTCTGCATGTTAGAGTAGTGACTTCTACAGAAATGAGGTTTATCTTATAAACATAGTCTCCCTTGCAGTCCACACCCAGTGAATGTCAAATTTTCTAATAAGTATCTTCTAGCCTATCCTACTAGCCACTGTACCCAATGAGGAACCTTGTGCATATATTTTTTGATACATGCATATAAATAAACAGGGAAAGGAGTAGTGCCCTCCCCTACACCTCGATATGGTAGCTATTGAAAAGGGAGCCTTCTGGTCACCCTCGACTGTGGTTGCCAACTTTACTTTTAATTTAGTACTTATATAAATAAATAAATGTGTGTCTCTGGGTGTGTTTGTATTTAGAGTATTTGTGTATGTGTGTGTGTGTGTTTACTATTCCTTGGATTGCTGCACTTTACCCTTGATCCTTACCTTATAATGCTTATTATTAAGCAAGGTGGCATCAAGTACCATTTTTTGAGTCTTTGGTATGACTCGACCTGGGATTGAATGCCAGTCTTCCAGACCATTAGCGAACACTCTACCCATTAGGCCAATGGCCGGGTCTTTAAAGTTGGTGACTTAAGTCGAGGGTGACCCGAAGGCTCCTTTTTCAATAGCTACTACACTGAGGAGTAGGGGAGGACGCTACTCCATTCCCTGAATTGCTCAACTTTACCCTTGATCCTTACTTTATAATGCTGAGTGTTAAGCAAGGTAGCATCAAGTACCATTTTTTTGAGTCTTTGTTATGATTTGACCTGGGATTGAACCGCGGTCTCCCGGACCATTGGCGAACACTCTACTTATTTGGCCAATGTTCCAAATATTGCTAATCAACTCTAATAATTTTATTCAACATTACTCACTCATTAGAACATAGTTGAATGGTTGCAAGTATTGCTATGTATTAGTAACAATTCAATTGAACAACAATCATTTGTTTTCATACAGTTGAATGGTCAAATAGTTCTATTTGACACATAGATAAGACCCATCAGGTACTACCACTCCGGGACAGAGTGGACCTGAAAGTAATATCAATGAGGGGGTACTCCACATTCCCCAAAGCTCTAGCACTGGAGCCTCACCATCAGATTGTTTAATGTCATATCAAGAACACTCATTGGGGGAGGAGAGTCTTACTCCTCTGCAAAGGTGCAGTTACAGCATTCTACAGTCTCATCTGACTGGGCTGGGTTTTAAGTGGTTGGCCAACACTGGTGCATCCATATGTTGGTGTTTATTGGGTAATTTTGCTTCTAAGTTTTTTCTTACTTATCCACCAATGCCCCAGTACTTCTTCATCTTGCTTGGATGTTTGTGTGATGGGAGGTAAGTGGCTGCACGGCTATCATTTTGTAGGTTGTGGCATCCAGGTTCGGTTTAAAACAGCACCCAGCATCCTCATGTAGTTCCCATCTAGCTTTTTGTCCAAGCATTTTATTCAAACATTGCCCAGATACCAGTGTGTTAAAAAAAATCGAACACTTTTGCAGGTGGGTTATTTGTCACACTTCATTTTACCCTCCATAAAATTGCATAAAATTTATATCTAATTTCCCTGTCAGCAGAAATATATACAAAAAATTAAACGAAATAATACCATTTTTTTTTTTTCTGTTTTCTTAATTTTTTTTTAACGCATTTATTTAGCTCGTCACTTCCTACTAAGCTTATATTTGTAATAAGCGGTAAAAATAAGATTAAAGAGATGAAAAAAAAACAGATCCTTTTTTTTTTGTCTCTTTTTTCCGCCTGCACCTGCTACTCTACAGAATGCATCTTTTAAACAGACTCATCACCTAGTGACTGAAGCTGAATTATGAGATTTAATTCTACTCTGCTGCTCTCACACCTGGCACTGCTTTGTTAACCGTGAAATCAGAGCTGCTGCTTAGAACCTCCATCTCCCTAGAAATATGCCAGATTTAAAGAGATATAAACTAAAAGACATCAAATTAAAATCAAAACCCAATAGGTTTAAATTAACTCCAAACTTTATCTAATGCACAAGATGATACCATAGAGTCAATTGTTATTTATATGAGTGTCATTTTGTATAAATTCCTGTCTTTATTATTCTGAATTGCATAGCATGTTACCTAGAATACTATAATGAAAATATGAATCATCCATGATACAAATTGCATCTTCTGAGAAGAAAATATTAATGTATCAAAATGAAACTCAAATTTAAAGTTTACCTTTTGGTAATATATGATATGAATAGATGATAAAGGCTTTGTTATTTCACATCAGTTTTTGTACTCATTATCACACGGTTCTAATTTATCAATGTTATATTTGTGTATAGTAATGGGGTGGAGAAGAGAAAGAGAGATAGAATAGAAAGAGGGGCAAATGACCTGACCAGGAATATCATACTGGCTGCAAGATATCAAATATAGAAGAAATAGTAAGAAACAACAATAGAATCAATAAACACAGTGAAATTTATATACAGAAATATACAAGAGGGTTTGTCTTCCTAATGGTAGTTCAGAGGGTTGAAAAAGAATCTAAGTTATTGAATGTTCTGTTTACAATAATAGTGTTCTCAGCAAGTGTTCAAGGATAAACTTATTTGTTGTGTGCTTTCCTTTGTACATGTGTGAAGTAATGTGGCTTGGTCCCAAAGAGATATGTTCTGAGTATTATCAGTGCTTGGCTGTTGATTTTGGTTTTGTTTGGTTTCATGGCATATCAGCCATTGTAGGTCATTTAATGCCAAATCCTTTTTATACATATATATTTAATATATAGGATTTGGTTTGGTTTAGTTGTATGGCATATCAACCATTGTAGGTCATTTAATGATAAATCCTTTTTATACATATATATTTGATATAGAGGATTTGGTTTGGTTTAGTTGTATGGCATATCAACCATTGTAGGTCATTTAATGACAAATCCTTTTTATACATATATATTTAATATATAGTTTGGTTTGGTTTCTTTGTTTAATGGCATATCAACTCTTTTTAGGTTATTTAATGCCAAACCCGTTCTCCTAGAAGAACAGTAGTGGTACTATTTAACCCATAGCTGGGAGGATAAGGGGGCTCATACCTTTCCCAAGGGTATTTGTCTGAAAGTGAACATAATAGTGTGACTGGAGTATGAACTCGCATACTACGATTCCGCAGTCCAACGCTTTAACCATTACACCACGAGGACACCCCCCTATTTAATATATAGGATTTGGTTTGGTTTAGTTGTATAACATATCAACCATTATTGGTCATTTTATGACAAATCCTTTTTATACATATATATTTAATATATAGGATTTGGTTTGGTTCAGTTGTATGGCATATCAACCATTGTAAGTCATTTAATGACAAATCCTTTTTATACATATATATTTAATATATAGAATTTGGTTTGGTTTAGTTGTATGGCATATCAACCATTGTAGGTCATTTAATGACAAATCCTTTTTATACATATATATTTGATATATAGGATTTGGCTTGGTTTAGTTGTATGGCATATCAACCATTGTAGGTCATTTAATGCCAAATCTTTTTCATACATATATATTTAATATATAGGATTTGGTTTGGTTTAGTTGTATGGCATATCAACCATTGTAAGTCATTTAATGCCAAATCCTTTTTATACATATATATTAAATATGATTTCTAAACACATTTTATAGATAACATTTTTAAACGAGTTTTAGCTCATTTTTTTTGCACACAGTTAAATGGTTTGACTTATTTCTATCCAATATGAATATACAGTTAAACATAAAACCAGTTCTATTTCAAACAATTCAGTATAGCATAAAGTTTCTCATTTACACACTGTTAAATGATCAAACAGTTCTATATCAAACAATTCAGTTTAGTATAAGTACACAAGTTTTTGTTTATACAGTTAATTTAAATACAGTTCTGTTCCAAACAACTCAGTTTAGCATAAGTACACAGTTCAGTTCTATTTGACACATTGATCCATAGACACAACCCTATCAGGATCTACCATTCCAGTCAGAGTGGACCTGGAAATGATGGCAATGAAGGGGTACTCAGCATTCCCCAAAGCTCCAGTATTCTGATTGTTTAGTGTCATAAATAGGACATTCATTGGCAGAGCCTTAGATGCAGTTGGTGTATTCTACAGGTCCCAGTCAAATGGGCCATTTTGGCTATTGAAGCAAGCAAGGAATGACAACATGTAGAAGAGGCATAAGAACATCTAGAAAATTGTAGAAAGCTAAGAGCTTATTATACACTTTTGAAATGTTTTTTGAGTTGTATCCAAACTTAGATAAATATGCTCTATCCAAAATACTGAGCATTCTTTATTTATAAAGATAGCAAATTACATTATTAATTGTATAAGTAAAGTAAAGTTGGCAACCATAGTCGAGGGCGACCAGAAGGCTCCCTTTTCAATAGCTACTACACCCAAGGTGTAGGGGAGGGCACTACTCCTTTCCCTGGATTGCTCTACTTTACCCTTGATACATACCTTACATTGCTGAGTGTTAAACGAGGAGGTATCATGTACCATTTTTAAAGTCTTTGGTATGACGCAACTTGGGATTGAAACCAGGTCCCTCAGACCATTGGCAAACACTCTGCTCACTAGACCAATGAGCCAGTATTAATTATATATATATATATATATATATTGGGAAAGAGTTGGCCATTTAATCAGTAAATCAGTGTTTGTTTTTAAAATTACATTATGTGACTGTACAGGAATATTGTATAGAATTTTTGTGTTCCGTTTGTTCATATGTATATATACATATATATATATATACATATATATTTGGTTGATATACATATATAATAGGTTGATTGGTCACTTTGTTTAATGGCATATCATCTTTCATGGGTTATTTAATGCCAAAGTCATCCTGCTAGAAGAACAATAGTGGTACTATTTAACCTATAGTTATGGGGGATAAGAAGGTTCATACCTTTTCCCAGGATATTTGTCCGAAAGTGAATGTAATAGTATGGCTGGAGTTTAAACTCACTCACTACATGTTCAAAGTCCAGCATATTATCTGCAACACCAAAATGACTTCCTTATGATGGATTTGTAGTAAACCTCAATTTTTTATCAATCAAATTCACATCATAAAGATAATTATGAAATGTCAGGTAATTTTCATCATATTTTCTGTACATTTTGAAAAAAGGAAAAATTATAAAAAAAACTATTTGCCAAATATGAATGAGTACATAAGGGGATGATAGTTGACTGAATTTGTCCCCAGAAAATTTTGAAAATAACAAGATTAAAAATGTTTCACTTCTATACAGATCTACTAAAAGCAAGGAAGTTAGCTATATTCTACCTTAAACCAATAATAAACATACAGTATTACCAATAAATAAGTACACCCCTACCAATATATATATATGTTGTATACCACAATGAAGATGCAATAACACATTCTTTACAAAAATATACGTCTCTCTTTATTTCTCTTTAGAGTCAAAATTAGCATAAGTGTGAGGGAGAAACAGAAAGACGAAGACAGATGGACGACTTGGACACAAATGCTATATTGACTCATAATTTCTTAAACCAGATTGTGCTTCCATATTCAGGGCCCCACTCGGCACTTCTTCAGCTTCTTAGCTGGAGAGGCCACTTCCCCCTCTGAGCATTTGCTGGCAGTCATTCTCATGACTCTATGTCTCTTTTTGATGTAAATGCAAATGACAGAAATAAAACTTTCTATTTCTTTTTCTTTCTCTTTTTCTTTTTCATCCCTCTTTTCAACTCAAAATTTTTCTCGATGAACAAATGGAACACATAAATTCTCTACAATATTCCTGTACAGTCACATAATGTAATTTTAAAAACAAACACTGATTTACTGATTAAATGGCCAACTCTTTCCCAATGTATAGATTTTCCCTAGGATTTTGTATAATTTTCTAAACATCCATCATTAATTTAACAACACTGATATCATCCCTCACAGTCCTGATGATGATAGATTACCTTGTTATCTATTTTTTCTCCATATTGTTGGATTTTACTCCATTATTTACTTCAATATATATACATATATATATATATATATATATATATATATACACACACCCACAAACACATGCACATTCAACAGTGAGAAAAAAACAATGTGTGAAAAAAAAATCATTTAAGAATGTTGGATAAAACAGTGTTCATATTTCAGTAAGCAGAGCAATATAAGAACTAAAATAATTCTATTCTCACCTTCTTCAACTCAATCCATTTCTAAAAGTTTCATTCCATTTGAAGCGAAAAAAAATAACTCAATCCTATGACAGATATTTTTTTCTTCTGTCTGAGGATTGTGTTTTTTTTTTTCCCTTTTCAAAACACATGAAACTTTTATTAATGGAATGAGCCAAAGAAATTGTAAATAGAATTACTTTAGTAATTTTACTATTTTTAGAAGAACATTATACTATCAAAACAGATATCATTAGGTATTATTTATTATCAAACTCTGAAGCACTGAATTTTATCATTCTATTATTTCTAGTACAATATCATACAATCAAAACAGATATCATTTGGTATTATTCATTACCAAATTTTACCATGTTAAAACTGTACAAACAAGAATAAAATAAGTAAACAAATAACTATATATAAGTTACATATATTTTGACTAGTACATAATTATAATTTTGGTTATAAGCGTTTCAGTGCTATAACATTTGGTTATAAATAATACCTAATAATATCTGTTTTGATCATATAATCTTCTTGTAGAAATAATAAAATCCAGGTATTTTTGGTTTGGAAGAAAATAAACTTTTTATTAAAAGATATTAGGAGTGTGCTTATTTATGGGCAATACTGTACATTAATTATTGCATGGTGAAATAAAAATTTAAATTAATTTTTTATAATATTCTTTTTTAACATTTTTTTAATTCTTATTAAATTACTGTTTATCATAAAAATTTGCCACATGGGTATTTTGTCAGTTCCGAATTCAAAAAATTTAATTATAATGATTAATAATTATTAAATTGTTGATAATCTAATTAATAATAATTAATAACAATAATTAATCTAATATTTAAAAAAAGGTGTTGTTTATTATTTTTTTTATCCATTTTCACATCGTAAAAATCTAGTCATATTTCTTCTCTAAAAGCATCAAAATTTCTTGAATAATTACGAAAATTACAATATCTTTTTCAATGAGATGTGCAACATATTATTTTTATATTGTTTTTTTTTTTATGGAGGGTCCTAGCTAGAGAGAAGAAAATATCCAAAAAACCTTATCCTTCACATAATTTTTGAAGGATAAACATTATAATGATTATGAATTATACAGGCATTAAAATTCATCCATATACTTAACTTCCCAAAAGACTTAGGTTATAGGAACTATTAGAAAATACATCAATACAATAAGGCTAAGGTTAATGAAGGGAGATAACTCAGTAATGCTCCGCTTGTTCTCATAAGAATAGGGCAACACTTTACTTTGCCATCAGGGTGTATCAAAAGTATTTTCTTTTTTCATTCGACTGAAAGTAAATGAGACCTCTTAAGAGATACTGTATATTTTAAAGCTTATATAATGTTTTATATATGGTATCTTTTGATGAAAAAGAAAACAAGACGATACAAACAAAAATTTTATAATTCCTAAGGATCAACAAAAACCCTAAATAGATCCTAACATGTAGAAAATACAGATGTTGAAACTGACAGCATAATTGCAAACTTTAATTTAACTGACATATATTTAAAAAATATGTAAGATACATCTACAAAACCAGACCATCAACAAAGCAAGTGGCTATGGAGCAAAATTTGTCTACTATCCTTTGTCTCACAATCTAACAATTCATTTAAAAACAAAAGTATTTACCTATTCCCTCACAATTCACAAGATTTTGCATTAAATAACCCACTAGAGTTGATATGCCATTAAACAAAATAACCAAATCAAACCTATGAGTTTTAATACCTCTTTTTTACCTTGTATCTTAAAACCTCATAAGCAACTGATTGTCTTTCCCTTTTGGGTTTTATTTCATGGAAAAAATCACCACTAATCATCATCATCATCATCTGGTCATGCTGATTGCTCAAATTCTTTTGTCTCTCTCTTACCATTCATCCCTATTGGCCACCATTTTTTGGTTGAGCCTCTACATTGTATCCAGTGTCTACACAAAGCTAACGTGTGTAAGTTTTTACTAGTCAACCAACACTGGTGGGTTCATTATGTAAGAGTCCACAGAATAACATTGCTTATGTGTTTGGCAGTATTTCTCTTGCAGTATCCTGTTCATTTTACTTGAATAGTTTGTGAGATGAGAGGCAAGTGGCCATACAGCTGCTGTTTATAAGGTGATCCTTCCAGGATTTGATCAGAACAGCATGCAGCATTCTTATGTTGAACCTATCTAGCTTTTTTCCAAGTGTTTCAAAATGTTTAAACCAGTTTGAGGCAGTTCAGTCTGTAATTGTTTCATTTCCTCTTCTTCCTCAAATTCTGCAACTTTGATAACCTGTTTAACCTTCAAAATTTCCAAAATTCAAAACATCTGTAATATATATATTTATATTTGCATATATATTTATATGAGTAAATTTACAAGTATATTTATACTTGTGCATTTACATATACAGGGTGTCCCAAAAAATTTGACATCATTTTGCAGGCAAATAATTTTGGCAGTTCTTATTGAAATAACCTCATGGAAAGTGAACATGAGAACTTCATTTTTCAACAGGATGGGACTCCATCCCACTGAAAGAAGACAGTATGTGTTTATCTCGATGAGAATCTGCCTGAGAGATAGATCAGGTGTCATGGAGATAAAGACAGTTTTCTGATTAAATGGTTGCCACAGTTACTCAACCTGTCCCCGTGCGATTTCTTTTTATGGAGATATGAGAAGGGACTGGTCTATGTCTCCACTCCCTCTTCCTGCTAGCATTAATGAACTCAAGGAGAGAATCACTTCCGCACTGGATAATGTTACCGGAGACATGCTACAGCATGTTTGGCACATATTGAGCACTAATGAAATTGGTCACAGAGTAAACTTACGATGTTCAACACCTAAACTGTTGTATTTCATTGAGCTAGACAAAATAGTTTTCAAGATAATTGCTTTGAAAATTACGTCAAAATTTTTGGGACACCCTGTATTTTTATGTATATATATATATACAATCAGAAAAGAAAGTGTCAGAATAAAAGGATACTCATATAGATTTATAGAATTTATATTATGATTATGTACAAATGAATAGGGGAAGTAATCTGTAATGCGCATTTAACAGTTATCTCCCTTGTGAAATTATAATAATATGAATAAACATAAATGCTGATTCTACAGTTGTTATATATTGGATAAAAGTAAGTAGCACTCACTGGAACAGAGAATGTTGACTCCTCTTAAATACAAAATCCCAGAATACAAAATAGAATACAAACAACTGGAAAAAAACGAAAACAGGAGAGTTTGGAGAGGTTTGTTCAAACTTTGAGGTGACACAATTTTGGAAGGCATGGGTACATTGTGAAAATACATGGGTGATATAAAATGCATGAAACGATCTCTGAAAGACTCAGGAGGTAGAGTATTGCCAACATGTGAAGGAACACTGTCTGCTGTCAACTTACTACTCGCAGCCACAGTCACACTCTCTCTTTCTCTCTCTCTCTCACATACACACACACACACACACACACACATATACCCACCTACCTGGACACTTTTTTTTCTGAAAGAAAAGAAAAGAAAAGCATATATATATATACTTCATTGCCTAACACAGTTACGTGATATTTATTGAAGTATGAACACTGATTTATTGATTAGATGGACACCCTTTTCTCAGTATATATATGATTTCCTCCCTTGTTTTGCGTTTCATTAAACATCCATCCATGATCTAACGACCCTCTTCCTCAGTTGGCTGGACATGTAGAATACACTGACTGCACCTTTGCTAAAGGATAAGACTCCCCGCTACAATGAGTGCCCTCAATATGACACTAAACAATCTGATGAGGAGGTTCCAGTAATGCTGGAGCTTTGGGGAATGTGGAGCACCCCTTCATTGCCATCACTCCCAGGTTCACGCTGGCCTAGAATGGTAGCACCTGATAGGGCCCTATCTATGAGTCAAATAGAACTAAACTGCATACTTATGCTAAACTAAATTACTTGAAATAGAACTGTTTTCATATTTAAACTGCATACTTATGCTAAATTGAATTTTTTTAAATAGAACTGTTTTTGACATTGAAACTGTACTTATGCTAAACTGAATTATTTGAATTAGAACTGTTTTGACATTTAACTTGTGTGAACAAAATCTGTACTTATACTAAACTGAATTGGTTGAATTAGAACTGTTTGATTAACTGAATAGCTTGAAATAGAAATGTTTTGACAATTAAACTGTGTACTCATGCTAAACAGAATTATTTGAAACAGAACTGATTATTTGTATAAAAATGGATTTGGCATTAAATAAACTACAAAGGTTGATATGCCATAAAACCCAACAAACCAACCAACCTAGTGATACTCGATATCATATTTTCTATGTCGTGATGATGGTTTATTTCTTTCACATCAAATTCTTCACTTTGGATTACTTTGTTTTTCAATTTTCTCCATATATATGTATATATATAAACAGTTCTGGCATTAAGTTTTAATCATAACTTTATTACACACACTTATGTATATAGATATATCATGTACACACACATGCACACACACACACACACACACACACACACACACACTCATATATATATATATATATATATATATATATATATAAACGATTTTAGCATTAAGTTTTAATCAATTGTATTATGCACATATATATAAAGCACATCTTAACATGAGAATATTCAAATACCTGGGTAATACACATACCTATGAATGTGGAAAGACACACACACACATGCATATATATATATATATATATATATATGTGTGTGTGTGTGTGTGTGTGTGTGTGTATTGCTTAGTGTGCTAGTTATTTGTAAGTGATCATCCATGTAAATACTGAGTAAGTTGATAACAACTTAACTTTGGTCATATGATTTGAACCAGTAACTTGACCATAAGTTCTGTGTAATACTAATTAGCAATTTATTTTGCAGACTGTTGTTGCTATTAACTGGGTTTGACTTAGTCAATCATACATTGCTTATAATAGCTTTTGTTTCCAATAATTCCCGTATAATACATTATGATACCTGTAATTCTATCTAAGTACTGAATTGGTGAATAAATACAAAGCTAATTTCATATACTCAATTAAAGATGATTCATAACTCCATTATGTATATTATAATGATTTGATTGTTGTAATTTTGCATGTGACTATAAAATAGCAAAAATAGTACATTACACCAATATGTTTGTTAGGGCAATCGTTTTAAATGAGAATATAGCAATTGTCAATCCAATCTAATTTAAAAATAATAGTACGTTATATAGTAAGGTAGTCTGGAAAAGAATAAATGAGGATGAATTCATAAAGATGAAGTTTATATATATATATATATATATATATATATGTATATATGTGTGAAGAAAAATTGACAACCAGTAATCCAAATAGAAAGGGGGAATTTATAGAGAAACAAAGTCAGTCAACACTATAGCGTTTCGATTCTGCTGAACCATCATCAGGATTGTGAGGGGTTTTATCAGTGATGTTAAGTGTAGATGGATGTATAAAACTAACGGAAAGTGGATTCTGCACAATGTTTCTAATGTCAGGTTACATATTTTAAAGAAACGAACGCTGATTCATTGATCAAACAGCCAATTTTTCTTGTCATAAACAGCCAACTTTTCTTGTTATACAACTTTTCCAAATTTTTATATAATTTTACACTTTTTATACATCCATCTACACTTAACATCACTAATAAAACCCCTCACAGACCTGATGATAGTTCAGCAGAACCGAAACGCTATAGTGTCGACTGACTTGGTTTCTCTATAAATCCCCACTTTCTATTTGGATTACTTGTTGTCAATTTTTCTTCACAAATTGTCGGATTTGTAGCAGCCACAGATCTATTTCCTTTCGCAAATTAATGCCCCTGCTAAGAGAGTCGGTCACTCACTGACCAATCAACTGGCAGAGTGCATTAATTCCTCCTCCCTCTCAGGAACTATTTTTCTAGTCCATTTTTGTAGAACGGACAAAGTCAGAGAGCCTTGAGCCAGCAGCAGAAACACATCTCTCTCACATGACTGCCACTGAATCCACTTGGAACTCTTCGCTCGCTGCTAGCTTCAAACACGCTTCCTACAAACCAAGGACCAATATACTGACCAGTGACACCCACTGCTGTTAGCTTCAAACACGCTTCCTACACACCAAGGACCAGCATACTGACCAGCGACACAAAAGAGACACTTTCTCACTCTCACTCCTTTACGCCTGCTACTATAATAAACCTTTCTTTGTTGTGTTGTTAAAAAGAAGTTTCGTTATTCATTTGTGTTGCCTAAGATATATAGTGTTAGAGAAATTAACCATTTCCCGAAGCACTAAAGATTACTATCCATTATTTTCTTACATATATATATATATATATATATATGAAGATCTGTCTTCTTCTCTTGACTCAGTTCATCATTTTTTCTAAAGGACCTTCCTTTCTTTATATTTATTGAGGATATAGATGTAGCATATAGATTTTAATCTATAGTAATCCCATCTTTTGTTTGCTTAACATTCCTCTGAAATGTATCATTTCCACTGAGTATGAAATCATCTATATGTATTACATAAACATCAATCGTTGACTTAAAATCGCTACTATCACGCCTCATAGTCCTGATGATGGTTCAGTAGAACCAAAACGCTATAGTGTCCACCTCTCAATAAATCTCCCTCCTTATCCTCCCAGCTATGGGTTAAATAGTACCACTTCTGTTCTGGGGAATGGCTTTGGCATTAAATAACCTACAAAGGTTGATATACCATAAAATAAAGAAACCAAACCAATCAATAAATTTCTACTTCCACTTGGATCGTTGTTATCAATTTTTCTACATATTGCCGGATTATAATCTGTAGCGAGTAGAAAAGCGCGTGTTGTTGGACGTGAGAGGGAGATATGTTCGCCATGGTTTAACAAAAGTCGTGTTTGCTGTTTGAGGAGAGAAATGTTGAAGTCACTGTGAGTTTGTGTTTCTGGTTGTTTCGGGGAGAAGTGTGAATGTCTCCATAAAATGTTGTCCAGAGGTGAAGTCGCTAGGTGTCGGAGCGAAATTCGCCATCGCCGTCGGCATAGCCAATTTTGGGGGTGACGTAAAGTTGTTCCTGTGTGTGGTGTATTGAATTTATCTAATTCATATTCAACTGGGAACCCTTGGTCTAAGAGAAAAAGACGCAAGGGATCCATAAATCAGATAGCTTCCCTCATTGTGTCCATGCTGCTGCTGCTGCTGCTATTGAAGAGCAGCCAGTGAGACGTCTGCACTGAACAAAGTTGTTCAGCCAAAAAAGGGTATTTGACGGTTTTCCCCAATTACTACTGCCCAGAATTGTGATTCGGGCTGAATAGGATAAGTCATCCTGATTGGGTGAAATTATGCGTCGAATTAAATTACGCGCCAAACAAAAATACGAAAATTCCTTCTGCTACAAATCCTTTATTTACTTTTCATGCATTACAAGAATACTTATCAAGTTAGCAGTTGCATCATACCAAAGAAACAGTGCATTGTCTTATACACTCACTATTCCCTTTCAGTTAGTTAACTTTTGGTTGACTTGCATCATTCAATCTATAAATACATATTTTTTGCTTCTATACCTGTGACTCTGGACATACATCTTGTGGTGGTCTAAGAAATACCACTCGTTCCAGCATAAAACCCATGCAGAGACCCTAAGGTGAAATCAAGAGACTCCACCTGCCACTTAATAACAAAGGTAAACATTACCAGACGCATAGCTTAACGGCTGCATGTTTGAGAGTCTGTTTTCAGATCATGCAAATACACTTCATAACTCTGTACATTATCTTCTTATTGTCCTTGAATTTCTCCATTATCTTCCATTTTGTTGATACACAATTCTGATCCATGTCAGATACACATTTATATACTTCATGAATTTCCGTATTTCTCATTTCTTTGCATCAGGTACATCTTTTGCGTATTCTTATTCAGATGTGAGCAAAACTGCATGTTTATGACAACATACTCCGTGGTGCCCGTGGTGTAATGGTTATCGTCGTAGGAAATGGACACCGTGACACAAGTTCAAATCCTGGATTTCACATAGCACTAATACCCTTGGGAAAGGTATGAATCCAATTATTCTCCCTCCAGCTATGGGTAAATAGTAGGGTAGACTGGGTTCTTCAGCCTTGGTGAGGCAACTAGTCTAGGAGAAGGAAAACTCTGAATTCAAACCTGTTAAACTCCGCTTAAAAATTGACCTTGTGTCATATCTTGTCCGAGCGGAGGGGTTGGTAAATATGATACTCTGACTGTTACTTGGTGTAGAAGTTACTGTTGATCAACATCATCCCAATTGATACAGATTGGATTTTCATTTTTCACTTCAAGATTTATATTCTGCCAATGGCTATATTTTCCTGTTGATTTTGCTTGTGTACTCATAATCTTCTCTTTTTTTCCACTCTTCACTTCCATTCATTTTATATTATACAACTGTGTCTCTCTGTGGTTTTTCAATATTATCTTTCAATTCCTCACTTTTGCTATTAAAAGTTTTATTATCTCGTCCTTCATCTTCTTCCTCCAAAATTTCATTTATCTTATGTGAAGAAATTTTATTTTCTTCATTCCTTGAATTTTTAAACTCTTTGTGTATCTTCATCAAATGATATGGATGCATTTTGTAAAATACTCTGCCATGTCTGATCAGTTCACTCTGACCTTCCTTACCCAATACTTTAGCAGGGTCATGCCATTCCTTGCAGTTTTGTCTTCTATAATAGACACTGTCACCTGTCACAAATCCTTCATCTGCATAAGTCCTCACATGAGATATCAATGCTCTCCGAATTTTTTTATTTGATTCAGCTTCTATGAAGCTTTTCCTCGCTGTATGTAATGCATTTAAATTTATTCTTACCATGTCGCTTGTTGTTGCAGCTTCCAATGCAGGTAACTAATCAGTCAAAACTGTGGGTATATTTATACTGAACCCAAATACAAGCTCATTCGGGCTCTGTCCAGAATGATTCTGAAATGCATTTTTGGCACTAACAGCCCAAGCCACGGCTATTTCTGGCTCACTTTTCTCTTCTAACATCTTTTCCACTGCTTCATTCACTATCAAATTGTGGCGTTTCACAGTACCATTGCTGAATTGACTGTCCACGGCTGTAATACTTGTTTCGATATTCAACTTTTCATTCATTTATTGGTTGCCTTTATTATTAAATTCCTCTCCCTCCATTATCAGCCAAAAAACCGTTTGGAAACTCCAAAATATGATATCCCCATTAAAAATATATTGTGAATTATTTCTTCACTCTTTTTGGTTTTAATCAGCCTGGCAGCAGAGTGCCAAGTGGATGTGTCAGTTAGGTAAAGAATCCAGAATTGGTTATATCCATGTTTCTTTAAATCCAGATATACGGTGTCTGTAACGTAATGGCCAAGGGATTTCGGTTCATGCCTTTGAGTTTAGTTAGGCTGAGAACATTTCGGTTCAGCACATGGGTTAGTTAGGTGCAAACATTGATGCAGGTGTTAACGCGAGCGCGCACGGGCGGACGAAAGTGTCACTCAGATGTCGCAATAGCCCGAGACGAAACGGGTGACGAAGTGCGGGTGACGTCACGCACCGGAAGCGCGCAGAGGTTTGTCGAGAATCTGAAGAAAGTTAGAGAGTTGCATACTAGAGGCCAAATGAGGAGGATCGACTTTTGGAGCTCGCAGACGCGAGGCGAACTTGCGCCGTATGAGGGCCGCTCGAGATGGGGGCCAAATGAATGACAGCATAGAAGATTGCGTCTCTCCTCCTTGTGTCGAAACCTTTAACTCAAAAGTAATAAAAAGGTTTCTTACCTGAACAAACAAGTCGTTACGTGTTTTCGAATTTCGAGATTCCTATGTTCTTTATGTGTTCTACGTTATATATCTATCGTTATGAACATTATATGTCTATTTCGCACATGGCTATGGAACATGTCATTAAACCTGCTTCCAAGATCCAATCATACTACTGATCAAAGAGGAAGTCTTTTAAACCTCAGGCAAACTGAACAAGAATCATAAACATCCTTCATCAGATCCATAAACTCTTTATCATGCAAGACCCAACTGCTTCTAACCAAGGATATCAATTTCTCTTTTGATGCATAAACAAATTGTCAATGTAATTTCTCAGTCTTCCTTCCTTTTTCCCTACCAAAATATTTTCTAAAGATTCACAATGTAACTATTTTTTGACGATTTTTCAGTCCCCAAAAGCGAATTTAACTGTGATGTCCAGAAGTTGTCCTTTGTAATTTTATATATCTGCCGAAAATCCGACAGCTGTCATTATTAAAATTCAGCAGTATTCCAGCAGTTTTCATTGATTTAAGACTTAGTAGATAGTATAAATCATTTTTGATAATGACAACCTCAATATAAGTTCTGATATCTCCCACTAAATTCACAGGAAATTTAACTGCTTTAATAACTTTTACCTCCACTCTATCTCCAAAACAAAACGTCCTGTTAGACTTAGCAGTTTCCACTAACTGCTTATGTCAGTCATTAAGTGTATCAAAGAATATGTTAAACCAAATTTCTCTAGCAACAGTTTGTGAACATGCAGAGTCTGAGACTGTCCTACCTTGTGTCTCTTTCACAAGATTGGATATTTTTAAATTGGAATCATTTATTAATGTTCAATGACAGGAATCAACATTAAATAAAGGTGTACCTGGTTTGAATCCATGATTGTGTGAATATCATTTCTAGAACTAAAACTAGTATAAAATGCTTAGCTGAATTATATTTAAAACGGTGCATTATCTTACCTTGTCTTTTTGTGGGATTTGTTTAATTTCCTCAATATGTTCTTTATTCCCAGTAACTTCCGTACCGATTGAACTTTACAGTTTCAACTTCCTCTTTAACAGCAGGAACAGTTTTGTGTTCTGTTGATAAATTGTCAGAAAACACTTTCTTTAATGTTTCTTTCACTGCTGTGTATGTTAAAGTTACACATGTTGTTCTCGCTAGCTTTTTGTTTTCTTCTGATACATTTACCACATACAAAACAAAAAAGATCTAAACTCCTTCTAGTAAGGTAATTACAAATTCACGAAATTTTTAATACAAAAAATTATACAGTATTAAAAAGTCATTTATATTCACTCCTGTTGTCTTTTTGTTGGAATAGAAATCCTTGAATGCCATGTAGGCCTTTGTGTGTTTGTTACGTAAATAAATTTCGTCTAGCTTGTCCGTAATGACTTGTAACTTGTCTATTCGGCCGATATCCGTTACTGTCAAATGTCGAACACATTCACATATGTTATGAAGCAGAGACAAAATAATGCTGGGCCTTGCTTTTCTTTCTGTAAATCCGTAAATAGAGACCATATCTTGCTTCCATTCCCCGTACAACACTTCACTTTACAAAATAGGTGGCTGTTTTGTAAAGGACGCCATCTTTCTTTCAAACGTGTTACAAAATAAGTCGAACAATTATAATTTCCGTCACACGAAAGAAGACAGCTTTCGCTACCAAAGTTAATTTATTAATTCTACAGCACTGACTCAACATATGTTTAACAGTACGCCATATTTTTCAAGAACTTACAACCTCAAAACAAGGATGACTACCATATATAAAGAGCTTTAGTGTTTCGGGAAATGATTAATTTCTCTAACACTATATATTTTAGGTAACACAAATGAATAACGAAACTTCTTTTTAACAACACAACAAAGAAAGGTTTATTATAGTAGCAGGCGTAAAGGAGTGAGAGTGAGAAAGTGTCTCTTTTGTGTCGCTGGTCAGTATGCTGGTCCTTGGTGTGTAGGAAGCGTGTTTGAAGCTAGCAGCAAGCGAAGGGTTCCAAGTGGATTCAGTGGCAGTCATGTGAGAGAGATGTGTTTCTTCTGCTGGCTCAGGGCTCTCTGATTTTGTCCGTTCTATCAAAAGGGACTAGAAAAATAGTTCCTGAGAGAGAGAAGGAATTAATGCGCTCTGCCAGTTGATTGGTCAGTGAGTGACCGACTCTCTTAGCAGGGGCATTGATTCGCGAAAGGAAATAGATCTGTGGCTACTACAAGCTACCAAGTTAGATGAATCAAACTTCAACATTGCTGGTGTCTCCCTGGAAATAATACTGTTCTGTTTAAAGAAATAAATAAGTTTATTCATGCAGCAAGTCTCTCAACAAGATCTACCAAGTTAGATAACTCAAACTTCAGCTACTAATTGTTTTTATTGGGAATCCTTTTTGAGATGAGGCTTCTTAATCTGAGAAATAATCTTTTTATTTATTGCGGACTTTTTGCCCTCATCTTGGTAGGTTTTTTTTGTTGTTGTTGTTGTTTCTTCTTCACTGCGTTTCGGCCAAATTTCACCTCTGGCCTTCTTCATGTGATTAACCGCGACCTCGGATGCTGAGTCTTGTAACCGTATCCCCAGTAATTACTGCCTTCCATAGTTGTTGTCCTATCAGAGGTCGCGGTTAATCCCCTTATAGCGTTTTGAGGATAACACTATTGTTTTTAGGCACACAAATGAATTACGAAACTTTGCTTTAACAACACACAACAACGAAGGTTTTTATTTGCAGCTTTGAATATTTGGTTTGTTCTTGGTGCTGCAAGACTCGTGGTGTTTAGGCTTGTTGGATGTTTGAGACGAAATGGCTTAGCGGGATGTTGAGATGGCAGCGTGTTGTTGGACTTGTGAGGGATGTGTTCAAAGTCACCGTGTAGTTTTGTATGTCGAGAGCGGAGTGACGCTCGGATCGACATAGTCAATTTTTGGGGGTGACATGAAGTGGTGCCTGTGGAAGGCATGCGTATGTTTCTAATTTATGTTCCACTTGGATTCCTCGTAAAGAATCCATAAATTAGATGGTTCCCTCGTTGAGTGTCCATGTTGCTGCTGCTAGTGTTAAAGCCACAGTGAGATGTCCACACTGGGTGGCTTGTCTATCTAAAAGGCATCGCTAAGCAGGGACGACCAGAGACACGTCTGTTCTGGTCGCCGTCTCAAGCCGAAGAGAAAGGTTTTGGCCGCTCACCCGTTTTGCTAGCCGGAAATGAAGGTCCGGGCTGAATGGGATAAGTCATCCTGATTGGGTGAAATTCAGTGTTGAATTAAATAGCGCGCCAAAACAAAATACGAGATTTTTCTTTTCTCTACAACCTGAAGAAGTCCAGAGGTGAAATTTGGCCGAAACGTAGTGAAGAAGAAACAACAAAAAAACTACCGAGATATGACAAAAAGTCCGCAATAAATAAAAAAAATCAATTCTCAGACTTCAGCTACTAGTTCTACACAAATCTTCACCTCAGTAAACTAGCTGTATATGTTATTCAATAGTTCTTATCTTTTGGGCTCTCATACGTCAACATGAACAAGAGATCGTGGTGGTGACATTAAATGTGTAGCCTGTGGGGGTTGTATGAGTATTTAGTTTGGTTATTTCAATAGATGTGCGTCCGTACTTTACGGGTATTGCTCTCTAAATTATTTCCACCACAAATACAACACAAAACTTTACAATCGCGTAAAAGAAATGGAATAGAACACAACGAACATTAAGCAACAAACAATTTAATATGCATATAACAGAATATGAAAACAAACAAAATACATGATGTGTAAATGGCCTTTTGGAAAATAAGGTTTGGCAAGAAAATAAATTTGTTTAAAGGTGTGTGTATGTTAACGGAGTCCGTAAATAAGTCGTTCTTACTTACATTAAGTTCATGTCTTGTTTTATGATTGTGGCGACAGCGTGTCGCGTTGATGAAAGAAAGTTTGTCGGGTTTTTCTTTTGAATGTGATTTGCGGCCATCTGAAGCTAGGTCATGAACTTTAGTTGAGGAAGGAAAGGAATTTGCCGGACATAGTATCGGCTACTGCTTTACTGGCTTAGTGGCTTGTTGTTTAGTCTTCGTCTTAGTCTTCGTGTAAGTTTGTGTTAATGGCTCCCTAACTCTGTGTTATTTATATCCTACAGGTGGATCAAAGAATCGTCCTAAAATTTTGGCGCGTAGACATTTATTGACCAATCAGATTTGTATTTTACTATTTTATTTTCGAGCCTAAATATTTTCTGTTAGTTCACTTCCGATCCAATTTTTCTAGAATGTTCTATTCTATGTTTTTAGCTGATTGGTTGAAAAATATAAAAATGTAACCTAAATGCTAATGTAGTTTTGATCCTAAATTTCTAGAATGTTCTTAAGTAGGTTTTTATTGCTTATTTTAAGACTAGAAAAAATGTGTATCCTATAAGTCCCACAATAAAACATAATTAGTAGAGACAACGCAAACAAAAAGAAATTTAATAACGACGTGATAAAATAAAACAAGCAATTTGATGTACGAACAACAAAGCAAGAAACAATACAAAGTGGGAAGAATGTCTGAATATTGTTTGTTAGATATTCGTGGGTGTGACAGATACAAATATTATATGAATGTAAGTGTGTTTTTGTTTGAAAATATCTGTGAGTACGTGTGTTCCTTGTTAAAACTAAGGGTTGAAATGTTACAGTCCTTACTTACGTGTATGTCCGTGTAAGTATATATGTTAAAGAAACAAAAGTACAAAAAAAGCGGCGTGTGCATTTGTATGTATGAGGCAATTTTGACATCTATGCACAAGGAAATGTGATAAATATATTCATTTCGTTATAGCAATGAATGTATCTTTGCAGGCAGCATGTTCTCCAATGTTGGCTGTGGTCTCTATCCATATTTACCCAACACCTCCGCTCGGACAGGATATGACACAAGGTCAGTTTTTAAGCGGAGTTTGACAGGTTTGAATTCAGAGTTTTCCTTCTCCTAGACTAGTTGCCTCACCAAGGCTGAAGAACCTAGTCTGCCCTGCTAATTACCCATAGCTGGAGGGAGAATTATTGGATTCATACCTTTCCCAAGAGTATTAGTGCTATGTGAAATGCAATCAGTCTCGTCCAGGATTTGAACTCGTATCACCGTGTCCATTTCCTACGACGATAACGATCACACCACGGGCTGTGGTCTCTATCTGTTGGTAGCGAAATGGCTGAGGCTGCTCGCGCAAATGAGAATCGAAGCTGTCTAGCTCGGAGTCTGGACGTAAGAGAGATAAAGCTTTCAAAGGCGCAGACAATAAGTCACATGACCGGCTCAAAACGCAAGATTTATTTTTGCGCGGGACAAAATCAAAAAGCACCGACGTAGTTGAAATCACACGGCACGTGACTACTCTGTCCAAACAGTTTCCCGAAATTATTTAATTTACCGACGTTTCACAATTTTTGTTTCGGGAAGAAGTGAGTCTTGGATCCTACTTTTAGAATTTTTTCTGCTCCACATGGTCAATGCCGGCCATTTAAAAAATATAGGCGTGTAGATCCTATAAAGTCCGTTATATATATATATATATATATATATATTCATGTGTAAATATATGTATCATTGTCGTTTTTAAATATTGGCATGCTACAACGTGTTATATATATATATATATATATATAAAAATGCTAAAAATAAAATACCTTAAAATTCCCTTAGTCAACGTAGTCCGCTTGTAGACGTGTGGTCTGAAACCTTAATCTATGTAAAGTTAGATGGGTTTCGATCCCGGCTTCGAGCGTCCTGCGGGTCTAGCCACACTGAAGAGTTCTGATAGAACGAAACAGTCTGTCTGTGGATGACAATATATATATCCTCTAATATGAAAATGTGTATCATTGAGGTTTAAAATATTCTCATGCTATCATATGTTTTTTATATATAATACACCCCTCTAACCTTCTGTTGTGGTACCACCTACTTAAAGCAATCAGTTTAATTTAGAAAGAAAATTTGAATTTTTCGAAAACAAAAATAATTCAACCATTCAACAAAATAGATAATTCCATTAGCGAACATTTAGAATTCAAAATACAGAACTTTTTTTTTTCTTTAAAGAAATAGCACAATGCCTTTTCCATTCTGAAAAGACTGTTTTTATTGTTCTGATTGACAGTGATGATATCGACACATTGGATTTTCTCCACTATCAGAGCACTTATGTCAACAATATATCAGTCTTTTTTTTTTCCTTTGTTTTTTCTTGCTTCTTTTTTTAAAATTTCATTCATAAATAAATTCGTACTATTAATATATGATGGCAGCCTATCCTCACTTGATAACAGTATCTATACTTTAAAAAAAAATACATATTGTAGGTGTGCAGAAGTACATTTTTGGTAATTGTTATGGGGACATATCCTACCATACCCCAAAGATGGACTCGTCCAACCGAAACATATTCTCCGAGCTTAGCTCATTCGGGAGAGACAACTTCTCGTTCCTTACGAGACATTTGACAGACGGACTGCAAGCCGAGCACGGCTAGTACTTCCTTTGTATGACTTCCTTTTTTTTGCTAATACATTAACGTTTACCTATCACCCGTTGTTTGAGTTGTTCTTCCACCAGTCTTATCTGAAGACCACAACAGTAATGTTATGTAATCGGCTCAATGGCCTAGTGGGTAGAGTGTTCGCCAATGGTCCGAGAGACCTGGGTTCAATCCCAGGTCACGTCATACCAAAGACTTTAAAAATGGTACTTGATACCTCCTTGCCTAGCACTCAGCAATATAAGGTACGTATCGAGGATATAATGGAGCAATCCAGGGAAAAGAGTATCGCCCTCCCCTACACCTCGTTGTAGTAGCCATTGAAAAGGGGGCCTTCTGATCGCCCTCGACTACGGTCGCCAACTTTACTTTTACTATATGTACCTGGGATAATTTGGGGCGTCAAGTCTCCAAACAAGAGCCTTGTTAGTCCAAATAACCCAACCACAGCTGATCAAACACAGTTTGCATCTCAACAAATATATGCTACAAGGTTTTCCCAAGATATTAGCCGTGATTAATCTATCACTTTATACATTTCATTCCCAAGGAACAATTATCATCATAGGAAATGGAATAAGCAACCTGAATTCATATCCTGAACAAAGTTGTTTGTATTTCAAATCGTTATCCAAATTATTCAAAATCCAACCTTCTTTTTTTAACTTGTGATCTATTAACAGATTTTTAGCTTTAAGACTTTTTTGTTCAGTATTTGTGAAGTGAGGCATCAGTTGTGAGTTTCTTCAGGCTGTGTTTTTGTTTCTGGAAAGGATGTGGCAAAGAAATGAAGCGAGTTTCGTCCCAAGGATCTCAGCATATCCCCGTTGCACCAAAGAAGATCAGTTTAATCTGTGACGCTGGTTGTTGGGGACTGGGCAATTTGTCTTGCTCGTTTATAAACTGATTCTTTAAACTGACCCCGTGTTACTTACTACTTCCAAGGGAAAGTAGTTAAATATTGACTTTTATCCTTAATTAGCTAATAAGTTGACTTTTTACTAGGACTTACGTAAAGATTGCCATTTGCAGCCAAGCTCGATGTTTAATTACATCTGTATAGGATGTATATCATGATTAGAAATGAAAATTAAATTGGAGAAAATACTTTATTATTAGTATTGAATTTCTCTTTTGCGAAATTATAATGATCAGGTTGAGCATGAATGCTGACACCATACAATTATAATGAAGGAAGTGTGCTTAATCATTTTTGGTAATCTTTCGTTGGCTGTTTTTAATCTCATCAATAGACGCCACCCAGTTGTTTCCTGACAACTATTTGACCCTGGCCGTTGACCAGGGAAGTTCTTCTGCCCAGCATTTGGTAAGGGTCACTGTTGACCCAACTTTGGGTTCATTCGCCTTACTTAACATCCACCATGCTGCATCCAATGGGTTCTAGTGATATATATCTAGAGAACTTTTTTCTTTCTTAAATTTCAGTTTTAACTTAGTTAAAGTTCAACTATCCACTTATACATACATACATACATACATACATACATATATATATATATATATTCCATATAAAAGAAAAACCTTTAAAAATACTAATATTTTTTGTAGTAATATTTATTTCAGCAGACCGTTTTTTAAATGTTAGATCTGCATCATTAGACAAAGAAATTATGAGAAATTTCTTTGTTTGATGATGCAGATTTAACATTTAAAAAGATATGGGGTCTGCTGAAATAAATACTATTACAAAAAAAAAATAGGAGTAATTTTTCAAAGTTTTCCTTTTATATGGAATTATTTGCTCTGTACTTTAATCTATTACTATTTTACATTGTGGTCTCTTTTGGATTTTGAATTACATAGATATTGTAGAAAGAAAATCCGAAAATATAATCGTTCCTACTTTAGCCTTTCGTGAAATAGTTCTTATTGTTTAGCCGGAATAGATATTTTGTTCGTGTTTAGCGAGGAAGATAGTGTAACGTATGTGTGTGTTTAGTTACTTCCTCGCTGAGTTTGAAAGGCTCTCGCTAATTGTTGTTAGGTATATAAAGGAGAGATGAAGAAGTAAGATGGCGATAGTCGAAATGTGTTTTTAGAAATAGGTTTTATTTGCAGCATGGAATATTGGGTTTGCTTTTGGTGCTGCAAGACTCATGGTGAGTAAGATTGTGAGTAAGGAGACGAAATGGCGTTATGAGAAGTTGAGAAAGTTGAGATGGCAGCGTGTGTCGTCGGACGTGTGAGGGATTGTGTTCGCTGTAGTTCAGCGAAAGCCATGTTGCCGTTGGAAGAAATGAACTTTGGATGTCACCGTGAGTTTTGTGTGTCTGGTATTTTGGGGGAGGAGAGTATGTGTTGTCTCCATTAAGGTGGCCCAGAGGTGAATTGATAGTTAGGTGTCGAGAGCGGAATAAAAGCATCGCGTTGACAATTTTGGGGTGACGTAAAGTTGTGCCTGTGTGAGGCATGTTGAATGTATCTAATTTATATTCAACTGGGATTCCTTGCAAGGAATCCATAAATTAGATAGGTTCCCTCATTTGTCCATGCTGCTGCTGCTATTCTAGAGCCGCAGTGAGACGTCTGCAGTGGGCGGCGTTGTCCGGCTAAAGAGACTGGGTGTAGCAGCTTACCCAATTTGCTGCCCGGAAAAGAAGGTCCGGACTGAATAGGATAGGTCATCCTGATTGGGTAAAATTAAGTGTCGAATTATATTGCGCGCCAAACCAAAATACGAAATTTCCCTTCCACTACACTACCATCAGCTGACTTGGTGTTGGATAATATATATATATATATATATATAACCTGATTGTTGTCTTTTAATTTGTGGCTGAAGCTTATATTTCTTAATTATTCAGACCAAGAGCAATTTGGTGTCATTAGTTTATGTTTGAATGCTCCGAGTTTCATTTCGGTTATATCATTTAGATCTTCCATATCTTTTACTGATTAGAGGCTTCAAACAAAACTGGTTTCATCCTAGATTAACAGCATTTACGTTTACGTATTCAAATAGCCACAAGTTACAAAGAATTATAATGTAAAAATTCAAATATCACAAATAGTATGGAAGACAGTAAATGAAATGAGCCAAAGGAAAAGCCCTTCGAGAGTAAAACTAAAACCTGCCAGTCAAGAAGAACGAATACAGATGTGGAAAGAACATTTCAAGAATCTGCTGGGAAAATCCCCTAACGTCACAGATAAACCTATTATAAAAATTATTAATTGCCAACTAGACATCAAACTAGGACAGTTTACTTGTAGGAGGTGACTGTGTTTTTGGTAGATATGTTTAGTCCCCCAAAATTTAATGTTGTTCTTTAGTATATGTTTAGTTTAGTGGTATGTTATGTTTGGGAAAAGGCCCATGGAAAAAGGTAAAATAGGAACATGGAGACAAATTTAGTAAATGAAATAAATGAGTAAAGATATGAAACGGCGCGGACAAAAGGAACATTCAAAACAAGGCGACAAACAAAACAAATTTACATTCAGAACAAAACTTGCAATGATACATTTAAAATATTGCTATGGTTCTATATGGTTCGTAAAATAGTCCTGTGTGTGTGTGTGTGTGTGTGTGTGTGTGTGTGTGTGTGTGTGTGTGTGTGTCTAACACAACTAAAGCTACAGAAAGGGTTAAATAATAAAAGTATCCTATTCATGTCGACTATATATTTTCAAATGTTCATTTCTTCCTGTGGTTTGAAACAGTTGGTGTTTCCGAGGCTGAAAAAAGTCTCATAGGTAAAGTATTTTGAGGAAATGAAGGTTTGCGTGGTTTATCCATTTTGTGGCTTTTGATGTCTGTTGGTGAATAAGAGTCACACTTGAGAGAGTGTGTTAGCGCTGCATTAGAAACTGAGAAAAAGAGAAAGAGTGTTTGAAGACGACGTATTTATAGAAAATACGTGTCTTGGAATCGGCTCCAAAAAACGCGGGACGAAATTCAAACGGGGACGTAGTTTTAAGTAGGTCACGTGGTTCTCCTGGCCAATGGTTTCCCGAGACTGAATATTTATTTGCGTTCACCATCTTTGTTGTGGGAATAAGTGGCATACCGCCCAATTTAAATTATAGGAGTGTAAGTCCTATATACTCAAAAAGAACTTAACGTCGTACTGACGAAAATAAAAAGCAGAAAAACTGCAGGCCTCGACAGAATACACCCAGAAGTATGGAAGACAAGGAAATTTTATGGCACACTTCTCAATCGCATCGCCCTGAAATTGAGAAAATTCTTAGGAAAAATCAAAATAGCTTTCGGAGAAAACAATCCACAACATGATAGATTCTTTAAATCCGTGGGCAATCATCGAAGGAGCCCGTGCAAAAAATCTTGAGGCAACACTATTGGTTGTAGATTTCTCCAATACATTTACTTCCATACACAGAAGAAAGATGAAGCAAATTCTTCTAGCTTATGGTCTTGCCGCGACCAGCCTGCGAACGTAAACAGATCGGATTACACCTTCGTCCTAGAAAAATAACATCCGGGCCCGGCCGGAAATGACTAAGCCCTTTTTCGACTCTAACCGTCTGTTACAGCTAAGAAAGGGATAAATTAACATTTGTCAGCATTTACAAAACACTTATAATTCTATAAAAATGGAGGTAATACTCTTCGCTAGCCTATACCGGAATATAGAAGTACTTATTTTCTGCGTCCATTTTTTATAGAAGAACTTTCTATTCATGTGGTGCGACAGAAGTGGAGTTCCCTTTCTTCCATATGAAAAAGACTTCAGGTGGCGAAAAATCGAGAGGTCTACGCGGACGCTCTCAGGGGCCACTCGGCTTCACGAGGCTCGAGTCCTACGTTATCGTAGTTGCACCCACCTCACCGCCACTTCTAGTGGCAGATTCAATCTTTTTTTTTCCACGGTCCTTTTTAAGGGCCATGAGAGGTCCCCTTCTGCGGGTCAGAGTATCCCTGGCGGTCATTAACTACCAGTCGAAATAGACGGCCTGGAGGCAAACACGAAGAGGACTCACTAAGACCAGCCGGTCTTAACCATCACTCGGTTCCGCTCGTCCGTTTGGCTGCGCAGCGCTAAAGGCAAGGGTTAGCCTTTAGTTACCGCTCCACTGTCTGCGCAGCGCTAAGATAACGCCAATCTTAGCCTCGGCCTCCTGGCCTGTTCGCTTGACAGTGCAGAGCTTTGGCGCGCAAGCCTTAGCTATCGTCTCCGATACGTCTGCACAGATTTGGTGCGCAAGCCTTAGCTACCGCCCGATACGCTCGCACAGCTTGGGCGCGAAAAGCCTTAGCTACCACCACAGCTTTGGTGCGAAAAGCCATAGCTACCGCCAACGATACGCCCGCACAGCTATCTGACACGACAAAGCTATAGCTACTGTCAACGATACGCCCACACAGCTATATGGCATGACAAAGCCATAGCGACCATCAACGATACGCCCACACAGCTATCTGGCACAACAAAGCCATAGCTACCGTAAACGATATGCCCGCGCAGCTAGGGGCACGACAAAACCATAGCTTCATCAATCCGCTCGCTCAACTTCGTATGTGTTAAGGCCTGGCAAACTTTTGCCACGGTTCCGCGTCCGTTCATTTGGTCTGCAGTACTAAGACACGATTTAGTCTTAATCACCAACTCGCTCGACTTTACACGACCAAGCTGCCAACACCGATTTCGACCTCGACGCTCCTGCGATGCAGTCCACGTAACGACTCGCTGTTACGGACTACGCTAGCATTGCATTATCTGGCCCACGTAACGACTCGCTGTTACGGGCTAGCAACCAGATCGACACACCCCCGGTTAACCCAACGTACTGTCAAAACCGGGATATCGATCTAACGACCACGACGCTCCAACAATACAGCATCCAGTCCACGTAACGACTCGCTGTTACGGACTGCCCTAGCATTGCAACAACTAGCCACGACGACTCGCTGTATCGGCTAGCAACCAAAACGACTCGACCGACCTCAGCTTCTCGCTACGATCGTCCAGCTGCATTCAACGACCCGACCGATCTCAGCTACCTGCAACGATCATCCAGCTGCATCCAACGACTCGACTGACCTCAGCTTACCCGCATCAAACATCTAGCTGTATCTCCATGACTCGACCTACGCCATCTACCCTCGTCGAACGTCCAGCTGCGCACATATACAACTCGACCATACCAGCTAACGACATAACCCATCCTAGCTGAAGACCACATACGACCACCATCGGACTTTACTTACACGTTTGTAATTCCGGCAATAAAATCGTCACTTTTGTTGTATCTGTTATCTCGCCTTTTGTCTTCCTTCATTGTCTCTAGCTGTCAACTATTCGCACGTTTAAACACTAAAATTCATTTGCGGGGTCGACGCGCTTATCGGCACAGTCTCCCCAAAGAAACTGTTACAGCCATAATAATGCTCTATGGAAACACGAAAGTCAAAATTCGCTCACCGGATGGAGACTCAGACTTCTTCGACCCTGTTGCTGGATATCTTCCAGGAGATACGTTAGCACCATATCTGTTTATAATCTGCCTAGATTACGAGCTTCGAACATCGATAGATCTTATGAAAGAAAATGGCTTTACCCTTTAAAAAAAGTTAAGAAGCTGACGATATCCCACAGAACTGTAACGGACGCAGACGATGCAGATGATATAGTGTTTCTTTTAAATACAACTACCCAAGCCGAATCCCTGCAGGGGCAGGCAGCAGGAGGCATGAGTCTCCACATGAATATAAACAAAACGGAGTACATGAGTTTTAATCAGGAAGGAGCCATCACTCTAAATGGCAGTTCTCTGAAATTATTATACGTTCAGGTACCTCGACAGTAGCGTCTCATCTACTGAAGTGATGTCAGTAGACTACTATTGATAGGCTTTCAATCATATGAAAATCAGATCTATTCGATAAAATTGACTTAGTGTTGAATCCAGTCCATGACAGAGACGTTGGATAAATACATGCTAATTACACATAGTTGGAGAGAGAATAGATAGAGTCATGTCTTTCCTATAAGACATTAGCATAAAGTAAGGCATAGCCAGCCTTATTCAGAATTTAAACCTGGCTAGTCAAGTTCATTTTCTATGATGATAATGTTTATATCACACACGCATCCACAGTTTAAATATATGTATATATATATATATATATATATATATATATATGATAAAAAAATAAGAGGAAAAGTGTATAAATCAAACACTTAAAACGGATTTAAACGTAATATTTCGTTCTTTATTAACAGAAGAACTTCCTCAGACTAAACATTTTTTTGCCATTTTCTACATTTTAGCTATTGAGGCAATAGATTAATAAATGGAGAATGTAAAAAGATATAAAGGAAGAGAAAGGGCCAAAAAGCAAGAGATAAATGAGGGAAGAATAAAGAGGACAGGATATCCATGAACCCTTGTCCTCCTTCATTTCCTCTTTCTTTTTTCTCTAAATAAACCTCTTGCCCACCCCCTCATATTTTCCTCTTTCTCATTAAAATTAATTCACCTCTATCTGGTCAAATCCCTGATGAAACCTGATACGCTTGGTGCCACCTACCTTCGAGGTCACATTCATAACTAAATGAACCCCTACCACCATCACTTAAACCTATATCTATTTTCCTCCTTGTTCTCCCCTTGTCTATCTCTTGTCTTTTGACCCTTTTCCTCCCTTTATACCTTTTTACATTCTCCATTAGTTTATTTTTCCTCAATTGCTAAAATGTAAGTAAAAGTAAAGTTGGTGACCGTAGTTGAGGGCGACCAGAAGGCTCTCTTTCCAATAGCAACTACAACGAGGTGTAGGGGAAGGTACTACTCCTTTCCCTGGATTGCTCCACTTTACCCTCAATACCTACCTTACATTGCTGAGTGTTAAGCAAGGAGGTATCAAGTACCATTTTTAAAGTCTTTGGTATGACGCAACCTGAGATTGATCTCAGGTCTCCCAGATAATTGGCGAACCCTCTACCCACTGGGCCAATGAGCCGGTTAAAATGTAGAAAAGCCCATTTTTTATAACACATAAACCATTGTAGGTTATTAATGCCAAATCCATTTTATACAGATAAAACAATTCTATTTCAAACAATTCTGTTTAGCATAAGTATAGTTTAATTCTATTTAACCCATAGATAACCCTATCAGGTGCTACCAATCTGGTCCAGACTGGACCTGGGAGTGATGGCAGTGAAGGAGTACTCCACATTCCCCAAAGCTCCAGGATAATTGGAACCTCACCATCAGATCGTTTAGAGTCATATCCAGGACACTGTTTAGGGTTGTCTTACCCCTTAGCAGAGAATTAGTCGATGTATTCTTCAGCTTCAGTCAACTGGGCTAAGTTTAGTCTGATGAAGTTCTGTTAATAAAGAACAAAATATTACCACTAAACCTGTTGTAAGTATTTGATATATATATATATATATATATATATATAAATTTGATTAGAATTTTAGTAATATTTATAAAGATTAGTAGCTTTTGGAAGCACTGAAAGCAAATATTAGATAAGTAAATAGAAATGAAAGTAAGAAATATTATAAAGCCAACCGTAAGGCTTTTGTACACAATCGACATCATTTTAAATATCATGATACACAAACAGGCAGAGGTCACGTCAAAATAATGTTGATCTGGTGAAATGGTGACCTTTTGCTTCTGTTCATGTTTTTCTAATTGCATTTTTCTCCAGCTTAGCAGGAAAAGTTCATCTGTAAACTGTTGTATTTCTTATTCTTATCTATAATCATCAAAAAGCAATAAATCTTCACAAAATTAACTTCTAAATTGCAATAATATTCATCTACCTATGAGCAGATATGTATATTTAAACTTAATTAGAAACATGATTTTTATACCTCTCTCTCTCTCTCTCTCTCTCAGTCTCTTTCTCTGGCAGTTTTAAATCTAAGAGATCATTCTACTGGACTTCATATATATATATATATATACTTGGGTCCCGTAGAATGATCTTCAGGATTTAAATCATTCCGCTGAGTTTTGTGTGAATATATTTAGTGCTACAAACAAAACAACAGCTGTGCAGCCAACAAACCCTTCATTAGATGATAATTCAGGGGCCAGGCATTGTTTCAATCCCAAAACATCATTACTACTAACCCAGAGCACACCAGCAGTATCTTACAATATCACCGGACATTGTTGGTTTTCGTTCACATCATATCAGATTCACAACTTTTCTATGATGAAGCATTATTTCAATCATGTAAGATCTGAATTATCTGATAAGATCATGTCATTACACAAAACATGAATGAAAAGATATATTTTTACTATACATGCAAAGCCAGTGTACAAAATCTTTATAAGGAATAATTAATCTAGTGATGTTACAGTAATTATTTCTGCACTATTTTTATAGAATTTTCAGCCCAAACGTTAATGTTGGTTGGTTGGTTGGTTGGTTTGTTGGGTTTTATGGCATATTAATCTTTGTAGGTTACTTAATGACAATTCCATTTTTATACAAATAATCAGTTCTATTTCAAACAATTCAGTTTAACTTGAGTATACAGTTTAATTGTCAAAAACATTTCTATTTCAAGCTATTCAGTTTTGTCAAACAGTTCTTATTCAACCAATTCAGTTTAGTATATGGACTGCGGGATCGTAGTAAGCAAGTTCGTACTCCAGTCCCGCTATTATGTTCACTTTCGGGCAAATACCCTTGGGAAAAATATGAACCCTCTTATCCTTCCAGCTATGGGTTAAAAAGTACCACTACTATTCTTCTAGGAGAATAGCTTTGGCATTAAATTACCTTCAAAGATTGATATGCCATTAAACAAAGAAACCAAACCAAACCAGTTTAGTATGAGTACAGATTTTGTTTACTCACAGTTAAATGTCAAAACAGTCCTATTTCAAACTATTCAGTTTCACATAAGTATGCAATTTAGTTCTGTTTGACCCATTGATAGGACCATATCAGGACTGGGAGCGATGGCAATGAAGGGGTACTCTGCATTCCTCAATGTTCCAGGATCACTGGAACCTCACCATCAGATTGTTTAGTGTCATATCTAAGACACTCGCTGGGGTAGTCTTACCCCTCTGCAGAGAAGCAGTTGGTGTATTCTACAGCCCCAGCCAACTGGGCTGGATGGTTTAGTGTCATATCCAGGACACTCGTTGGGGTAGTCTTACCCCTCTGCAGATATGCAATCAGTGTATTCTACAACCCTAGCCGACTGGGCAACCCAAAAGTTAAGGGTGTGTATTCTACACAAAAACTATATAATCAATTCTTTTGCTGGCCACATGCCTCACCATATTCTAAATAGAATTACCAAAAGTAAGTTATATCTATAGTCCATACCTATGTGTTTTCTGCTATTTCAGAGAAATATCTACTTGGCTGTGTGTATGTTTATAATTTTGTTACTTCTAACATGAGCTTATTTTCACCGTATTCTTGTTGGAGTTTTCTGTGAACATGTCTGTCAGTTTACTCTAAACACTGTGTAAATTTTGTGTTTTAACACATAATGTAAACTATATAAATTCTTATTTTTAGTCAATATAAACCAATGAAATGTTGAACTAGTGTTAAATTTTGGTTAAATTTTGTTTGATTTGGGTTTATGGCATATCAACCATTGTAGGTTATTCAATGATAAATCCTTTTTTATACATATAAACAGTTCTATTTCAAACAAATCAGTTTAGCATAGGTTTACTGGCTAATTCTATTTAAAAGCAATTCTATTTCAATTAATTCCATATACCATAAGTACTCAGTTTACATGTTAAAAACAGTTCTATTTCAAACTATTCAATTTAGTCAACAAAGTTAAATGGTTCCAAGCGTTGCTATGTATTACTAACAATTCAATTAAACATCAGTCATTTTTTACACACAGTTGAATGTAAAAACGGTTTTATTTCAAGCAATTCAGTTTAGCATAAGCACACAGTTTAGTTCTGTTTGACCCATAGATGAGACCCTTTCAGGTACAACAACTCCAAGTCAGAGTGGAACTGGGAGCATTGATGATAAAGGGGAACTTTGCATTCCCTAAAGCTCAAGCATTACTGGATCCTCACCATCAAGGACACTAGTTGGGGGCGGGGGGGGGGTCTTACCCCTCTGCAGAGAAGCAGTCGGTGTATTCTGCAATTCTAGCTGACTGGGCCAGGTTAAATTTAGCTGCCACAAATTTTTAAAAGTCAGTGCATATTATACACAAGAACTTTTTTTTAGAATTTCATCGTCCAACGTTAGTGTTGCATATTATAGATCATCATCATGATAATCATGTCGTGCCGCTAGCATGGATATCTCTGACCCCCTCTTGCCACTTCTCCCTATCGTTCATCGCCTCTAGCAGGTCTTCAGGGCTACATCCCGTATCGTCACATAGCTGCTGTATGTATGTTCGAGCTGGTCATCCTGCTTTTGTCCGGCCATATGTAGGGATCCATAGAAGTACATCACTTATGAGCTCATCCCTGCTTCTCCAGCAGTGTCCTGCATGTCTGGTTCATCTAGCTTGGATAGTTTTCATGATGGGAAGCAGGTGGCCGTATAGTTAGTGCCTTGTGGGGTGTTACCGCCAGGACTTGTTCAATATTGCTCACAGCATTCTTGTGTAATTGCCATCTAGCTTCTTCTCCAGCCGTTTAGTTAGCGTCCAAGTAGTGCATCCATACAGCAGTATTGATACGACCGCTGCTTGGAAGAAACTGTGTTTCATTTTATCGGTCAGGTCTGATTTCCATATTGATAGCTGATTTCCTATCGATAGCTGTCCATGCCTTCGTTAGCCGCGTGCCGGTGTTATACACAAATAATTACAGGAATCTAATCTAGATTGCATTACAAGATGATAATACCACTGGAAAGTCGAAACATCGTTCTATGTAATTCAAGTTCAAACAATATTTTATCTGACAACTGATTCCCATCTCCAAACGAATCCTATGTACTCTAGGGAACTCCTGACTCTAAATCCCTTCAATTGATTTACAAGTTCCGTATGAGATTTACCCTGTCATTAACACAGGTGACCAATTTTATTAAGGTGGTGCTACATTGTTTTCTGACTTAATGATGTAATTCTACACCCGCCCCGTGCATATCATGGGTATGTATCTTACTTCTTTGACGTGGTAGCATTTACATAGTCTTTCCAAATGATTACAAGTCTTTCCTAATGTCATTTGAACTTTCTCAGAAGTGTGTAGTAAATAATATTATGTACATATGCTGCTTCAAACAAAACAACAGCTGTGCGGCCAACAAAACTTTCATCAAAGGATAAATCTGTAGACATATATATGGTTGTGTGTGTGTGTGTGTGTGTGTGTGTGTGTGTGTGTGTGTGTGTGTGGTCAGCATTTCTTAGTTGACATATTTGATTAAACAGTATAGACATCTTTTGTCTACATATTTTTGCTTTGATCCTTTCAAGTAGCCATATGAATGTTATAATATCCGGCTGAAACTGGCTAATAAACCATCCGAAATTAATTGGTTCCCAAGTACTTTTCAACCCATCTTGGGCCATCATCAAAGGAAAGGGGGTATATCTTGCAAAAGCAATACAATCTTTGAAAGTACATTACAACTTTGTAAGAATTAAGCATTTAGTGTTTTGTTGTCGCGTTTGTTTTTAAACTTTCTTCTGTAAATAGCTACAGTAGTAATTTACGAAGCTCTTTGCTTCGATGTGGCACAAGGCCAAATGAATGGGGCACCCAATGAGACTCGAACTCACTCGTGTAGGTTTGCTAGTCAAGCTTGCTAACCGTTACACCACCAAAGGTGCCCTGTAAATAGCAACAGTAGCTAAAAACATTTGAGTACACTAGAACTGGATTCAAAATCCAGTACTCAAATGTCTTAAAAGGATCAAAACAAAATTATGTTGACAAAAGATATTTCTATTATTTAATCAAATATATATGTGTGTGTGTGTGTGTGTGTGTGTGTGTGTGTGTGTGTGTGTGTGTGTGTGTGTGTTTCATCCCTAATGGCCGCATCAGCACCTCACCATGGTGTAATTTAACTGATTTTGATGATCATTATTAATGAGTAGTGAATTTGATCCTCAATAGCTGCCCCACCCTTACGTCTTTGAAAGTAAGAATATATATAAGGCTGACTTATAATCAATTCACACTGAAAGCACTGGTTCCCACCAGTTCACCAAAATTGAACAGCAATGAATGCATTTACTCAACCCCTTCCACCATGAGCAGTAGGACAGATGGATTTGTTGTATACACCTTATTCTTTTTCTTATATTCATCCAGGATTCTCTGGTCTTCTATTTGAGACTTCTTCGGGTGGTCTTGGATTTATCTTGGTCATTGTGTCCACTTCTGTTCTTATAAATGGACACAAGGACTTTGTTTTATTTTTGATGTCTTTATTCATCCTAATTCCAACATCAACTGCACAGCCTGAGAGATTTTAGGGGTCTGTTCATTATGGCACCTGAACTACTCTCCCATTAAGTAAAGTTGGTGACCATAGTCGAGGGGGACCCGAAGGCTCCCTTTTCAATAGCTACTACAGTGAGGTGTGGAGAAGGGCACAACTCCTTTCCCTGGATTGCTCCACTTTACCCTTGATCCATACCTTATAATGCTGAGTGTTAAGCAAGGAGGCATCAAGTACCATATTTTGAATCTTTGGTATGGCTCGACCTGACCTTTGGCGAACTCTCTAACTGCTTGGCCAATGGACTAGTCAAAAACTCTCTCATTAACTCTATCTAATTGACCTGTTCTTATGATTAAACCAAACAATCAGAAAACATTTAAAAAGTTCAATTTTTATCCATCATATCACTGGTTATTTTCCCTGACTCTTCTTCTAACGAATTGTCAGTTAACTTTTGTATTTATATATTTTGAATTCTACACTTTGCATTGATAATCATTTTGAGGTACCATGTTACTTGATGCAATATTGTTTGTTTGTTTGGTTTGGTTTTATGGCATATCAACCCTTGTAGGTTATTTAACGCCAAATCCATTTTTATGTAAATAATCTGTTCTATTGAAAACAGTTAAGTTTAGCATAAGTACACAGTTTAACTGTCGAAAACATTTCCATTTCAAAGTATTTAAGCAGTTATATGTAATAATTCAGTTAAGTGTAAATACAGTTTTAATGTCGAAAAACAGTTCAATTTGAAATAATTCTGTTAAGCATAAGCACGCAGTTTAAGTGTAAGTAAGGTTAATTGTCAAAAACGTTTCTATTTCAAGCTATTCAGTTTACTCAATTCATTTTAGCATAAGTATGCTGTTAGTTCTATTTAACCCATAGATAGGACCCTATCAGGTGCTACCACTCCGGGCCAGAGTGGACCTGGGTGTGATGGCAATGAAGGGGTACTCCGTATTCCCCAAAGCTCCAGCACTGCTGGAACTTCACCATCAGATTGTTTAGTGTCATATCCAGGACACTCATTGGGGGGGGGTCTTACCCCTCTGCAGAGGTGCAGTCAGTGTATTCTACAGCCCCAGCTGACTGGGCAATGCAATATTGTGATTTGGCATCAAACTATCACATGTACTAACAGGAGCTCCACTGGAGTAACCTCATACTTGTAAAACCAGATCCAGAGTAACAACAAATTACACTGGAAAAATCAGTGAAAGTCTGTCGTAAAATTTGATGCTTGGCATGGTATTCTGAAAGAGCTCTAAAAATGTTAAAATAAGCAAAGCAAAATAATTCTACAAAATGAATAGGCAACCTATTCCTTATGTAACAAATTCATTCTTTTCTATGATTGATTAATGCAAAGTGAAATGCTAACTGCTTCATCCGTGATTTGAACTTGAGTCACTAATTCTATTTCTTTTAACCCTTATGTTTACTATTGAGTGACAACCCTATTGAATACTCTTTGTGAAACTTGGTCAAGCGAAATACCAACAAAAAATTTCTTCGATGAGTGATCACTTATAACAGAAGGTAACATAAACAATCTAAGCCCTGTATGCCAGTTAAGCAACACATAGTAAAAATGCACACACACACACACACACACATACACACATACACACATACATATATATATATATATTGTGTACTTAGGCAGCAAGTCGTTATCTAGGTATGTTCAGTTGAACACAGCAGAATGTTTTCTCTTTAAGATCTTCAAATGAAAATGTTCAAGTTTTCTTGTTATTTTTCTTATATCTAGGTCAAGGTGGTAAAGAAAGTGCCCAAGCACTTTCAACCATTTTCCTTGTTATCCGCAGAGGTAATGCTTGTTTGTTGCAGGGAGTTGTGGTGAGGTTTTATATTTATTTGGAGAGTTTTTTGTTGTTGTTGTATATATTTGGCTCATTCCGTTCAGAGGGGTGATTTGGTTAGTTATTGAATATAGTGTATAAATTTACATGTTCATTTCAAGAGTGTCTCTCAGGAAATAACATAACAGCTAATACCTACATAGGCCATTAAACAACCACACTCTCTCGTTGCCTTACATACCACCTCTCCAACATAAGTGCCTTAAAACAGCATCTAATGACAAAGGCACTGGCAAATTCAAATCCCTTGATGTAAGAAAGATCCGAATTAAAAATACAAAAATCATATATAAAAATAACAAAAAGGTGCCTGTGGTGTAGTGGAGGTGCTCGTGGTGTAATGGTTATCGTCATAGGAAATGGACACGACGACACGAGTTCAAATCCAGGACGAGACTGATTGCATTTCACATAGCACTAATACCCTTGGGAAAGGTATGAATCCAATTATTCTCTCTCCAGCTATGGATGAATAGTAGGTGAGGCAGCAAGTCTAGGAGAAGGAAAACTCTGAATTCAAACCTGTTAAACTTCACTTAAAAACTGACCTTGTGTCATATCCTGCCCAAGCGGAGGGGTTGGGTAAATATATATATAAAAATTACAATAAAAACCACTTTCTCATCCTTGAAGCAATAGCTGTTAAAAAAACTACTATAAATAAAATAGGATTCAATGCAGGTATTAACAAATTAAACATATTCAATAACTAACCATACCATCACTCTGAACAGTACAAGCCAAATATATACTAAAAAAAAAATCCAAATGAATATAAAACCTCACCACAACTCACAGCAACAAACACTACTCCTGATGACGACTGGCAAAATGGTCGAAAGTGCTTGGACTAGTGTGGGGTACTTTTTTCCCCACCTTGACCCAGACGTAAGAAAATGACAAGAAGACTCGAACATCTTCACTTAAAGATCTTAAAGAGAAAACATTCCACAGTCTTCAACCGAACATGCCAATATATATATATATATATATATATATATATATATATAAATAAAAATAACATTAATATCTCACTTTATCATACATATTTACCAAAATTACATGAAAATATCTTGAAATACTACAGATTAAATTTATTCAAAGAAATTGCCATTGGCTTCAACCACAGCTAGAAGAATACAGAATTTCCTGAAAGCCTTTTTAATGGTCTCCTTGGTTAGATTTACAGATGTTGGCATTATCTTTGCCTTCAATTCATCTTTGGTATTGCACAAAGTGTTGTTGGTCTCCCGCTCAACCATGTCTCATACATAATAATCAAAGGGATTGTGGTCTGTGAAGTTTAGTGGCCAGATGTTAGAGGTGATGTTGTCACAGAAATTTTCTGATAGCCAAGACCAGGTTCCCCAGTTTGTGTAGTATGGAACAAACTCAATAAAAGTTTAATTACATATATATATATATATATATATATATATATATATATATAAACTTTCATTGAGTCTGTTACTCAAAGTTTCATGTAGAGATCATCATCAGATGTCTGATGATTGTGTACTTCCTGTGAGACTGAATAACAGACTCAGTGAAAGTATAATTTTCATATTTGAGGTTTTAGACCACATCTGCTTTAGTAACAGCGAGTACTTTTTGTGCATTTTTTCCGACTTGAATTTTATCAACTTTTATCTATCTATCTATCTATCTATCTATCTATCTATCTATATATATATATATATATATATATATATATATATATATATATATATAAATACTCACAATCTTTTATCTACTTTTATTATCTATCTATCAATCTATCTGCTCACATTTTTTTATATATGTATATACTCTGTGACTGACTTGTTAATCTCTTTGCTCTGAGAATGACTTCACTTTTGAATGGCCTGATATACAATTTTCCTTTTATATTTTTCTAGCTGAAATAGATGCTATGCCAATATTTGATACCATGGATACAGCAGTAGATATTCAATATATGTAATAATGAACTCAAATATTCTATTAAGAAATGGCAACAAAAGATATTATGAATATTGAATAGTCTCTTCTTTTTTTTTTCCTTTACAAAAAATCTTTTTGTGGCGTATAGTCCAAATAATGAATCATACTATCGAATATTTTATTGATTGTAAAATACAAATGACTGCTTTATTTTTTTTAATTTGAATAAGATAGAAGCATATGTTTATGTGCAAAACCTTTACGTACAGTGATCTCTTCTTTTCTCTCCTTTTTTTTATTTATTCATTTTTTTTTTTTTTTTGCTGTTATCTGTAAAATCAACTATCAACTTCTCATATCTGTCTACTGCTCTTTTGTCCAGCTATTACCTATGTGGGGATTAATTAAAAGAAAAGAAATTTTTAAAATTTAGCAGTTTATCACATGCGTTGTATAGGCAGCTGGCTAAAAAAGATGTGACCATGAGAATTTGGGAGAACATCCAGGATTTTATATAATCAGGAAGTTTGAGAAAGGGTTTCTGGGACTCATGTAGCACCCTACTGGCCGCTAATAGAAATTATCTCAGGAAGATAATAATTTTTTGCATCTCTATGGTAGTAATTAGTGAAAAATAAAAATAAACTTGAGTTTTTCTTAAGTTGTCAATGTATCTAAGATTCATGAAGGTCCAAAACATCAAGGATCAATGTATAGTATCTGTTTTCAATCAGCTTCAATTCAAGCCAAGAAGGGGTTAAAAAAAACTTATTGTTCCTGGCAGCAACACCCCACAAGGCACCTACTATATGGCCACCTACCTCCCATCACGAAAACTATCCAAGTCAGACAAACCAGACATGCAGGACACTGCTGGAGAAGCAGGGACGAGCTCATAAGTGATGTACTCCTATGGACCCCCACATATGGCCAAGCAAAAGCAGGACGACCAGCTCGAACATACATACAGCAGCTATGTGAGGATACGAGATGTAGCCCTGAAGACCTGCCAGAGGCGATGAACGATAGGGAGAAGTGGCGAGAGAGAGTCAGGGATATCCGTGCCTGTGGCACGACATGATGATGATGATGATGATGATGATGATGATGATGATGATGATCTATGATCTTGACGCCATTATACTGCCGTGATAATCTATAATATTATTCTAGCATTCCAGCAAACAAATTTGCACATTTGTCTTTGGATTTCTTAAGGATTATTTGAACACATTAGATTCTCATTATAATATAATTCTGTTTGGTTTTGAAATAACAAATACTTATAGATATATAGATGCATGAAGATAATCTAGTTAAATCTTATTAATTCTTTAAATAGCATTATTAGATTTGGGGTTTAATCTAAATTCTTTCTATTTGTTCGATAATTTATATAATTTTAAGATTATCTTGATAATTTCTTTTTGTAAAATTCATAACTATGGAATTACTGTTGATACTTTTCAGAGATGGGGTATGGGACCCACTGACCATGCACAAAATTTATTTTAGGAAATCAAGAAAAAATCTAAAATATACAGTATTGGACAAAAACGCCCCAAACAGCTAACATAAAAAAAATTATTAAGACAATTGATGTAGTTTATGACAAGTTAGGACAATTTATGATCATTTGATATTTGGTCGGTTATCCATTCATATCAATAACTGCCTGACAGCATCTGGTAACACGTTCAAAAAGTGATTGACAAAGGTCATGATGAAGAATGGCAGTTCAATTTCTTTGCAATATTGCGAAGTGACAGTTCACAATCATTGTATGTCACAATCTAACATTTTGTGAATTCAGACAACTGCTTACAAGCCATTAGCCAAGGACTAATCAAAAATTAGGATTTCAAATCAAAGAAAAAAAAATTCTAAGAAATTTCTTATTTTTTGGTATTTCTGAGAATTTTCTTTTCATAAAATTATGAATTTTCCTTACATCCAAGGGAACTTTGACAATAATAATCAAAGAAAATAATCTCTTCCTATGTGTGTCTAAGCCATTGATGTTTCATCAAAATTTGAGGCAATACAAAAAAATGGTTCAATTTTTTTCACTACCTGTTTTTTTTGGGGGGGGGTTAAATACTGTTAACTAAAAAAAGTTCGTAGGCTGACCAAGATTCTCTCATGGAATGTGACCAAAGGAGGTTTATCTTGCAACATAGTCTCCCTTGTGATTGACACACTTCTTCCATCAGTGTTGCAGTGCTTGGGTGCAATTGGTCAAAAAAATCAACAAGTAAATATGACATTATCATATGAACTTTTTAGCCCATTCTTAAAACAAATTTAAAGAAAAAAAGTTTTTTTCTGAATATTTCCAAACTTTTTAGAAAATACATTAAATTGTAATTTCTTCAAAAATAGATAAATGCTGAAATTTATATTGAAATTGAGTTGGTGATCTTCAGATTTTTGGTAGACTTTTAAAATTGAGATGTGATAAATCAACAAGTTAATTTTTATACAAATTATCACATATAAACCTTATTTTATAGCATAACTTTTCAAATATAAAATTCTCGATTTTTCAGATTTTTTTAGAAAGTCTGAAGAGGTTCCTACATACATTCATAAGAGGGACAAATTTAATAATTTGCCAGTGAGACCGGGGAGGATATGCTACCACAATACGTGTATATGATCTTTATTCTTTTGGTAAAAATATGGTACCATTTTTTGAGTTTTTGGTATGACTCAACCTGGGATTGAACCCTGGTTTCCCAGACCATTGGCAAACACTCTAGCCATTATGCCAGATTAAACAGTTCTGTTTGATCCATAAATAGGACCATAACAGTTACTACTACTCCAGGTCAGAGTGGACCTGGGAGTAATGGCAATGAAGGGGTAATCCACACTCTCCAGAGCTCCAAGACTGGAACCTCACCATCAGATACAGTTTTATATCATTTCAGGACACTCATTGCAGGAGACAGTATATTCTATAACCTCAGCCAACTGGACTTTTTAACTTTGTTGCTTTATATTGCAATTCACTCAAATTGAACAGAATGTTATCGACCACTGTGACAAGTTCTTATTGAGATAACAAATAACATGTGCACATCTAACTTTCTTGACACATTCAATCACTGTGACTTTCTCATCCAATGAAAGCCAAGCTTTCAACTGACCCCAAACAGTCAATTAAACTTTGCTAACACCTTCATGATTTGAATCTTTTTAAACTATCTACACTACATCACCAATAATAGATACTTGGTCTGTTATTTGTCAGCTGTCACTTGATTCCCAATAAAAGCTTCTAGATATTATTGGTGAGAAATTTCAGATACAGCCATGTTTATGATTAGTTGTTAAATTTCCAAGAGACAAAAAAGAAAAAAGATTGATGAAATAATATAAGAACTTGATCTAAAAAGTTGAAATGGTCAGCAGTGGGAACAATACTTGTTACCTGGTAAAATAACAAGAAAACTGCTCGTTAGAGTAATAAATAATGAATATATTAGGAGTATACTTGATTGGTCAGTTCACAAAAACCTTTGTTGGTCAATATCTGAATAAAAAACAATGAAAGACAAAAAACAATATCAGGCCATAGACATAAATTGAAGTCAATAGATTTTCTTTCTTTTTGGTAAGATTTCACCATTAAACTTTTATCTATCTTGCTTTTGTTTTTTTGTTAATGCTTTTTTTATGGGGGAGTGTATTCTAAAATATTTCATTACAAAATAGAGAAAAAATATAAGAAAGAAAAAAGAAGAGAAGAGAAAATAAAACAGTAAAGAAAGTAAAAGGTTTCAGGATACACAAGATTGATTGATTGATTGATTTTAACAGCACATCAATCTGTTTAGTGTTATTTTATGCCTTGAGACAAGAGAATTGCATTCATTGTTTATATTTACATCTTTTGTATAGTTTCTTAGGTTGGTTGGTTGGTTGGTTGGGGTCGGTTTTACGGCGTATCAACTCTTTTTGGGTCATTTAACGCTGAATTTAATTTCAAACTTAATATAAGTATAGGTTTGGTTTGGTTTCTTTGTTGAATGGCATATCAACCTTTGTAGGTTATTTAATGCCAAATCTATTCTCCTAGAAGAAGAGTAGTGGTACTATTTAACCCATAGCTGGGAGGATAAGGGGGTTCATACCTTTCCCAAGGGTATTTGCTAAAAAGTGAACGCAATAGCGCGACTGGAGTATGAACTCGCGTACTACGATTCCGCAGTCCATCACTTTAACCATTGCACCACAAGGACACCCCTTTAATATAAGTATAGTTTTTGTTTACAAACAAGCATTGGTATGTATCACTAACAATTCAATTAAACAGTCATTTGTTTATTCACAGTTTACACACAGTTAAATGTCAAAAGAGTTCTATTTGAAACAATTCAATTTAGCATAAGTACACAGTTTAGTTCTATTTGACCCATAAATAGGACCCTATCAGGTGCTACCACTCCGGGCTAGAGTGGACCAGGGAGCGATGGCAATGAAGAAGAATTCTGCATTCCCCACAACTCCAGCATTACTAGAGCCCTACCATCAGATTGTTTAGTGGACACTCATTGTGGTAGGGTCTTACCCCTCTGCACAGATGCAGTTGGTATATTCTATGTTTCTTAGGATTTTGCAGATGGTTAGATATCAAGCATTCCTTTCAGATACTGTTAATTTGCAATCTGATTTATTTGACCCATAAATAGGACCCTATCAGGTGCTACCACTCCGGGATAGAGTGGACCAGGGAGCAATGGCAATGAAGAAGAATTCTGCATTGCCCACAACTCCAGCCTTACTAGAGCCCTACCATCAGATTGTTTAGTGGACACTCATTGTGGTAGGGTCTTACCCCTCTGCACAGATGCAGTTGGTGTATTCTATGTTTTTTAGGATTTTGCAGATGGTTAGATATCAAGCATTCCTTTCTGATACTGTTAATTTGCAATCTGATTTATTTGACTCATTGATAGGACACTAATTTTTGTCACTTTAGGTCAGAATGGATCTGGGAGAAATTGCAAATAAAGTAGTGACTTCACACTTCCCAGATTTCTAGAAGTGGATGGTTGGTTGGTTGGTTGGTTGGTTTGTTGGTTTTATGGCATATCAACCTTTGTAGGTTATTTAACGCCAAATCCACTTTATGTAAATAATCTGTTCTATTTAAAACAATTCAGTTTAGCATAAGTACACAGTTTAATTGTCAAAAACATTTCCATTTCAAACTAGTCAAGCAGTTATATGTAACAATTCAGTTAAGTGTAAATACAGTTTTAATGTCAAAAAACAGTTCTATTTCAAATAATTCAGTTAAGCATAAGCATGCAGTTTAAATGTAAGTACGGTTTAATTGTCTAATACATTTCTATTTCAAGCTATTCAGTTTAATCATACAATTCAGTTTAGCATAAGTATGTCGTTAGTTCTATTTGACCCATAGATAGGACCCTTATCAGGTGCTACCACTCCAGGCCAGAGTGGACCTGGGAGCGATGGCAATGAAGGGGTACTTCACATTCCCCAAAGCTCCAGCACTGCTGGAACCTCATCATCAGATTGTTTAGTGTCATATCCAGGACACTCATTGGGGGGGGTCTTACCCTTCTGCACAGAAGCAGTCGGTGTATTCTACAGCCCCAGCCGACTGGGCAATCTAGAAGTGAAGTCTTATCATGAGATACGGTTTAGTGTCATACCCCGGACACCTAGGTCAGAATGGGCCTGGAAATAATAGCAATGAATAGGAGACTCTACACTTCCCAAATCTCTAGAAGTGGAGCCTCACCACTGGGTGTAATTTAGTGTCATACCCCAGACACCTAGTTCAGAATGGGCCTGGAAATAATAGCAATGAAGAGGGAGTGAAGAACCATTTTTAAAAGAAGAGAAAAAGCAAGAAACAGAAAAAAATGGGGGAAAGAAAAGTGGGAAGGAAAATTAAATCTAAAATCTAGAATGCTTAGATTATTTATGTAATACATAATGCATATATATATATATATATATATATATATATATATATATATATATATATATATATATATATATATATATAATCATTTAAACACACATATTTGTATATATGCATAAAGGATATTCATCCACTATATGTATATATATATATATATATATATATATATATATATATATATATATACATGTCTACATACTGGAAAGCAAGAAAGAATAAAAACCGGCAGAAGGAAAATGGGATAAAGTTAAGAAAAGAAAAGAAAGCAGAAAATATGGATGATACGCGTTGTGGTCAAAAGGTTTGAGGACTGAAGCTTTAAATTTTTTCATATTTTTAGTTTTAATATCTAAATAATGTATGCACAGTTGAGTAGCTTATACAATAAAGATGACATCTAGATATTTAGACTGCTGTAATAGAGATCGACAAGTCTCTTTCAATTTGAAAAAACAGTAAACAAATTTGAGCTTGTCTCAATACTTTTTGAACAGTAGCTTCTTTTATTTTGCAAAATTAAGGATTGTGCAATTGCAACATCTGCCATATTCACCAAACTTAGAACTCTGCACAACTTTTTCTTGCTTCTTAAACTGAAACTTAATCTCAAAAGTAAGTCGCGCTATTACGTTCACTTTCAGGCAAATACCCTTAGGAAAGGTACGAACCCCCTTATCCTCCCAGCTATGGGTTAAATAGTACCACTACTGTTCTTCTAGGTAAATAGCTTTAGCATTAAATAACCTGCAAAGGTTGATATGCCATTAAACAAAGAAACCAAACCAAACCAAACCAAACCAAACCATCAAAAGTAAGATTTGAGGATGTGGAAAACATTAAAAAGAATACAACAGAGCAGTGACAGATCATATCAAAAGAAAAGTTTCAGAGGTCCTTTGACCAATAAAAAACTCACTGGAATAATGTCATTTGAATGGCAAGGGGACTATTTTGAAGAAATTTTATTCATAGTTCATTTTTAACTTGTTTGTTTTGATTTCTTTGTTTAATGGTATATCAAGCTTTGTGGGTTATTTAATGCCAAAGCCATCCATCTAGAAGGACAGTAGTGATACTATTTAATCCATAGATGCAGGGATGAGGGGGTTAAATACCTTTCCCAATGGTATTAATCTGAAAGTGAAAGTAATGACATCACTAGAGTTTGAACTCTCTTCCAATTATGTCACAGCCCAGGATATTAGCCACTACACCACGGGGACTTCCTCACAAAAGAGTTAGGTAATACAAACAATATATAAAAGATAGAAAAAAAATTGTCTTGTAATTATATATATGATACGCTAAGACAGAGCGGTTTTTGTTTATTTGTTAGTTTGTTTTCATTGTTTGTTTGATTTGGTCAGAGGTAATTTTTTTGCTAAAAGGGTTAAGAAAATGTCTTTGGAAAAATCTATACTTTATTTATATTCTTTTTTCTATGTGTCTGTATTTTATATAATAAATATTTCCCCCCTTTAAAGCGACTGTCTTTGACATTTCAAAAATGATATTAGACATTTTATTTTTTTAAGTGCAGTTCACAATAATTACTTTAATAAATGCTTGTGTAGGAGAAGGAAAACTCTTAAAAATTGGCCTTGTGTCCCATTCTATTCATGATGAAGGGACTTAGTGAATATATGCAATCATATATGATTATGTGCCAGTGTATGAAACTGTTTATTGTTTTATGACAATAATTTGTGTCTTGAAAGATATTTTCAATAACCCGGCACCTCCTAAACAGTAAATATCATTACACTCTGTTCTGCTCAAAACGTTCATAGAGAAATTGGAAAACAAGGCTTTATTGTTAATGAACTCTTGACAATTATAACTAAGTTCCTGGCAGGGTTTACCGCTATTGATTGCAGCCAATGAATGACGGAGTTGGACAAAGACCATTCAGAACTGCAATGTACTAGCAGATCTTATCTCTTATCAAAGTCCTTCAAAACAAAGACAACTCCTTCCTTCAAATAGACAAGGTTGATTATGCATGAATGCACTGTTGGTTAAAAGAATTTCATTATCTGTTGTTTGATGGCTATGTATTTACCCAACCCCTCTGCAAGGGGCAGGATGTGACACAAGGTTAATTTCAAAGCCTGATTTGAATTCAAAATTTTTCCTTTTTCTAGACTGGTTGCCTAACCAAAGCTAAAGAATCAAGTCTGCCCTACTATGTACCCATAGCCGTTGGGTGAGGGGTAAGAGCATTTGTACAGTAAAACACAAACAGCCTAATCCAGGTTTTGAACTTGGATAGCTAATTTCATTCCCAAGATAATAACCATTAGTGTGCTTCATATTGCTTGTGCCTACATTGTCAGAACTCTTTATGGGCTCAGATATGGTCCGTCCAAAAATTCCTCACTGCCTAATCCCATGTTCAGTTTCTATCTCCCACTGTGGTCAGTACAAATTAATGAGTGATACTGTGAATATTTATATAGCTGTCAATTTACAAAAATAAAAAAAACAGTTATAGTAACTTCGAATCAAAGACTCTCTCCCACTCCCTCTCCTTCTCTCTCTCTCTCTCTCTCTCTCTCATTCCAGGCACATTTTTTGAGGACATTATGGAGGTGTTTCTTGACTTTCTTTCCTCCACCCACCTTGGGATTATCTGCTTGTGAACACCTCACCATACAGGATCTGACTAGGGAAACAAGATTCAAGCATCCTTATGATATGTTCAATTTAGCGTAGCTGATATCCAATGATGAGAGCTTTGATACTTATGGGTCCAGTCTTTCATAGTGCCCCATGTAAATATTAGCAATGAACAGCTAGTCATTTACTAAGATTAACTTAGTTTAGCTCAAGCCAAGAAATATAGAACACCCAGTATGAATCAAACTCACTCTCAATGGCTTCCGAGTTCAGCCTTCTCACCTTTACACTACATCAGTGATCCAAACAGATATTTTGAAAGAGCCATATTGGCTAGAAGTTTGCCAGACTAGAATATAAGACTAAAAACTAACTGGGTTTTTTAACTGACATTCTAGCAATTCCTGTATATATAATAAAATTTCAGTTTCTTTGGTGTAGAAGAAAAGTAACTTTTCATTAAAAAAAATTGATGCCCAACTGATAGAGCTTAGAATATGCTGATGGCGAGACTCCAATTTTGAAGATCTTAGGAGTGTGGAGCAACTCTTTATTGCAATTGCTCCCAGGTCTACTCTGACCTGTTAGCGTTCCATCTGTGGAGGTGCCCGTGGTGTAATGGTTATCGTCGTAGGAAACGGACACGGCGACATGAGTTCAAATCCTGGAAGAGACTGATTGCATTTCACATAGCACTAATACCCTTGGGAAAGGTATGAATCCAATTATTCTCCCTCCAGCTATGGGTAAATAGTAGGGCAGACTAAGTGAGGCAACTAGTCTAGGAGAAGGAAAACTCTGAATTCAAACCTACTAAACTCCGCTTAAAAATTGACCTTGTGTCATATCCTGCCCGAGCGGAGGGGTCGGGTAAATATCATTAGAGTTCCATTTGTCGTTCAATTTGATCTGTTTAAAAATCATTCATGTAAAAAAAAAAACTGTTAAGAAACCATTGCACAAAAAATGTAAATATATATGTTCAATGAACCTGATTCCCTAACCCCTAGGCATGAAATAATTCTAGATGGTTGACATGGCATTAAAATCAATCAATCAATGATATAAAAAAATGGTTGAGGATATACTTATTTACGAGTGATACTGAAAATGTTTATGGAGCTGTCAATTTACAAAAAAATTAAAACCCCAAAAAACAATACTAATAACTTAGAATTATATTAAGACTCTCTCTCTCTCTCTCTCTCTCTCTCTCTCTCTCTCTCTCTCTCTCTCTCTCTCTCTCTCAGTTAAATATCAATAAATTAGATTTATGTTTGTGAGGTCAAGTAATAACTGTGAGTCAAAGACCTCAAAATAAAAATTAAAGAAGAAATAAAAAAAATTTTTAAAAAAACAGGCATATAAAGCAGTTTAGAATTGTTAATCAAAGTAAATGATCTTATGATAGCCACACGTCAAATCAATATATCTACTTTAAAAAAAAAAAAAGCTGTGATCTAGTTCAACTCTAGACTGTATCATCCAAGTGTACATGGCAGAAAAATCAATTTTAATGATTATTGGCTTTTGTTTACCCTCAATGTACTTGGCCATTTTATTGTATCAACTGGGTTCACTTTCATTAGCTTCTATTATTTGCTACTTATAACGATAAGTATTATTTTATTATGAGGTTCATATTATCATCATCATCATCACTATAACCAAGAATTGGCTTTCTAATAATAAATCGGTTTGATTTCTTTTCATTTAATCTCACAATGTATGAATACATAATTTAAATAACTTCATCCAAGTACTGCAGCAAAAACAGCAGCAGTGTCTCCAATAAATTCTACATCTGATGATGACACTTGAGTTAGGCATGGTTTCAGGGCCAAATCATCATTATCACTAAAATCTGCTATATAGAAGCTATTCTATGGTTATTATAGAAAAAAAATAATAATATTATATAAAAAAAATAACAATAGATAATATTATAGAATAAATAAATACTGTTTGCTTGTTCATTTTCGTTGTTTAATGGCATATCAACCTTCTTGCGTTATTTAATGCCAAATTCATCCTTCTAGAAGAAGAGTAGTGGTACTATCTTATCCAAAGCTGGGAGGATAAGAGGGTTTATACCTTTCGCAAGAACATTTGTCCGAAAGTGAATGTAATAGCATGGCTGGAGTCTGAACTCACTTACTATGATCACACAGTCCAGCGCTTTAACCAATACTCCAAGAGGACACCCCCCAAATAAATACTCTCATCATCAACAACCAAGCATGCTGATAGCATGAATTCCTTTCACTCTCTCTCTCTCTCTCTCTCTCTCTCTCTCTCTCTCTCTCTCTTTTGCACCATCAGTCCTTATCAGCTATTACTTTTTGGTAAGTCCTTAAGACGGCACTCAGTGTCCACACAGAGTTGATGAATATACGTTTTTGCTGGTCAGGCAACATTGAAATATCCATGTGTATGATTCCATTGAAGAATGCCACTTATAAACTCATCCTTACTTCTTCCATACCAAGTATGTCTTGTTCATCTTGGATGGTTTGTGTGATGGGAGGTTAGTGGCCGTACAGCTGGGGTTTTGTATGTTACTACTTCCAGGATTTGTTCAAAACAAGATCCTTGTGTAGTTCTCATCTAACTTTTTCTCCAGATGTTTCATTAGAATCCAAGTGGTGCAACCATACAAGAGTACTCACACAGCTGAAGAATTACCATAAATTAGGTCATACATGAGAGATAAATGTTATAGAATATAGAGTGAAAATGCTAAGATGCTGCGAATCAAACAGACCATCCAATCTAGGCCAAAAAACTGAACTTCAATATTGTGAACAAGAAGAAAAAAATTTCATTGTCGATTGAGCTGTTCCAGCAGACCAGAGAATGAAAAGAAAGCAAAAAACTAGATAAGCAACTTGAGGTTTTCCAAGTCTTGGAAAAATTCAGGAACATGATAAAAAAAGTGCCAGTCATCACTAGAGTACCAGGAACTATCTATCTGAAAAAGTCTTGCCCGTGGTGTAATGGTTATCGTCATAGGGAATGGACACGGCGACACGAGTTCAAATCCTGATTGCATTTCACATAGCACTAATACCCTTAGGAAAGGTATGAATCCAATTATTCCCCCTCCAGCTATGGGTAAATAGTAGGGCAGACTAGGTTCTTCAGCCTTGGGGGGGCAACTAGTCTAGGAGAAGGAAAACTCTGAATTCAAACCAGTTAAACTCCGCTTAAAAAATTGACCTTGTGTCATATCCTGCCCGAGCGGAGGGGTCGGGTAAATATGATCTGAAAAAGTCTTGCAAAAAGGCTGAAAGGACTGAAGAATCATAGAAAGGTCTTAAAAAACACCCAGATAGCAGTTCTTTTGAAAATAGGATACTGAGAAGGGGACTAGAAGCCAGAGGAGACTTGTTATCTCTCAGTCTCTACAGTAAGCCATTACTGCTTACACATTTCAACAGGCCTCTTCCCGGAGGTGTTTCAGTCCTTGATGGGATACAGACTCAAACATGAGATCTGGTTGGTGAAGAAATCTCTTCATCACTTCAACCACTCTCCCATAAGTATAATATTACTATTCTGTCACTTTTTTATGATTACTTTCGTGCAAAGTGTTCAGATGAACTCAACATTCTTGTGTCACCAATCTGGAAGTTTCCACTCATCCTTCATTTATAAACTGTTAAAGCAAATAGAAATAGTGCCTCTGCTCAGGAAGTGACAACCTTGAAGTGAAATGGCACAGCTAAGACTTCAAACAAGGAAAGAGCATAATGTCTGACCGATTATACAGATTGTTGTATTAATAAGTTCTACAAATACTTAATGTAAATATCCCCTGTCCTTGACACCATTTCTACTCAAACAACCTCTTCCTAATACTGGTATGGGAATTACGAAGGAAGATATTTAGCTGAGTCACCACTCACCAAGGACTAATATTAGTATTAGTATATCCGTGATATGCTAACACTGAACACAACAGATGGAAAGACGATATAAATGCATTTCTACAGTCAAGAACATTTAATATTTCATATACATAATATACATACCAATGGTATTAAGAAGAAAGAATGCACAAACATGTCTCAACAGATAAAAGTATACATATATTATTCCATATACAAGCAGTATGCAGAAAATTTATAAAACATTAAAAAGCTTACTTGTTAAGTGTTGGTAAGATGACCAGGTGGCTTTACTGTTCTCTGGCAAAGTCCAAAACAACATCTCTCCTGTTCAAAGAACAGAAGCAAAAGAGGTTCAGAATGGGTTTCTGGAACTGTGATGTCCGACCCAACAACAGATGCTCCCATTCTTTAAGTAAGTTGGCTGACTGTAGCCGAGGGCAACCCAAAGGTTCACTTTCCCATAGCTACAACATTAAGGAGTAGGTTTTGAGTCTTTATGGCCCTAACTGGGACTGAACTCTAGCCCCCAAGACTATTGGCGAACACTCAAGCCAACATGCCAATGAGCCAGACAACTATATATATATATATATATATATATATATATATATATATATATATATATATATATATATATATATATATATATTACAACTCTGTCTGGTTGTCACTATCTCACTTGATAGGTTTGTGGTAGACCAAATGTAGTATAATTTGGAGAGTGATCAAGCTATTATAAGCATCCCAGCTATTAAGTATATATAAAAACTAATATATGTTTCTATATATATATATATATATTGTATATTATTTTACTATAGACATGCATTGAAAACCAAGAAAAAATGGATGGTTAAGGGCCAAGAATTAATGCGAGTATTATTCAGAGAATAAAGGTTAAACTGCTATCATCATCTTCATCATCGTCATTATATAATTTCCTAGTCCTCTCTTTATCCAAGTGATAATTGGTTGGCTTGGCAGGTTTCTTGTTGTCTTCATCAGCATCATAGTTTAGATCATTTCCATTTCGCTTTGAATTTCTGCTCATCCCACACATAAGAAGGCAGATAAATAAGTCTAAATAATCTAATATCTAGTTATTAACTGGATGTTGTCTGAAATTTTCAATGTATATAAGTATTATTCATTATTGAATTATCTTTATTGATAAGGAAGGAGATCATGTTATAGAATTAAATATTTATCATACTTTTTGCATAATTAGAATATCACACATCTATCTATCTATCTATCTATCTATCTATCTATTTATCAACTGCATATACACATACACACATTAGATAAATAGTGTGTACATGCACAAACATATATATGTTTACATAAACATACAGTTTTCTATCTAATGCATATATATATATATATATATATATATATATATATATATATATATATTATCTAATACACATATTTATTTGCATGTACATACATAAAGATCATTTATCCAATGAATACAAACAGATATATATCCTATTCATCTAACACCCCCCCATACACACACGTGTATATGTACATGTAGATTATATATCTAATGCATATATACATATATACATTTATAGATACAATTTATCTCACATACACATGCACACATACACATATATATATATATATATATATATATAGAGAGAGAGAGAGAGAGGGATCAAAACAATTTAGCATTACCAGAAGTTGATTTTAGAGCTTAAGATAAATGCAGAAACGAAATAAAAGGAAAGTGAAAAAAAAAAAAAATCGAAAACCTAACCCTTTAAAAAGTTCAAAGGTTAAATAGAAAAAGTGCAGCGATGAAAAATGCCCCAATAACCTATAAGTCTATATGCAGCATCTTGTATGATGATGATGATAATAATAATAATGATAATAATAATAATAATAATAATAATAATAATAATAATAATAATTATACAAGAGCAAAATTGATTTTTAAGCACCAATGGTTCTATAGCCTTATTGGATTAATGATTATGCCCGATTCAATTTGCTATAACCTAAGACACCAAAAATCTATGCAATGTGAGAATTACAATTGTATATAGAATAATTAAAGCATTGGGAACTTTCCTAACATATTGGTCTAGTGGGTAGAGTGTTTGCCAATGGGCCAGGAGAGCAGGGTTCAATCCCAGGGCGAGTCATACTAAAGACTCAAAAATGGTACTAGATATCTCCTTGCTTAACACTCAGCATTATAAGATACAGATCATGGGTAAAGTAGAGCAATCCAAAGAAAGAAGTTGTGCTCTACCTTACCCCTTGGTGTAGTAGCTACTGAAAAGGGAGCCTTTGGGGGAGGGGGTCACCCTCGACTATGATCACCAATTTAATTTTATATATATGCAAGGATCTTTCCATAAATAAGGAGAATGTTTTTGAAAAAACTAAATGAATCTTTTTTCAGAATTTCTAACATAAATATAAACTCTACATTGTTTATAGCAAAAATTATTTTAATCTCACAAAAATATTCGTTTGAAGGCTATTTAAGATGATGGTAAATCAAACATAGTGCTTGAAGCGCTTGAACAGAGGTCTCTCATCAATTTTTTGGTGGTTGAAAAGTGTAAACCATGTGAAATTTACAGAAGAAAGCGTGATATGTATGAAGAAGCATATCTTAATAAAAAAAATGTTTACAAATCAGTTTGTCAATACGAGCCTAAGTAAAAAAAACAGTCCAGGGAGTAGAAACACACCCGGTTCCAGATGCAACAGTCTTTAAAGAAGGTCATGCTGTCTTTCTCCTGGAATATGAAGGGATCAATCATTATTGATTTCCTTGAAAAAGGTGCAACTGTAAAAAGTGCTTCCTATTTCCAAGTCTTTAGGCAGAATTCATCTTATCTATTAAATGATTCCTAATGGTTGGTTGGTTGGTTGGTTGGATTTTATGGCATATCAACCTTGGTAGGTTATTTAATGCCAGATCCATTTTTATTCTGTTAATCAGTTCAACCTATCAGGTGCTATCACTCTAGGCCAGAGTGGACCTGGGAGAGATGGCAATAAAGGGGTATTTTGCATTCCCCAGAGCTTCTGCATTACTGGAACCTCACCATCAGATTGTTTAGTGTCATATACAGGACACTCGTTGGGGGGGGTCTTACCCCTCTGCAAGAAGCAGTCAGTGTATTCTACAGCCCCAACCAATTGGGCAAATGATTCTTGAATATGTATAGATATATAAGGAGTTAACTGCATTTGGTATAAGATGAAAAGGGCTTTCCTAATATTTAATCATTTGATCCTGAACTTAAATTCCTACTAATCTTTTTTAAGTATATCATCTTCTTTTCTTGGATATGTTTATAGTGCCCTACTGTTAGGAGGTGTCACAAGTACACAAACACACTCACATGCACATACATATATATATATAGCCGATAGGGTATAAAAAATGTAAACAAACGGCTGCTGCTGCTGTTGCTAAATGAATACCTTAAAAATTCCCTTAGCCAATGTGGTCCGCTTGGTGGCCGAGAGGTCTGAGACTTAGTCTAACGTAAAGTTGGACGGGTTTTGATCCCGGCTTCAAGCGTCCTGCATGGCTAGCCACACTGAAGAGTTCTGATAGAATGAAACAGTCTGTCTGTGGATGACAATATATATATATATATATATATATATATATATATATATATATATATATAAAGAAATGAGTTGAATCTGATACAATGTACATTGAAAAGGTAAAGTGGAAGAGAAATATGTTTGATTATTTGTTTATTTGCCAACGCGTTTCAACTTCAATCTTTTTTTGAATGCAAAACTATTTTATTAAAATTATTTTAGTATGAGAAATAATTTTGATAGATAAATTTTGATTCAATTAGAAGTCTTCACCAGGGCTTGTGGATCTTGCTATGTGAAAAAATGGATTAATCCATTGCAAGATCTACAAGCCCTAATGAAGACTTCTAATAGAATCAAAATTTATCTATCAAAATTATTTCTCATACGAGAATAATTTCGATAAAACACTTTTGCATTAAAAAAAAAGGTTGAAGTCAAAACACGTTAGCAAATAAACAAACCATCAAACATATTTTTCTTCCATTTTACCTTTTCTATGTACATATATATATATATATATATATATATATATATATATATTTTTAATTTCATTTTTTTTTATTCATTTTTAAACCTATATCTAGTTATTATTTTTGGAATTATATATACATCCATATATATATATACATCCATATATATATATATATATATATATATATATATATAAATAAATATATATAAGCGACATTCAAAAAGTTCTAAGCCTCACCCAGAAAGAAGAACGAAGCTGAACATTTTTTGTGGCAAAAAACTACCACTTCTTATAAAACAAGAAAAATCTGAATTACTTATCCTAATCTTATAAGAAGTTGTAGTGTGTTGGCACAAAAAATGTTCAACCATATTCTTCTTTCTAGGTGAGGCTTAGAACCTTTTGAATGACCCTCCTCTCTCTCTCTCTCTCTCTCTCTCTCTCTCTCTCTCTCTCTCTCTCTCTCTCTCTCTCTCTCTCTCTCTCTGTGCGTGTATCTTCTAAAATACCTACATGAAACATACAAAGCTGAAATAGAATTTTATTAAAACAATGGCATTTCAAAATGTTTATTCTCTTTTTATATAATTCAATGTTTACTCATATGGACAATACAACAAAATGAATTGAAGAAATGAAATAGCAGAAATAATATTTTACATATCTAAAACTTTATTACAAACAATATCTTTTAAAAGTAATTCCCCTTTGACATTAAAAATATATGAAAATGATTTTTAAAATTTAAACAACAGAAAATCTTGAAGTTTTGATATTTATAGACTGTCACTACATTCCACCATTAGGCGCCTCTGGTGGTGTAATGGTTAGCAAGCTGGACTAGCAAACCTACACGAGTGAGTTCGAGTCTCATTGGGTGCTCCTTTCATATGGCCTTGTGCCACATCTAAGCAAAAAGCTTAGTAAATTACCACTACATTCCACCATCTTTTACTGCATCAATATGATATCAGATCTTGGAAATTTTAATTATACATGTTCATTGAATTTAATGGAATTTTTTTTTTAAATAGAACACTTGTTAATTACAATTCCAAAAGTGCCTCATTTGTAGGAGGTTTCAGTATGGCTTCTCCTCTTCAAGTGTGGCACACCAAATCTCATGAGTGAAGTTAGGTAGATACTTACAATAGTACTGATATATAAAGATATATATAGGAGGTTTCATATATATATATATATAAAAAGTAAGTAAAGTTGGCGACCATAGTCGAGGGTGACCCAAAGGCTCCCTTTTCGATAGCTTACTACACCAAGGTGTAGGGGAGGGCGCAACTCCTTTCCCAGGATTGCTCCACTTTACCCTTGATCCGTACCTTATAATGCTGAGTGTTAAGCAAGGTGGCATCAAGTACCATTTTTTAGTCTTTGGTATGACTCGACCTGGGATTGAACCCAGGTCTCCCGGGCCATTGGCGAACACTCTAACCGCTAGGCCAATATTGATATATAAAGATATATATAGGAGGTTTCATCTATCCCTTCTCCTCTTCTAGTAAGGCACACCAAATCTTACGAGTGAAGGTAGGTAGGTACTTACAATAGTATTGATATATAAAGATATATGATATATTGCATTCATGCCTTGTCAGTGGGGCTTAGAATACACCAACTAAACCCCCAGTTGAGAAATAACCCCCCCCCTCAAAGGGATGTCCTGGTATGACATAAAACTACATCTGATTGTAAGGCTGCAGTTTTGGAGAGCTAAGGAGTATGGAGTACCTCTTTCTTACCATTAATCCCAGATAGACTCTAACCCAGAGTGGTTGTACCAATGAGAACCTCTTGATAGGTCAAAATAGATGTTTGTAAATTATTCATATCCAATAGAATAATGTGCAAAAAACTTTTAAGAAATAACTATATAAAAATGGTAAATATGAACAAACAATGAATATGATTCCCTAACTTTGAGGCATAAAATAACCCTTGATGGGTTGATATACAGTTAAAATCAATTAGTCCATCATATATCCCTTTATTTCATGTTCACGACATGGATGAGGGCGTTTGTGTTTCCCTTCACTGTAATACCCTTGAGAAGGGAGTGAATCCATCTTTTCTCATTATAATGGATAAATAGTGAATTTGACAGGATTCTCAAGCTTTGGTAAAACAACCAATCTGGGAGAAGGAAAAACTGAATTCAAATACCACGAGCTGGGGCCCAAGAACAACCTGACGTCTTTAACTTTGATCTGCTATGACATTATTCCAAATTATATTGAACCTTACTCTTCTATTTGATAACATCAGTATCATGGACAGAGGAGACCTGATGCATGGGCAACTGCTAGTCTTCCATACAATCTTATCCAGGGCTGGATCAAAATCTGGGCACAGATTCATAGTCTTGCCAGACTGATTGATTCCATGGCATAACAATATATAAAAGAGGTGCTAGTGGTGTAACAGTTATCATTGGAGGAAATGGACTAAGTGACCCAAGCTCAAAACCTGAACAAGGCTGTTTGAATTTCATATAAGTGTATGGTATTAAAAAAGTTTAGAAATCACTGGTGTAGACAGTATTTACAATGCTCAGGTTAGTCAAGCACAAGGCCATAACAATTCAGCATCCTATTAAGATCAAAGTTAGAAGCAATACTTTTACAAAAATAACAGGCTACCCAAGATATCACATCTGGTGTACCATATTCACAATTAACGCTATGTGCAAAATGGACATATAATGTTCATAACAATAGATTTAGAAAGAACATAGGAATCTCGGAATTCGAAAACACGTAACGACTTCTTGTTCAGGTATGAAACCTTTTTATTAACTTTGAGTTAATGGTTTCATCGTAAGGAGGAGAGACACAATCTTCTATGCTGTCTTATTCATTTGGCCCCTGTCTCAAGCGACCCTCATAGAGCACAAGTTCGCCTCACGTCTGCAAGCTCCAAAAGTCGATCCTGCTTGTTTGGCGTCTAGTACTCGACTCTTTCTCTCTTCAAATTCTTACACAAACCTCCACGCGCTTCCGGTGCGTGACGTCACCCGCACCCTGTCACCCCGTTTCGCCTCGGACTATTATGACATCTGAGTGACACCTTCATCTGCCCGCGCACGCCCGCGTCAATGTTGCACCTAACTAACCCATGCGCTGAGCCGAAAGGTTTTCAGCCTAACTAAACTCAAAGGCATGAACGGAAGTCCCTCGGCTATTATATAACACTGATAACCCACATAAAATATTATTAGCCATCATCTTTACAAAGATATACAATAAATCTAAGGAAGCAATTATAACTTAATAGTTATTGTCATTGGAAAGGGAATCAGCAACCCAGGTTCAAACTTGGATGAAGCTGTTTGCATTTCATGAAACACTAATACTCTTGGATTTAGTTTGGTTTGGTTGAGTTTTATGGCATATCAACCATTGTAGGTTATTTGATGCCAAATCCTCTTTATACATATATCATGAATTTATAAAATTTGGTTTGGTTGGGTTTTATGGCATATCAACGATTGTAAGTTATTTTATGCCCAATCCTTTTCATACACATATATTGAATATATAAAATTTGGTTTGGTTGGGTTTTATGGCATATCAACCATTGTAGGTTATTTAATGCCAAATCCTCTTTATACATAAATATGAAATATATTTAATTTGTAAACACATTTTTAAATGAGCCTGAGTTCATTTTTATTTGTACACAGTTAAATTGTCTCAAGTATTGCTATGTAACAGTAAAAAGTAACAGCAGTCGTTTCTTGTACACATTTAAATAGATATACATTTATGATTTGTGAGTGAATAGTTTATTGGTAATTTCATTTTTAAATGGAGTTACAACTAATTTGTTTGCATACAAGTATTGCTATTGTTAAATGGTTTCAATTATTGCTATCTAACACTACTAATTCTGTGTGAACTCCCCCTGTTACCTTTGGAGTGGGTATTATTTTTTTTTTTTTTTTTTGCTAAAAGGATTAAATTTATACTTTATATATAATCTTTTTTTCTATATGTCTGTTTTTTACATTATGAATATTTCCCCCTTAGTTAAAGCGATAGTCTTTGACATTTCCGAAATGACATTTGACATTTTATTTTTTGGAAGTGCACTCCACAATAATTACTTTAATAAATGACATATTCAGTTAAAAACGAATCTTCTTGATTTCATTAAACGTAGTCTTAATCTTTCTTTGGTATTCTTGCTTAAATTGATTTTTTAAATAAAAAAAATACATCATTTTTCTTCTTATCACACATTGTTTTCTTTTCATCCTTTTTTATATGTGCTCTATATGTGAACTCAAATTAGAACTTCAAAAAAACTTTGATTGTACCATAAAGAAAAGTTAAGCTAAAATTCACTTGAATAGAAGGAAGAATTTTTCTCTCTTAAGTGGAAGAATGATATTTTATTTACATTGATAAAAAATGTTGAGAGATTTAAAATGATAAAAAAAATTCTATTGATATGCTTGGTGGTAGGGAAGATATTTAGTTGAGTCTCCATACTCCAAAGATCAATTTTAGCATTAGTATATATATATATAATGGGGTTATTTCGTGGTTTGTTTTGTATAATTGTCATTGATTTTTGGGTTTAAGTATCTGACTCCTTTGTTGTTCTTCTTATCCCATTTAACTTGTCGGCTTCTTTGTCTGTGGAAGGCTGCAAGATAATTACAGAAGGAAGGAAGGTAGGAAATAGACCAAGATACCTTTTAACTCAAACTTTTTTTGAAGGTTTCATGGCTATTCTGTGGGTGCAGAAATTTTTCTTGAAACCAGTAGAAATAGTCGCATCTCCTAGACAAGGAGTTAAAATATATTAAGAGTCATTTTTGATTGATGGTGAATTTAAGGTCAGTGGTTATGTCCAGTAGGTGTTTTTCAATAGAGGCTGCTACTAACAGGAAATGTAACATTCAACCAAGTCCGAAACTTAGACAAATATGTGCACTATCAGCCAGCAGGTAAGAGGAGGAAGTCCATCCAGGGTCAAGGGTATGATTGAAGTGGTTGAAATTTTCTTCAGTACCTAGAAGACTCTTTTTTTAGGCATGTGCTATTCTTGCTTCCTGTCATAGGGCTTCTGGGAACTGCTACTTTTTCTAATATTTTTTTAAAATCTTATTTTTATTAATCCCCATATATATATATATATATATAAAGAGAGAGAGAGAGAGGCATCATGTAAAGTTATCATCATAGGATGATAATCATTACACAATGAGCGTCTCTATATATACAGCAACCTGAGTTCAAATCCTGGATGAGGCGGTTAGAGCAAATACCCTTACGAAAAATCTGAATCCATGTATTCTCCTTCTGGCTTTGGATAAATAGTTGAGCAGACTGGACTTTTTAGCTTTGGTTTGGCAACCAGTCTAGGAGAAGGAAAACTCTGAATACAAACCTGTTAAACCCTACTTAAAAACTAACTTTGTGCCTAATCTTGCTTGTGTAGAAAGGCTGAAAAAAATAAACAATATATGTGTCTATATATATTCATACAGGTTTGGTTAAATAAAATGGAATTCTTGTGTTGTATAGCCGCATACATATAAAACTACACGTATACATATACAACTATATGCGGAAACATAATCAAACATCATGACAAACTTCAATAAATGAACAAACATATTTCTTTATAAAAATATAATCTCTGACAATTTGTTCTCGAAAGGGTTGATGTTGGTTGTGAATGAGAGGTGAGTTGGAGATGGGGACAGACTGCTACATATTAACCCAAAGTTCTTCTGACCATAACAGCACTTCTTTCTCATCTTGGCTGGGGTTGCTCAACCGTGGGTCACTGAGGGCCCAAAGCCCTCTGTCTGCCGCTGGCTCTCAATTCGGCATCTTGTCCCCAACTGGCTCCAACTCCAACTGATCCAAGCCGTCTGTGGCACCTGGTTATATAATTGTCTTAGGCCCACCTGCTTCCGCTGTTCCTCCGCTTATTTACTCAGGAGCATCTCTTGATTGAGCCGTCAATCAAGGGTCAATATATAACACTTGTTATTTTGAAGTTTTTTCTTTTTTCTTTCAAGAGTCCTAAAGTTGTTTTTTTTATGTTACAATCTTGAAATTTGGTAAGGAGCTATTTGTAGTATACTGAGTACTTTCAGTTCATATCAGAACCATTTTTGGTTTCTTTCTTTCGGTTTCTTTGTTTAATGGCATATCAACCTTTGTTAGTTATCTAATGCCAAAGCCACCCTTCTAGAAGAACAGTAGGGGTGCTATTTAACCATAGCTTGGAGGATAAGGGGGTTCATATCTTTCCCGAAGGTATTTGTCCGAGAGTGAACATGATAGTACGACTGGAGTTTGAACTCGCTTACTATGATTCTGGAGTCCATCACTTTAACAATTACACCACGAAGACATCCCCAGAACCATTTTCAAGGTAATTTGTATGTTTATTTCTAAATTAAAACTGTTTTGTATTAAAAGTATTAAGGACACACTGGGCTAGTGAGTAGAGTATTTGCCAATGGGCCCGGAGACCAGGGTTCATACCAAAGACTCAAAAGATGGTACTTGATACCTCCTTGCTTAACACTCAGCATTATAAGGTACATATCAAGGGTAAAGTGGAGCAATCCAAGGAAAGGAGTAGAACCCTTCCCTACACCTCATTGTAGTAGCCATTGAAAAGAGGAACCTCCAGGTTGCCCTCAACTACAAATGCCAACTTTACTTTTACTTTTAGTATTTAAACTAAATTATTATTTTATGTTTTTATCACCAAAGTAAGGCTTGTTTTTATCATCAAGGTGATGGTAAGGAGTTGTGGCAGTTTAATTCTTAATATACATATTGTCATTTACTAAGCTTAAACAAGGCAAGAAATAAGAAGCACTGAGTGAGGATCAGTCAATAGCAGTGGTCTGCTAGCCAAACTTTTTACAGCCCAGTCAGCCAGGACTGTAGAATACACCAACTGCATCTCTGTTGCGGGGTAAGACCCCACCTCCAATAAGTGTCCTGGATATGACACTAAACAATCTGATGGTGAAGCTCCCGCAATGCTGGAGCTTTGGCAAATGCAGAGTACCCCTTCATTGTCATTGCTCCCAGGTCTTCTCTGACCCAGAGGGGTCGTACATAGTAGGGTCCTATCTATGGGTCAAATAGAAATGTTTGACATTTTAACTGTGTGAAAACAAATAAGTGATGTTTAATTGAATCGTAAGTGATACATAACCATTTAACTGTAAGCAAACTAATGAGTAATGTTGAATAGAATTATTAGTATTAAATAGCAATACTTGAAACTCTTTAACTGTGTGCCTAAATTGAATTATAGGTATTACTATTCATACCTCTTCCTTATTTTAAAAACTATATTTCTTTCTTATTCTTTCATTCATACTTTGTTCTTATTCTTTCATTCATACTTCTTTCTTATTCTCTTATTCATACTTCTTCCTTATTTTTTAATTCATATTTCTTTCTTATTCTTTCATTCATACTTCTTTCTTATTCTTTCATTCATACTTCTTTCTTATTCTTTCTTTTATACTGATTTCTTATTTCTTTCATTCATACTTCTTTTCATTCATACTTCTTTCTTATTCTTTCATTCATACTTGTTTTTTATTCTTTCATTAATACTTTTTTTCATTCCTACTTTGTTCTTATTCTTTCATTCATACTTCTTTCTTATTTTTTAATTCATTCATTCAATAGCAATACTCAGAACCCTCTAACTGTGTGCAAACAAATGATTAATTGTAAACAAAATTGTTTATGTTAAATAAAAATACTTGAAACTATTTAACAGTGTGCAAAAAGAAATGAGCTTTAGCTTGTTTCAAAATGTTATCAACAAAATGTGTTTACAAATCATATTTATCTAATATACATGTATAAAGAGGATTTGGTATTAAATAACCTACAATGATTTATATGCCATAAAACCCCAACCCAACCAAATCATATATATTTAATATATATGTGTAAAGAGGATTTGGCATTAAATAATCTGCAATAGTTGATATGCCATAAAACCCAACTAAACCAAATCATATATTTAATATATATATGTATAAAGAGGATTTGACATTAAATAACCTACAATTGTTGATATGCCATAAAACCCAACCAAACAAAATCCTATATATCTAATATATATGTATAAAGAGAATTTAGCATTAAATAACCTACAATGGTTGATATGCCATAAAATCCAACCAAACCAAATCATATATATTTAATATATATGTATAAAGAGGATTTGGCATTAAATGACTAACAATGGTTGATATGCCATAAAACCCAACCAAACCAAATCATATATATCTAATTTATATGTATAAAGAGAATTTAGCATTAAATAACCTACAATGGTTGATATGCCATAAAATCCAACCAAACCAAACCTAAATCTTGGATCATTAATTAGACCAGGCAATGTTAAGAATTTCTAATCAAAATCATATACATTTTTCTCACTTAATCTAAACTATTGCTCAAATTTGCATGGGGTTGTCCTCGTGGTGTAATGGTTAAAGCGATGGACTGCAGAATCGTAGTAAGCGAGTTTGAACTCCAGTCGCGCTATTATGTTCACTTTCGGGTAAATACCCTTGGGAAAGGTATAAACCCCCTTATCCTTCCAGCTATGGGTTAAATAGTATCACTACTGTTCTAGGAGAATGGCTTTGGCATTAAAATAACCTATAAAGAGTTGATATGCCATTAAACAAAGAAACCAAATCAAACCAAACCATCAAATTTGCATGCACATTTTAATAATTTCTTTATTTTCTTTATTGCTTTATTCTTTATATTAGAGTATTTTTACAGCATTGTACTTACATAGGTTATACTATAAAGTACCTCTGTTACTCTGTTAAGAAACAAATATACATATACTCAATCATTATTATAAATTAAGTCCCGTGGTGTAATGGTTATCATCGTAGGAAATGGAAACGGCAACTCGAGTTCAAATCCTGGACGAGAGTGATTGCATTTCACATAGCACTAATACCCTTGGGAAAGGTATGAATCCAATTATTCTCCCTCCAGCTATGGGTAAATAGTAGGACAGACTGGTTCTTCAGCCTTGGTGAGGCAACTAGTCTAGGAGAAGGAAAACTCTGAATTCAAACCTGTTAAACTCCACTTAAAAATTGACGTTGTGTCATATCCTGCCCGAGCGGAGGGGTTGGTAAATAGGATTATTATAAATTAAGTCCACATTTCTAATGGCATAGCATCATAAGTTTGTTTTTTGTTTTTACCATCCATTTTACTTTTAACAAACAATATGTAATACAAAAAAATAAAAGTCTTTGACCTATCCGCACTCTTATCTGTCAGTCATAATGACATTCCACTAACAATACATTAATTGTTTAATGCTCCGAATTATTTTGTAAACAAGGTTTTATGGAAAATTTGCTGTCAATATATCATTTTACATTAATTTTTCAAAAGATCATAACTTCATTAATCATTTGTTATTTCCTATTTTGATGTGTCTTTTTTTTATGTATATTTCATTTTAGTGTTACTGACTACATTTAACGGATCTTTTGTCTTTCTCATTAATAATAACTTGGTATTGAACTGTATGGTTTATAGAAAAATCAATCCACCCAGGCAAATTTACTCTTTATTGGGAATCAATTGCTTTTATTAAATTTATGGATAGATTATTTACTTTAAAACTCACCAAATTAAAACACGGAAATTATGATGTTTTTAAAGATTCTGGTTTTCATTATAGATTTAATTTGCAGTTGGATCTGAATTAAAAATCTGTGTTTGTTTTGTACAGTTGAAAACCACGTTTCCTTCATCTGAATTTTTCATTCATCCTTCCTAGATTTTTCTTATGGTGGGGAAAATTAAATAAAGTAAATATCTAGAAAGAAAGAAAAAATGAAGGATGTAAGAACTGAAAGGACAAAGAAAGAAAGAAAGAAAGAAAGAAAGAAAGAAAGAAAGAAAGAAAGAAAGAACAAAATGAAAATTAAAAAAACAAAAAACAAAAGAGCAAATAAAAATAAACAGAAAAACAAAATGAAAGTAGGAATAAAAAATAAAGAAAGACGTATGATTGAAAGAAAAAGAAAGAAATATGAATGAAAAAATAGGAACGAAGTATAAATGAAAAAATTAGGAAGAAGCATAGATTAAAAGATAAGGAAGAAGTATGAATAAAAGAATAAGAAATAAGTATGAATGAAAAGAAGTATGAATGAAAAATAAGAAAGAAGTATGAATGAAAGAATAAGAACGAAGTATAAATGAAAGAATAAAAAACAAGTATAGATTAAAAAATAAGGAAGAAGTATGAATAAAAGAATCCAGTATAAATGAAAGAATAAGAAAGAAGTATAAATGAAAAGAAGTATGAATGAAAGAAATAAGAAAGAAGTATAAAAGAAAGAATTAGAAAGAAGTATGAATGAAAAAATAAGAAAGCAGTATGAATTTGAAAAATAAGGAAGAAGTGTGAATAAAAGAATAAGAAAGAAGTATGAATGAAAAGAAGTATGAATGAAAGACTTAAGAAAGAAGAATGAATTAAAAAATAAGAAAGAAGTATGAATGAAAGAATAAGAACAAAGTAGGAATGAAAAAAAGTATTAATGAAAGAATAAAAAACTAGTATGAATGAAAGAATAAGAAAGAAGTATGAATGAAAAGAAGTATGAATGAAAGAAATAAGAAATCAGTATAAAAGAAAGAATAAGAAAGAAGTATGAATGAAAGAATAAGAAAGAAGTATGAATGAAAGAATAAGAAAGAAATATGAATTAAAAAATAAGGAAGAAGTATGAATAAGAGAATAAGAAAGAAGTATGAATGAAAGAATAAGAACAAAGTATGAATGAAAGAATAAGAAAGAACTATAGTTTTTAAAACAAGGAAGAGGTATGAATAAAAGAATAACAACGCAGTATGAATGAAAGAATAAGAAAGAAGTATGAATGAAAAGAAATATGAATGAAAGAAATAAGAAAGAAGTATGAAATAAAGAATAAGAAAGAAGTATGAATGAAAAAAAAGGGAGAAGTATGAATTTAAAAATAGGGAAGAAATATGAATACAAGAATAAGAACGCAGTATGAATGAAAGAATAAGAAAGAAGTATGAATGAAAAGAAGTATAAATGAAAGAAATAAGAAACCAGTATGAAACAAAGAATAAGAAAGAAGTATGAATTAAAAAATAAGGAAGAAGTATGAATAAAAGAATAAGAAATAAGTATGAATGAAAAGAAGTATCAATGAAAAATAAGAAAGAAGTATGAATGAAAGAATAAGAAAGAAGTGTGAATGAAAGAATAAGAAAGTAGTATGAAAGAAAAAAATAAGAAAGGTATGAATGAAAGAATAAGTAAGAAGTATAAGTATGTATTTACCCAATCCCTCCACCATGAACATGAAGTGTCACAAGGTCAATTTTTAAGCAGAGTAAAACTAGTGTGAATTCAGAATTTTCCTTCTCCGAAACTGGTTGCCCAACCAGAGCTATTGAACCCAATCTACCCTTCTATTTTAATCACGTCTGCCTTTCCTTCTTGATATGAAGAACAAACAACAACCTCTTCATCTCCTTCAAGACATCCACTTTACAATTTTGTTCCTACTTAAAAGACTGGCACTGTATAATCTTCTTCTTTCAAGTATTCATTTACTCAACCCCTCCACAATGGGCAGAATGTCAGTTTTTAGATAGTATTAAGCTGGTTTGAATTCAGAGTTTTCCTTCTCCTAGGCTGGTTGCCTAAAGAACTCAGTTTGTTCTGCTATTTACCCATAGCTGGGGAGGAACAGATAGATTCATGCCTTTCCCAATTTGTTCTAATGAAGGATTAGTAAAGTTGGAAAATAGGAAACATTTAAGAAAAAAAAATGAATCTGATGAAATAGAAGGAAGACAAGAGGAGATAAATCGAAAACTAAAAAAAAGGACAAAAAGAATTAAGGAAATAAACTCAGCTAAAAGAAAAATTAATTTTGAAAAAAAAAGCAATACAGGAAACAAGAAGTCTGAAAGAAATATACAAAAAAAGAAGATTCTATTTTTTTGCTCATTTTATGAATCAAAAAAGGATTGCCCAGTCAGTTGGGGCTGTAGAATACACCAACTGCTTCTTTGCAGAGGGGTAAGACCCACCCTGAGTGTCCAGGATATGATACTAAACAATCTGATGAAGAGGCTCCAGTAATTTGTATGGGGGAATGTAGAGTACCCATTCATTGCTATCACTCCCAGGTCCACTCTGGCCTAGAGTGGTAGCACCTGATAGGGTCCTACCTATGGGTCAAATAGAAGTATACTGCATACTTATGGTGAACCGAATTGCTTGTGATAGAACTGTTTTCACTTGTAAACTGCGTACCAATACTAAACTGAATTGGTTGAAATAGAACTGTTTTGACATTTAACTGCGTGTGGACAGAAACTATACTTATACTAAACTGAATTGTTTTAATAAGAACTGTTTAACAAAACTGAATTTCTTGAAATAGAAATGTTTTTGACAAACTGTGTACTTATGCTATCAGGCATTGGTATGATGGTTAGAGTGTTCACCAATGGCCCAGGAGACCTGGTTTCAATCCCCAGTCATACTAAAGACTCAAAAAAATGGCACTTGATGCCTCCTTGCTTAACACACAGCATTGTAAGGTAGTGATCAAGAGTAAAGTGGAGCAATCCAGGGAAAGGAGTAGCACCCTCCCCTACACTTTGGTGTAGTAGCTTTCGAAAAGGGAGCCTTCGTGTCACCCTTGACTACTGTCACCAACTTTACTTACTTATGCTAAACTGAATTGTTTGAAATAGAACTGTTTTGACATTTAACTGTGTGTCAACAAAAACTATACTTATACAAAACTGAATTGTTTTAATAAGAACTGTTTTACTAAACTGAATAGCTTGAAATAGAAATGTTTTTGACAATTAAACTGTGTAATAATGTTGACCTGAATTGTTTGAAATAGAACTATCTATTCATATAAAATGGATTTGGCATTGAATATCCTACAAAGGTTGATATTCCATAAAACCCAAACTACCAACCAATCAATCAAAAAAGAATTAAAGAGTGAGTCTCCATAGCATAGCGGCTAATGTACTAGACTGCAACAACTAAGTTTAAACGCCAGTTACACAATTACATTCAATTAGGAAAGGTATGAATCCCCTTATCCCCCTAGCTATGGGTTAAATAGTCCAACTACCAGTCCAATGGCCGAGTGAATTTGATGTTCGCAAATGGCCCCAGAGACTAGAGTTTAATCTCTGGCCAAATCATACCAAAGATTAAAAAAATGGGACTTGGTGACTCCTTGCTTACACTCAGCATTATTAGGCACGGATCAAGAGTAGAGTGGAGCAATCCACAAAAAGGAGTAGCACCCTTCCCTACATCTCAGTGTAGTAGCTAATGAATGGGGAGCCTTCAAGTTGCCCCTGACAACGGTCACTAAATTTACTTACTTACTGTTCTTCAACCAGGATGGTTTTGGCATTAAATAACCCTCAAAGGTTGATCTGGCAGTAAACAAAGAAACAGAACAAAAAAAAAAGAATTAATGTTACTAAAATGCTACATACTAAATCTTTTGTTCGCAGTTACTCAGTCTTTTATTATTGCTATTTCCAAACTTTTCCTGAAAATGTTAAAAGTTGCCTTCTCATTTAAAAAAAAAATGAATAAATAAATAAATAATGATGATGATGATGATGACTGAATCTTTTCTTTCTGAAGAAATCTCTTTATTTTGGATATTGTCCAGGAGTGATTTTCAACTGAAGCATTTAAGATAATCAAAAAAAACAAAAACGAAATAGATAAATAAAATAATCTAAACATTTCAAGCCAAAAGTAATTTATCTATTGTAGTGATAAAAATTAGAATCCAAATTTCATTATCTAAAGAAAACTATTTGATGAATAATTTTGATGATGAGGTTCATTTGGTAGAAAAACTAAGTGTTAACTAGAAAGGCTTAATTTAGAAAAAAAAAAACATTTTAAGACTTCAATTCAATATAAACATGAAAAATCTTTGAATGGATAAGGGATTGAAAGAACTGTAGCAGGAACTATAATACTGATGACAGAAGGTTGGCTTTGTATATTTCTCATTGTATTTGAGTACCTAGGCGCCTCTGGTGGTGTAATGGTTAGCAAGCTCGACTAGCAAACCTACACGAGTGAGTTCGAGTCTCATTGGGTGCCCATTTCATATGGCCTTGTGCCACATCTAAGCAATAAAGCTTAGTAAATTTCCATTGCATTTGAGTACCATAAATCAAGCTCACATTAAAAGAGTGAGAGAAAATACAAGAGAAATAAGATCTGTATAAGATGAACACAGGAAAGACTTTATTAGCATTTGATGTACATGGATTAGCTGTCATCACAATTTAATTCTTGCCTATTTGGATGGGGCAGTAGAATACACTAACTGCTTCTCTGCAGTGGGGTAAAACACCCAACGAGTGTCCTGGATATGACACTAAACAATCTGATGGTGCGTTTTCAGTAATGCAGGAACTTTGGGGAATATGGAGTACCCCTTCATTGCCATCGCTCCAGGTCTACTCTGGCCCAGAATGGTTGCACCTGATAGGGTCCTATCTATGGGTCGAATAGAACTAAACTGAACTATTGCTAAACTGAATTGCTTGAAATAGGACTGTTTTGACATTTAAACTGTAGACTTATGCTAAAGTCAACTGTTTGAAATAGAACTGTTTTTTAAATAGAACTAAACTGTGTCCTTATGCTAACTGAATTGCTTGAAATGGAAGTTTTTACATTTAACTGTGTGCAAACAAAAAATCTGTACTTATACTAAACTGAATTGTTTGAACTTTTATCAAAATGACTTAACTTGAAAGGGTTGATATGCCATAAAACAAAACAACCAACCAAAATAATTTAATTCAATTGTTGCACTTTGTATTGAGGTTGCTGATACTGCTTTTTAGTGACTGTTCAGGATTTCTTCAAGGTTGCTGTTGCTGCTGCTAAGTCATCACTAGAAATTCTGCTGCTGCGGCAGTTTAGTGTCCATTCTGGTTTTCTTTAAGAATGCTGCTGTTGCTCAGTCTTTGCTGAGGTCTCTTTGATGTTGTCACCACCAGAGGCAAATCCTTTCTGCTAGCTGGATGAAACTTGAGCTCATTATATATACATGGTCAGAAAATATTTTATTGACTTTTGTATTTTTCCTGTGTTTGTCCCAAAAGTGCGTGCATGAAGCCAGTTGCAGTTTTGATTTGTTTTTGTCATATGAGCAATAGCTGTCAAGTGAACGCTGCTGGTTTGTTATAAAAAGGTGTTCTGACAGGTTACGACACAGAACTATTTGATTTTTCTTTTAACTTTATATCAGAAAAGAGAAACAACAAAATCTTCTTTTGTTACAATGGACTACATTTAGTACTTGTTTGTAAGATTTGGAGTTTGTCAGCTTTGGAGAAAATAACCAATAAAACTGTACCAATAATAAATAAAAAAGAAAGAGATGTACTAGAACTTCAACTGTCTTTCAACTTGGTTCCTAATCTAATTTATTTATAGTTTTGTCCATAGATAAGTATTCTCCAAGGAAATTTTAAAAAGAAGGTCATTTTCTTCTAAAGACACCGGGTTTTTAATTTTGCCATTATTCATCATATTAGTCAATAAGTAAGTAAAGTTGGTGACCGTAGTTGAGAATGACCTGAAGGCTCCTTTTTCGATAGCTACTACACCAAGGTGTAGGGAAGGGCGCTACTCCTTTCCCTGGATTGCTCCATTTTACCCTTGATACATACCTTATATTGCTGAGTGTTAAGCAAGGAGGTACCATTTTTTGGGTCTTTAGTATGACTCGACTTGGGATTGAACCCTTGTCTCCCGGGCCATTGGTGAACTCTCTAACCATTAAAAGAAGTAAAGTTGGTGACCGTAGTTGAGAATGACCTGAAGGCTCCTTTTTCGATAGCTACTACACCAAGGTGTAGGGAAGGGCGCTACTCCTTTCCCTGGATTGCTCCATTTTACCCTTGATACATACCTTATATTGCTGAGTGTTAAGCAAGGAGGTACCATTTTTTGGGTCTTTAGTATGACTCGACTTGGGATTGAACCCTTGTCTCCCGGGCCATTGGTGAACTCTCTAACCATTACGCCAACTCAATACTAGTATCATAACACAAGTCAATACAAGTACTAACTAGTATTATAATATCAGTCAAAATTATTAATAATAATGGTTAGGTTTGGTTTCTTTGTTCAGTGACATATCAACCATCATGGGTTATTTAATGCAAAAGTCATCCTAGTAGAAGCACAGCAGTGATTCTGTTTAACCCAAAGCTGGGGGTGGAGATAAGGGGGTTTATATATTCCAAAAGTCATTAGTCTGAAAGTGAACGTAATAACAGAAATTAAATTTGAACTCAATTACATTGAAGCCTCAGTTCAGCACTTTAACCATTTCACCATGGAGACACTCCATAATAATGATTAACAGAACTTCATATAAAAGTAAAAGAAGAAACAAAGAAAATACAAAGTTATCACTATTTTATTATTTTCTAGCGGAACATTATACAATCAAAATGAATATTATTATTATTTTTAGTTAAAGAGTTTCAATGCTGGTTGGGGCTTGGTAATCAATAATACCTAACAATATTCATTTTTATTGTATAATGATCCATTAGAAATAATAAATAATATCTAATAATATTCATTTTGAATGTAAAGCCCAAATGAAGGAAGTATGGATTTAAACCATGTGAAACAAACACAGATTTTAATTCAAATTGGACTACAATTGAAGTTATATTTTTACACTGCTACATATTCATAATTTTTTATTACTGAATTTCAATATTGTAAATTTGGTAATAGATAATACCTAATAACATCCATTTTGATTGTATAATGTTTAACTAGAAATAATAAAATCCTGGTATCTTTGATTTAGAATAAGATTAATTTCCATTAAAAAAATGTTAGGGGTTAATTATTTATGGGCTATACTGTATATCTGCCTGTGGTGTAATTGTTATCGTCATAGGAAATGAACACAGCAATACGAGTTCAAATCCTGGACGAGACTGATTGCATTTCACATAGCACTAATACCCTTGGGAAAGGTATGAATCCAATTATTCTCCCCCCAGCTATGGGTAAATAGTAGGACAGACTAGGTTCTTCAGCCTTGGTGAGGCAACTAGTCTAGGAGAACGAAAACTCTGAATTCAAACCTGTTAAACTCCGCTTAAAAATTGACGTTGTGTCATATCCTGCCCGAGCGGAGGGGTTGGTAAATCGGATACTGTATATCTGCTTTTAAAATTTGTATTTATTTGAAGGATTTGGAATTTATTTATTTATACAGTATTCACATTTACCAAAATGAACTTGTTAAATCCTGTTCCATAGGGAAGCAGGTGAATATACTTATATGGTATCCATTTGTAGTGTTATATACATGTTTACTATTGAATCAGCTTTGTCACAGATTTATTGAAGTTGGTTGGTGGTGGTTCAGTTACTTCAAGACAATTTATGTTTCTTTCTCTTTAACAAGCAGTTTTGTTCATTGATTTCCATTTATCTTATTTGGTCATGTGTTTTATCACCTGTTTTTATGTTGGGCTTTTTTCATTGGTTAAAAAATATTAGATAGACATCCAATCAATCAATTTTTTTTTTTGATTGGTCAGCAAGTCTTGGAATATTTGCTGCTGCTGCTGCTGCTGCTGCTGCTGCTGCTATTCCCTATGAGTTTTTTACACCAATAGTAAGTGGTGGTTCTCTATGAAGTCTGAGTGACAGCACATCTCCTCAGCTATCCAGGACTTTTCTAAGTATTCTAGCCAATCTCAGTGGTATTATGATCTGGAGAGTCTAAATTCTTCCTTAGATGTTCAGTTCTTTCAGTCTCTTTTTCAGGATTTTTCATAATTATTCCAAGAGCTCCGGTTATGATTGGTATCACTATTACCTTCATGTACAACAAATTGTTTTAGTTCTCTAGCAAGGTCTGGGTAATTATTAAGGTTTCACTTTCATTTTTTAATCATTACTACTACTACTACAAAAAATATGTTGAAGCAAAATGGGTGTCAGTTTAAAAAACAGTCAGCAAACCCAATTCAAATTCTGCTTAAGATAACTGTAGAATAACAATAACACATACTTCTGTAAAGCGTCCAGCTGGCAGACAAAATAAAGCAGGTCGTAGCTCAGTGCCGTCCTCCTTACAATGCTAAAATGAAGCTGGTTTATATAATAAAATACTTTCACTCACTTCCAAATAGCCAATGACGATCTATGCAATGGAATAGTCCACTTGTGCACAATGGGATGCCCCAAGGCACCATAAATAGTTCCCATTCCTCAATTGGAAAAAGAGTTTTCCTGTCTTCACGACTGATCACTCTTTGCTAATGCAATTAATTACTCTCAGCTATCGCAACTAATTGCCCTACGCAATCTGACCAATTCTACAATAACTTATGCATCTTTCATACAAGTGCCTTTTAAGAAAGGCATAAATTCAACTCGACCTTACATTCCATTGTTTCACCAGTTATTTTAACCAATTCTTCTTGTCACTGGTATGTCTTGATTGTAAATAAAGAAAAATTCTGCTCTAACAACCATAACTCCTCAGGCAGAAGCAACGTGTTGGCTGCTATATTCATTGTCAGCTTTGACTGACAAAAACATTTGATTTTTCTATAATCATTACTGAATGTGTGAATTGGCAAAATGTTTATCAGCTTAAGAAATCGAATCAACAAACCCAATTTAAATTCTGTTTGAGATTGCTAATATATCTATCAATGGTTTTGAGAAAGGCATGAATCCGACTCTCCCTATGTTCTGTCCTTTCGCTATACAACTTGACCAAAGTCTTATTGTCACTTGTATGTTACAAAAATAAGCAAAAAAATAGCTGTGCAATTTATTCTGCTATAATAACCTTTCCTCCCTAAGCTTGCCCAGTTGGTTGGGTCTGTAGAATACACCAACTGCACCTCTGCAGAGGACTAAGACCCACCCACCACCAACGAGTATGCTGGATATGACACAAAAACAATCTGATGGGGAGGCTCCAGTAATGCTAGAGCTTTGGGGAATGCAAAGTATTGCCATCGATCCCAGGTCCACTCTCACCTGGAGTGGTAGCTCCTGATAGGGCCCTATCTATGGGTTAAATAAAACTAAACAGTATATTTAAGCTAAACTGAATTGTTTGAATTAGAACTGTCTGACTAAACTGAATAGCTTGAAATAGAAGTGTTTTGACAAACTGTGTACTCATGCTAAACTGAATTGTTTGAAATAGAACTGATTATTTGTATAAAAATAGATTTGGGATTAATAAACCTATAAAGGTTGATATACCATAAAACCCAACCAACCAACCAACCAACCTCCCTAAGCAGATTCAAAATTACTGTTTCCTTCATTGTTAATTTTGCCAGATGTAGGAGTTGATCTTTTTATTATAACGGAAATTTTGGTAAAGTGGAATGATTATTGAACTGAAAAACAAAATTGGAAACAATTCAAATTCATCTTGTGATAGCATATATATCTTTCACAATAATGCCTTTTGAGAAAGCATGAATCCAACTCTCCATATACTCCATTCTTTCTAGACATGGTGTTTCAATAATCAAGTTTTCCTACAATCCTCAGTTTATATGGGGGTGTCCTCGTGGTGTAATGGTTAAAGTGATGGACTGCGGAATCGTAGTAAACAAGTTCGTATTCCAGTCACGCTATTACGTTCACTTTCAGGGAAATACCCTTAGGAAAGGTATAAACCCCCTTATCCTCCCAGCTATGGGTTAAATAGTACCACTACTGTTCTTCTAGGAGAATGGCTTTGGCATTTAATAACCTGCAAAGATTGATATGCCATTATAAACAAAGAGAGAAACCAATCAGTTTATATGATATGTAAATTTTTGCACTTACCATAATGATTATCATTAGAAGAAAAGGAATAGTGACCTGAGTAAAATCCTTGATGATGCTGCTCACATTTCATTTCACATTAAGGATCTTGAGAAAGCCATGAATCAATCTGTTCTTCCACCAGCAATGGATAAATAGTATTGGAAGACCAGGCTTTTTAGCCTTGGTAAGGAAACCAGTCTCAGAGTAAAAAAAATTAAAACCCATCTTACTCTGCTTAAAAATTGACCTGTGTCATATTCTGCCTTTGGCAGTGAGGAGGTAATCCCATTCCTCTATCAGTTATATAGACCAAGTGTTGTATATTGACCTTCGACCTGGCCAAATATGCCATTCCAAAGTGATGCACCAGAAGGAAGTGGCACATTCCGATGGCAGTTGTGGGAAGAAATCGCATAGGCAGGCTTCGCTGACAATATGGGACAAGGTAAAATCCCATGCTAGAGTCATAGACTGATGCACCGGAAGAGAGTGACCTGTGAACTGCATGACAGTTATTTCCACTTGATGACAATCAAACATGCCATATTGAGTGGGCGATTGAACTATTATATAACTCGGTGAAGACAGGAAGTCAGTTAGTTGGAGATCAGATGAGTTAGAGACAAGATGCGGAGCAGCCCTGGAGAACGAGAAAGACACCACACTGATGGCCATAAGAGTGGGGGTCAATATGTTGCAGTTCTATTCGGTCTGCAGCTCCCTCTCACACACCAACCTTTCAAATAAAGTGAGAGGTATATTTTTCTAAGAACTGTCTTCTCTCGTCTTCATTGCCTTGTCGTCATTATCATTGTGTCGTTGCATTCTGCATGAATCTGCATATGACTATACAACACAAAGTCTTATCACGTAGATAACAATTATAAGCAAAGAAAAAATGGGTGTGTAATTTATTCTGCTATAACTTTGCATAAATATGGCTGCTATCTCCAGAATCATCTTTACTAGTGTTGTATAATCATATGCAGATTCATCTAGATATACATGCAGGATACATATTGACACAATAATAATAAAGACGAGGGACACAGTCTTTTAGGAAAGTATATCTCTCACTTTATTGTAAGGTTTGCGTGTGAGAGGGAGTTGGAGACTGAACAAAGACTGCAACATATTGACCTCCCCAGCCCCTCTGGACATAGCCATGCATCGTTCTTGTTCTCCTGGGCTGCTCAACCGAGGGCCTGGGGGCCCAGCCTCTCTGGGACATGTTCTCATTCCAGCATCTTCTCACCAACTGGTCTGGTCTCCAAACTCAATCGGGGGTCCCAAAGGCCCCTTCTACTGGGTGGTGGCTTTCCCTACCACAACTTTTTCTCCAACTCATCTGATCTCCAACTCGTCTGAACTCCAACTCACTGACTTCCTGTCTTCACTGAGTTATATAATAGTTCAATCGTCCACTCAATCTTTGGAATGGCATATTTGCTCGTCATCGAGCGGAAATAACTGTCATGCAGTTCACAGGTCACTCTCTTCTGGTGCATCAGTCTATAAGTTTACCATGGGATTTTTACCTTGTCCCATATTTCAGCCAGCCTGCCTATGCGATTTCTTCTTATAACTGCCATCGGAATGTGTCACTTCCTTCCAGTACATCACCGTGGAATGGCATATTTGGCCGGGTCAAAGGTCAATATACAACACTAGGTAAACGATTTGATTTTTTATTATTACTAAAATTGGGACATAGTAGAATGACTATTGACCTAAACAACAGAATTAGAAAATTCAATTCAAATTCTGCACAAACTAACACATATTTTTCACAATGAGGATTTTGAGAAGACTTGAAACCAACTCTTCTAACATTCCGTTCTTTCATCAGTTATCTAGACCAAGTGTGCAATCCATTCTGCCATAACAATCTTGCCTCCCTAAGCAACAACATTTAAACAGCTGTTATATCCTTTTTCAGTTTTGGCAGATTGAAACCTTAGATTTTTTTTACAAAAAAATGGGATGGTAAAATAGTTACTTAGATAAAAAAGTAGAATCAATTAAGGAAAGTAAAATTCTGATTGGGATACTGTGGTGTTTTAGAAGTTTAGTTTCTTTTTTCTTTTTTTTTTTTGACAGACCTCGTATACATAGGTATTCAATTCACATATCTAACTTACTGTTGCAGAATTAAAAATGAGTTTAAAAAATGTCTGATTTTTACATATTATATGAACTGAGGATTATAGGAAAGCTTGATTATTTAAATGCCACATCTAAAATATCTGCAATGAGGAATTTAGTCTGAAGAATTTTCTGAAATGATGAATGATCGATGACGGACTCTGATAAATCACTGTATCATTTTTGCATATGATTAACTGATCTAGAACAAAGGGGAGATAATTCAATTATTGAAAGCCAAGAGGAAAACGTGATATGATTATTTCTATTAAGGACTTATCAGAACAATCATAACGGATTAACGAGAAAACACAGAATGGATTAATAGAAAATTTCTCATCAATCATTCTAACCCAAGAGTAGGAAGCCTCCAGCCTATTAAACCATCAAGTGTGGGCTTCCACATCCTTGGCAAAAAGACTAATTAAAATCACACACCTCCACTTTAGAATCTGATATCACAATGCTTTAAAAAAAAAAAAATCTGAAAAGACATTAAAAAGTTAGTAAAATTTTTCATTTCTTTTAAGCTGTGTAAATTAATTAAGTTTTGCCTAAGTTATTGATAATTTGTTCAAACATTAAATCTTATTTTCAAACATACTAAAAAATTATTCAGTTTGGTCTTAGTAGTTGACAATATGACCTTATAATATAAAAATATTCTCTACTATGACTCAAAATCTTAAGATATCCTTTATAAGAAAAATTTTCTGAGTATATTTCAATATTATTTTGACATTATTTTCTCAGTTCAAATCCTGGCCAAGACTGTTTGCATTTTATATGTCACTACTAGCCCTGAGAAAGGTATGATTTAGGATGAACGGAATAGAGTAATATATTTTGGGAACAAATTGCCAAACCAAATCAAAACCAGAGAAGGAAATTACTTAATAAATAATTGATACTCACCAAAAAGTGAGCAGGGCCTTTCACCGTTTCAGGGCCTTTTATTCTTGGCAAAAATGGGTTGCACTTCATCCTTTGCTTCAGCAGCTCGGCTATCTTTAGCACTGAGGTATGCATCCTGGCTTTGGTTTTCCGATGTCTTATCTGTGTTAGCAGAGCACTACTCTTGAAATGCTGTTTGAGAAATACAACCCATTTTTGTTTGATGGATTTTTGCTCCCTTTTGGGACCTAAATTTCCAACGACAGATGCATGGGAAGTTCGTAGGGAATTTGTTAAACATGGTCCATTTTTCAGTCCGAGGTCATTGTCAATCATTCCGGTTGGATTCATCATCCTCCCACCCTTTCATTGAATCCTAATGACATTTTCCTTTGTTTCTGTCTGTAGCTAATGTTTAATGAACTCTGGGTTGCTGGCCTGTTGAGATCATCTAGTCTTTCCCAGTGTCCCCGGTTATTCTAGGTGTCAACTGGTCTGTTCCCAGTTGCCATTCAGTCTATTCCTGAAAGTCAACAGATGGGCCATAGGTCTGAAGAAGGAAATTACTCAATAAATAATTGATACTCAGCAAAAAGTGAGCGGACAGACAGATGCTTCTCTTGCCATTGACATTCCACAGAGTAACTCTACATAATGGGATTTTCTTCATTGAATGAAAGTTTTTGACTTAATCCTTTTCTTTTCCAAAAAATCATATTAGGGTCATTAGGAGGGAATGTGTAAAAAAAATCATATGATTAAAGTAGATGATTTCAAAAATAATGACAAGGAAAAGAATTAAAGATAGCATCTTTGGAAACGATTGTATGAATTAACTTATAGAATTGGTTCTATATAAATACACTAATAGTGTATATATTCTGTGCAAGGAAATTTTTCTTAAAGTTTGATGTGAGAGGATAATGAAAAGAGGAGATACCCAAGGAGGCATGACAAACAAATAATAATCTTTTTTCAAAGTGATGTGAAAGGATAGTAAAAAGGGAAGATGCCCAAGGAGGAATGACAAACAAATAATCTTTTTCGGGGGTTATGTGAGAGGATAGTAAAAAGGGGAGATGCCCAAGAAGGTATGACAAACAAATAATTATCTTTTTTCGAAGTGATGTGAAAGGATAGTAAAAAGGGGAGATGCCCAAGGAGGTATGACAAACAAATAATTATCTTTTTTCGAAGTGATGTGAAAGGATAGTAAAAAGGGGAGATGCCCAAGGAGGTATGACAAACAAATAATTATCTTTTTTAGGGGTTATGTGAGAGAATAGTAAAAAGGGGAGATGCCCAAAGAGGTATGACAAACAAATAATAATCTTTTTTCAAAGTGATGTGAAAGGATAGTAAAAAGAGGAGATTCCCAAGGAGGTATGACAAACAAAAAATTATCTTTTTTAGGGGTTATGTGAGAGGATAGTAAAAAGGGAAGATGCCCAAGGAGGAATGACAAACAAATAATTATCTTTTTTAGGGGTGATTTGATAGGATAGTAGACAGGGGTGTTGCCCATGGAGGCATGACAAATAATAAATCCCAATTCTTTCTCCAACTATGGGTAAATATTAGATCAGACTGGACTCTTTAAACATGCTATGTTCATCAATCTAGAAGGAAAACTCTGAATTCAAACCTGTTAAACTTTGATAAAAAAAATTTACTTTGAATAGCATCCTGCCCATGCCAGAAAGGCTGGGAAAATACATACAATATCATTTTGAACAGACATTATTAAACAATGATTCACAAGCCAATCTCATCAGCCACTATGATAATTAATTTTAATAAGTGCTCCATAGGTGTGGCCTTGTGTCAAACAAATTCATGATTTGTAGTCATTTCTACAAGGCCCGAAATATGGGGTACCCAGTGATGACCAAACTTACTGACTGGTCTTGCTCACTAACCCTAACACCAGAAATTAAGCATAGCTTATAGTCAACAGAAGGCCACTTAGTGCAGATTGTACTCACTACTCAATAGCAATAGATCTTTGACACTAACCTGCTAATCACAATGATGTGTCCATCCAAGCTTATCAAATACCAACTACTGTATTGCCTTTGTCTTTGCTTTGATTTCTTGTACACCATAAAGGCATGAGATAGTCTCTATTGTGTAATGGCTAACATACTGTGACACTGTAGTAAGCAAGTTAAAATTTTAGTCATTCTATTATGTTCCCTTTCAGACTAATACTCTTCAAAAAGGCATGAACCCCCTTATCCATCTCACTTCCCAGCTAAGAGTTATTATTTTTTTTTTAATCATACAATGTGTGAAAGCACATGCGATACCCTGTCCACATCAGCTGCCAACCAGGGTGATAACACAGTTTCAGTAGCTCAAGATAGTAACTATTGTTTTTCTATAAAGATGGCTTTGGCATTTAATAGCCCATGAAGGTTGATATGCCATTAAACAAAGAAACCAAACCAAAGCAAACTACATTTGATTATATTATTGATTAGTATTGCACAAGGTACAAGTAATATAATAGTTATTAACCATTTGTTATATAATAGCCGAGGGATTTCGGTTCATGCCTTTGAGTTTAGTTAGGCTGAGAACCTTTCGGCTCAGCGCATGGGTTAGTTAGGTGCAACCTTGATGCAGGTGGTAACGCGTGAGCGCGCACAGAGCGGACATGTCACTCAGATGTCATAATAGTCCGAGACGAAACGGAGTGACAGGGTGCGGGTGACGTCACGCACCGGAAGCGCATGGAGGTTTGTGTGAGAATCTGAAGAAAGAGAGTTGAGAATTAGTTGCCAAACGAGAAGGATCGACTTTTGGAGCTCGCAGGCGTGAGGCGAACTTGCGCCCTATGGGGGGGCCGCTCGAGTTGGGGGCCAAATGAATAAGACAGCATAGAAGATTGTGTCTCTCCTCCTTACGTCGAAACCTTTAACTCAAAGTTAATTAAAAGGTTTCGTACCTGAACAAGAAGTCATTACGTGTTTTTGAATTCCGAAATTCCTATGTTCTATCGTTATGAACATTATATGTCCATTTCGCACATGGCCATATTCGGGTATATGGCAATGTAACACATTGATTGTGTGTTAATTCTTTTATGAATACTCCTCAATTACTCCTCAAATTCTGGTCTTATAAAATATCTTATAAAAAGTATATATTTACCCAACCCCTCTACCATGCACAGGTTTTGGCTAGGTTTGGTTTTATGGTAACCACTGTAGGTTATTTAATACCAAATTCATTTTATAGATATATATTAAATATATATGATTTCTAAACACATTTTGTGGATAACATTTTTAAATGAGCCTAAGCTCATTTATTTTCATACAGTTAAATGATTTCACTAATTTCCATCAAATACAAATAATTCTATTTACTATTAATCATTTGTTTACACACAGTTTAATGTTCTCAAGCACTGTCACATATCACCAACAATTCAATTAAACACCAGTCACCCGCTTAAACAGTTCTATTTCAAACAATTCAGTTTAGCATGTCAATAAAGTTAAATAGTTAAAAGTATTGCTATGTAACACTAACAATTCAATTAAACATCAGTCACCTGCTTAAACAGTTCTATTTCAAACAATTCAGTTTAGCATGTCAATAAAGTTAAATAGTTAAAAGTATTGCTATGTAACACTAACAATTCAATTAAACACCAGTCACCTGCTTAAACAGTTCTATTTCAAACAATTCAGTTTAGCATGTCAATAAAGTTAAATAGTTAAAAGTATTGCTATGTAACACTAACAATTCAATTAAACATCAGTCATTTTTTCCGCACAATTAAATAATTAAACAATTCTATTTCAAACAATTAGCATAAGTTTACTATAAGTACACAGAATTTTGTTCACACACAGTTAAATGTAAAAACAGTTCTATTTCAATCAATTCACTTTAGCATAAGTACACAGTTTAGTTCTATTTGACCTATAGATAGGACCCTATCAGGTGCTACCACTCCGAGCCAGAGTGGACCTGGGAGCAATGGCAATGAAGGAGAACTCTGCATTCCCCAAAGCTCCAGCATTACTGAAGTCTCACTATCAGACTGCTTAGTGTCATATCAAGGACACTCGGAGAAGTCTTACCCTTCTGCAGGTGTATTCCGCTGCTCTAGCTGACTGAGTCAGCCATGCACAGGATGTGAACCAAAGTAAGTTTTTTTTTAACAGAATATAGCTGGTTTGAATTCAGAGTCTTTCTTTCTCCATGGCTGGTTGTCATACCAAACATAAAGCGACTATCTGCCCTACTACTAGGGTAAATTAAGAGTTTTGCAATATTTTAATAACTTATTTCCTTTATTCTTCAAGTTTCAGCAAAACCAGCCTAACATTCAAAGTAGAGAGCATTGTGTTGCACCATCTGAAAAAAACATTCTACTAGTTTTTTTGTCCCACCCTGCAACCAGTCCTGTTATTCGAGGTGAAGAATTCCTTCACTGAAGCCTCCACCTCCTCTAAACTGTTGATGTCTCATATGTGCAAGAAGTGAGCCATAGATCAAGACAATTAATAATCTAAAGAAGCTAAATGTGGACTATATGCTGAGTATGACATCAATTTAATTTTCTCGAGTTCCTGGAGTTTATTTTGGAAACTAGTGCATATGTAAATATTGCAATACTCTTGACTCACTCTTGTATCTATCCATAGCTGAAAGGGAGAATGGATTCATGCCTTTTCCTTAATCTCAAGAAAAGTAATATTGGTATTTTTGATATCGTGATTGTCTGTTGAGCACCTAAAATAGTACTATTGTAATCCACTGATTGACTTAATTCCCTTCCTCCTGGTAATCTATAAGTCTGGTTTTGTGTCAAAGAGGACATAGGCCATCAAATATCTACAACCATCAGTCCTTTCATGTTTTCATTCAGAGCATTTGGGACCAATTAGGATTCATCTACCAATATTTTAAAGACTTTAAACCTTCAGTTCTTATATTCAGTTTCACTTCAGTATTTTATCTTTGATATCTTGAAACAATTCATTGCTGTCGGATATTTCAAATAAATCAATGTTTTTTCTATGAGATTTTGATTCCTCCTTTTTTGGTTCCCCCAAATGAATTTAGTATCTTAGGAGTAGATTTAGTTTTGCTTATTTATTAATAACTAATCTATGGTTTATGATCATGGGAATAAATTCCAAGTGTGCAATGTGTGTAGCAAAGCTAAAAAAAAATATTAGATATGAAGTGCATATGATAAGTTTCCAGACTTTTTTCGCATGGGCACTTTTATTGATAGTACACACATAAAACTCTAGTCCCCTTCGAAGTAATCTCATCCAGCTGCAATGCACTTGTTGTACCATTCCAACAACTTCTGGAAGGCCCCATGGAAGTCCTCTTGTGTGAGTGTGTCAATGACCTTCATCACAGGCTCTTTCATCTCCTCAATTGTCTCATAATGACAGCCTCTGAGCTTAGGGAATAACCAAAAGTCACAGGGAACAAGGTCTGGACTATAAGGATGGTGAGGAACTGTCTTGATGCCCATCTTGGTCAAATAGTCTGTGACAAGGATGGAATTGTAGACTGGTGCATTGTCCTGCGGGAAATGCCACTGACCCGATTTGAAGATTGCTGGCCTCTTCCGACGGAATCTCTTCCTGAACTCCCTTAACCTCAACATAGTAACCCAAACCCTTTGGCCAATCAACTCTGATGTATTGACTTCCTTACTCCTCCCATACCTCTCATCCTCCCTCACAGACTCCGTGCCTTCCTTGAATCTCTTATGCTACTCAAAAACTGATGCTCGATTCATGCAAGATGCTCCAAAAGCAGTCTGAAGCATTCCATACATTTCTGTAGCATTTTTTCCAAGTTTAAAACAGAATTTTATTGCATATCGTTCTTCTAAAGTGTCCTCACATCCAGATTGCATTTTTGAAATTCACCAGCAGTGACAATCAGGTTTTAGTAGGGTGTATTACAATTGCTGCTGTAGCTGTTCATTTGAACCTGGAATCATAAAACTTGGTCTGTCATCTCATAAGATGTATAGCAATAACATACTGAATGTTCAAGAGTCTATGACAATTTTAAATGCCCATACGAAAAAAGTCTAGAAACTTATCGTATGCACCTCATAGATATTTATTGTCTATCATATTTGAATCAAACTGTTAAAATTATTTTTTCGCTTTTATATACCACATATTTTTGAGCAATGAACAACTACATGTTATGAACAACCCCTAATTTTTAGTCTCAAAAGGGTGTTTTTATCATATATCATGTTGCCTGTAATGAATGCCCCCCTAACCTTTGGCTGTGCTAGCCTACAAAACCATTTCTTTAACATCCAATGACATAATGAAAAAAAAACATTCAAACAATTATTCATTCTTTCAAAATGAATGTATTACAATCAAAATTAATGCAGTAGCCAGGCTAATACTTAAACAAAGGCTTTTAATTAAGATAATGAAGTTTTTGCATAACTTTCTTCACTATTTACATATGTAGGGGGACATGTTATTTGGTAGATATGTTTAGTCCTCCAAAATTTAATGTTGTTCTTTAGTATATGTTTAGTTTAGTGGTATGTTATGTTTGGAAAAAGGATGGGGATTTTTATAAGCCCCAAAAAGCCCGATTTATTCCTACGTTTTGTAAAAGAATAAACCGTACTTCAACCGCAGTTGGGAGATGGGTGGCAGCTTTTGAAGAAGGGAGACGAACGACTTTTAGTGTTACAAAATTTATACAACAAACAACAAACAGGGTTCTACACCAAATGGAACAAACAATGAATATGTAAGAGTTCAAGAAAGAGTTCAATGTTCTGATAGGTGGTAGGCATATAAGAGTAAGGTTAGGTAAGGTTTTTTAAGGTTTGTTATAAGGTATAAGGTGATGTTTTGCAGATAAAATGCCTGCTGGAACTTAGCTGTGATCTTGGTTCCTTTTAACTGAGCACGTATGTTCATCGCTCTTGGCTCCTGGCTGGTGTTGAAGGTACCAAATAAGTATGCCGTCGAGGGCTGCTACGAATGGACCTGTTGCTAACAGCAGTGGGAGTGGAAAAAAGAGGAAGAATCTTCAGTTGGAGCTCATTTTATAGTGGACGCCACGTAACCCCAAGGGCTGCTGATATTCGGTGAAACAGGATCACCAGTTCCTTAACAAATTTCCACAAAAGGCACATGGAAAAAGGTAAAATCGGCACATGGAGACAAATGTAGTAAATGAAGTAAATGAGTAAAGATATGAAACGGCACGGACAAAAGGAACATTCAAAACAAGGCGACAGACAAAACAAATTTATATTCAGAACAAAACATGCAATGATACATTTAAAATATTGCTATGGTTCTATATTGTTTGTAAAATAGTCCTGCGTGTATGTGTGTGTGTATATGTGTGTGTGTGTGTGTGTCTAACACAACTAAAACTACAGAAAGGGTTAAATAATAAAAGTATCCTTTTCATGTCGACTACATATTTTTAAATGTTCATTTCTTCCTGTGGTTTGAAACAGTTAGTGTTCCCGAGGCTGGAAAAAGTCTCATAGACAAAGTATTTTAAGTAAAAGAAGGTATGCGTGGTTTATCCATTTTGTGGCTTTTGACGTCTGTTAGTGGATAAGAAAGTCACACTGGAGAGAGTATGTTAGTGCTGCAATAGAAATTGGGAAAAAGAGATAGAGGGTTTGAAGATGACATATTTATAGAAAATGCGTGTCTTGGAATCAGCTCTAAAAAACGAGGGACGAAATTTAAACGTAGATGTAGTTTTAAGCAGGTCACGTGGTTCTCCTGGCCAATAGTTTCCCGAGACTGAATATTTGCGTCCCCTATCTTTGTTGTGGAAACAAGTGGCATACCACACAATTTAAATTATAGGAGTGTAAGTCTTATACATATAAGTACAGTTGCTGTTATAGATAGTAAACAATGTTAAGTACAAATTTTTTTATCTAAATCAACTTGCCCAGTAGGATGGGGTTGTGGATTACACCAACTGCTTCTCTGCAAAGGGGTAATACCCCTCCCAATAAGTGTCCAGGATATGACACTAAACAATCTGATGGTGAGGTTCCAGTAATGCTGGAGCTTTAGAGAATGCCAAGTACCCCTTCATTGCCATCATTGCCTTTAGAGAATGCCAAGTACCCCTTCATTGCCATCATTGCCTTTAGAGAATGCCAAGTACCCCTTCATTGCCTGGTCCACACAAGCCCAGAGTGGTAGCACCTGATTAGGTCCTATCTATGGGTCAAATAGAACTAAACTGTATACTCATGCTAAATTGAATTTTTTTAAATAGAATTGTTTTTGACATTGAAACAGTGTACTTATGCTAAACTGAATTGTTTGAAATAGAACCCTTTTGACATTTAACTGTGTATAAACAAAAACTATACTGTTGTGGCCTTGTTAGAGGCCAGAAATAAAGACCCAAGAAAAGAATTGAGTTAAACAAATATATTAACAAAGAACAGTAATACAACAGATACAAATGAGAGGGTTACTACAGAGACTGTTTCGGTCCAACTGCCAGGCTTCTCTGCTGGAATATTACCTTCTGCTTAAGAGCAGTAACTGCTGCAATTTATAGCTGGGAGAGTTCATGCATGCATGGGTAAATTACCATAACATATACTTATACTAAACTGAATTGTTTGAAATAGAACTGTTTATATGTATAAAAATACAAAAAAAAAAAACTATCTTAACCAACAGCCTTTGTATAAGTATTGGCTATTCAAGAGACACTTTGGGAATGAAGATACAGTAAGCTTAGACCAAGAAACAAGCTTCAACATTTCAAAAACACATCTCACATGTTGAACAACTTCTTGTTTTTTAAGTGAAAAATTGGTCTTAAAAAGTTATTCATTACACAAGCATATTGTGTCTTCATAGTCTTTGAATAAAATCGAAGGAATTAGTTTTTTTGCACTTATATTAATATTCTTTTAAAATTGCAACCCTCCTTGCTAGATATCAAAGCTTTAAAAAAAAACTCAGAGAATTATTTTCCTATTTTTTTTTTTTTGTTGAAAAAATATTTCTCCGCAGAAAAAATAATTTTGAAAACAGTTTAATTTTTCTGTTTTATCCAAGATATACATTTTCTAAAACTGTATGCTTATCTTCAAAATCCATGTTGCACCACACCACTTATAGTAAGCAATCTTATAGAACATTATTAGAAGAATGAAGTTGATCCTCACAGGGTGCTTCTTCTATTGAGTCCCCTTTTTTAGACAAAGCTAATCTATCTATTCACCTACATAGCAATTGTGCACATAACACTTCCTATAATACCCCAAAACACACTGACCCAACAGTTGCAAGTGATCTTACAACATAATTTTTTCAAAATAAATACCAATACATTTGACAGTGACTTTGAATATACAATATCTTCCATATATAAGCACATCCCTAACAATTTTTTATTCAGAGTTAATGTTCTTCAAACCCAAAGATAGCAGAATTTTATTATTTCTAGTGAACATTATGCAGTCAAAACAGATATTATTAGGTATTATTTATAACCAAACTCAACAGCATTTAAATTCTATAACCAAAAATATCAAAATGTAACAGTTCAAAACTCCCTTTATATATACTCATGCAATTTGATCATTGGTTATATTGACTTTTGGTGATATTAACTTTTGGTTAATTAACTTTTTATATTTTAAATATAAAATTACAAATTTTATTGTTAAAATATAAAATGTGAATTTTCTTCAAATCCAAGAATCATTTTAAATAAGTAAAAAGAACAACAATGCAAAACCCTTGAATTTTTGTCTTTTACATCTCAGATCATGATACAATATATTTTACAGATCAAGTTAAACCTCTGCATTAAGAATTTTAGCTCAGAATTTGATAACCAAGCCAGGAATAGCATTTGAGCATTCAGTAACAAGAATAAAGTTCTTTGTTGCATTTCACTATTGCATGCACAGATAATGAATGGTAATAGATTAAATGGAATGGATTCATATAATTCTAAAGTTGGAAATCAGGATCATTTTAGTTGATGTGTTGATTTGATGAGCTGCTCTAAGTGACTGTTGATTGGATCCATGATGTCGGTATATTATAAGTAGAATGGTGTGAATAGTTTTGCAAACATCTCAGAATAGCCATTGACTTTAACAATCATTACTTGTACATTAAGGCTATTAGATGTATAATATATGCATCAATAAAAAAAAAACACACACATCTGGCTATATGCATAATATATGTATCTGGGATTGAACTAAGTGCTTCATACCCATCTTAAAATTGAATAAGCTCATTTATATAGTGTTGTATTCTTATAATGTGACTATATATATTTTTAATGTATATATTTAGATGCTTAGCATTTTCCAAAACAATATCACAAATAAGGGGACATTAAATGTTTATCAAATTCATTAATGGAGGCGCCCGTGGTGTAATGGTTATCGTCGTAGGAAATGGACACAGCGACACGAGTTCAAATCCTGGCCGAGGCTGATTGCATTTCAAATAGTACTAATACCCTTGAGAATCCAATTATTCTCCCTACAGCTATGGGTAAATAATAGAACAGACTGGGTTCTTCAGCCTTGGTGAGGCAACTAGTCTAGGAGAAGGAAAACTCTGAATTCAAACCTGTTAAATTCCACTTAAAAATTGACCTTGTGTCATATCCTGCCTGAGTGGAGGGGTTGGTAAATAGGATCAAATTCATTAATGATGAGTTGTTTTGGTTTGGTTTCTTTGTTTAATGACATATCAACCTTCATGGGTTATTTAATGTCAAAGCTATTCTTGCTAAGAATAGTCATGGTGCTGTTTAACCCTTAACTGGGGTCGGGTATAAAGAAGTTCATAACTTTTCCAAGGTTAAAAAAAAAAGAATGCAGTAGTGCAACAGGAGTTTGAACTTGCTTTCATTGGCCTAGTGGTTAGAGTGTTTGCCAATGGTCCGGGAGACCTGGGTTCATTCCCAGGTCGCGTCATACCAAATACTTTAAAAATGATACTTGATACCCCCTTGCTTAACACTCAGCAATATAAGGTATGTATCAAGGGTAAAGTGCAGCAATCCTGGGAAAGGAGTAGTGCCCTCCCCTACACTTATTGAAAAGGGAGCCTTCTGGTTGCCCTCGACTACGGTCGCCAACTTTACTTATATTAGCCACTATGCTATGCAGCTGCTTTTGAAAACTTGTGATACTAATTTGCAAACAATTTTCAATGACTGGTTCCATACATTTCTAGAGACGTCAGTTGACAGGAATTAATGTAAGAATTACAGATAGAGTTGGGTGTGTGGGTAGCCTAATGGCTAAATAGCATGAATAGTAGAATTAGCGAGCCAAGTTCAAATTCAAACTGAGACATTTCTTGTTCACTTTATACTAATGCTTTTACTCTACAAACATATAAGCATGTAAGGGTAAAAATATTGGATAGACTGAGCTCTATGGGTCAAATTGATTCACTTGAAAATTGTTATTATTGCATAGAAATATATGTAACTCTATAACTGTTGAGAAACAAATGATTATAATTAAATAGAATTATATTAATGTAAGATAGGAATACTTGAAATCATTCAACTGTATTCAAATTATCATTATTATTATAGAAATATATGAACAATTGACAAACAAATGATTATTAATAAATACTAAGTAAGTAAAGTTGGCGACCAGAAGGCTCCCTTTTCAATAGCTACTACACCCGAGGTGTAGGGGAGGTCGCTACTCCTTTCCCTGGATTGCTCCACTTTACCCTCGATACGTACCTTATATTGCTGAGGGTTAAGCAAGGAGATATCAAGTACCATTTTTAATGTCTTTGGTATGACGCGACCTGGGAGTGAACCCAGGTCTCCCGAACTATTGGCAAACACTTGAAATCATTTAACCGTATTCAAATTATTCATACAAAGCTACACTTGTTTACTAAAGATTATTGTTATTAGTTTATTTAAACCATAAAATTGTTAGATATCATTGATGTTAGATAAGAATTCTTCTAACCATATAACTGTGCAAACAAATGATATTATTAATTCATTGTAGACTGATGGCATAATGGTTATCGCTGTTGGAAAAGAACACAACAATCTGAGATCAAAACCTTAACAAGGCTATTTAAATTTCCCATGGTTCTAACACCCTTGAAAAAGGCATAGATCCATCTATTCTCCCTCTAGCTTCATGTAAATAGTAAAGTAGACTGGTCTTTTTAATCTAGTGATGGCAACCAGTCTATGAGAAGGAAAACTCTGAATTCAAACTAATTGTACTCAACTTAAAAAGTGTAGCATCAAGCACATGGTGGAGGGGTTGGGCAAATGCAATCATTGTATTATGATTTAAATCATTAGGCTATTCCTCGTGGTATGGCATGTAAAGGATGTAGAGTTCAGTTTTCAGCCTGCATGCCTGTTTGTGAGAGTGCCTTTCATACTTGTCGACCTAATTGGTAAAGTGTTAATCCAAATATGCACTGACAATTACTGAAGGTAAAAAAAAATTGAAGTAATGGATTCTATATGAAATTGCCAGAGAAAAACCCAAAAAAACTGTCATTTTAAGATGTGCTTATCAGTTTGATTATAATAAAAAAACATTCCATATCTGAAATGTGTTGCAGGGAAAAATGGAACATTTTTGATAATTTTAAACAAATATTTTCATGAAAGCAATGATCTTTCTGTCTAATAAAATAATCTTTTTACTTTTCCTGTCAAAATCCAATATTTCATCTGGAGATAAAAATATTCAAAATGAAACTTAATCATCAATGATGATGACTAAATAAGAAAAAATTGTGTAAGATAACAATTTTGTTTTGAGACGTGTTGATGACTTCATACTCAAAACAATAACAACTTATTTCTTAAATGGGTCAGCAGAGGAAAAATAGATTCTTCATGATAACGGGCCAGTGGCCTAATGAGTAGAGTGTTTGCATGGGAGACTGGGGTTCAATCCCAGGTTGAGTCATACAAAAGACTCAAGAAATGGTACTTGATACTGCCTTGCTAAGCACTCAGCATTATAAGGTAAGGATCAAGGGTAAAATTGAGCAAACCAGGGAATGGTGTAGCGCCCTCCCCTACACCTCGGTGTTGTAGCTATGGAAAAGGGAGTCTTCGGGTCACCCTTGACTAAGGTCACCAACTTTATTTACTTTTAATTATTTGTATTAAAAGAATGTCGTTTAATATTTTCGAAACTGAATTTATTTCTAAAATGACACCGTTTTTTTTTGGTGGAGGGGTCTGCAATTTCATTTTCACTTGTTTTCATCTTTCCTATCATGACTAAATGACTAGAAACAGTCAAAAGAGAAACTAAAATGAAGAGTCTGGAATTGTTGTTCTAGAATTATTTTCTATAATTTTTTTCTCATTTGATTTTCATTAATAATGTTCACAAGTCCTCATCAAAATTTGTCTTGAATGTTTTCACCTCCAGAGTGAAAATACTGAAAACTGTTATTGTTTGCTTGTTAGCAATATCATTTGCCAAATGTCAAATTGATATTTCTCTCTGTTTTAGCAACAGTGTGTCTATATTTGAATTAATACAAAAAAGAGTTGTCCTTGCTCCAGGTTGAGAAAAAGTGAGTTTATTATCAACAAATTGTAAGAAACGTGAAATACAAAAGCAAATACAAAGATTTACAATATCAAATAATGTAATATGATGCATTATATCCACCTTGATTGAGGTATCCTTGTGGTGTAATGGTTAAAGCACTGGACTGCAGAATTGTAGTTAGTGAGTTCGAACCCCAGTCGCGCTATTACGTTCACTTTCAGACAAATACTCTTGGGAAAGGTATGAACCCTTTATCTTCCCAGCTGTGGGTTAAATAGTACTACTACTATCCTAAAAGGGTGGATTTGGCATTAAATAACCAAATAAGGTTGATATGCCATTAAATAACAAACAAACAAAACCTACCTTGATAGCCCTAAATCATTGATTAAATTGTACAATTAAATATATACAAATGTACATTATCACCTATAAACTAGTACACGCCAAATTTTTTAGTATAAGTTAATTTCCTTCTGAACCAAAGAGACCAAATTTTTATCATTTATAGTGAAACATTATGCAATCAAAATAGATAACATTAGATATTATTTATTGTGAAACTCTAAGGCATTTAATCTTATTTAATTGTAACCAACAATATGAATGTGTAGCAGTTCAAAAATAAGGACTCACTCTCTCTCTCTCTTTCTCTCTCTCTCTCTCTCTCTCTCTCTCTATATATATATATATATATGTGTGTGTATGTATGTGTGTATGAATGTAATTTTATTTTTGGTTATAGAGTTTTAGTGCTGCAGATTTTAATTATAGATAATAAGTAAGTAAGTTGGTGACCTTAGTCGAGGGTGAACCAAAGGCTCCCTTTTCAATAGCTATTACACTGAGGTGTAGGGGAGGGCGGTACTCCATTCTCTGGATTGCTCCACTTTACCCTTGATTTTTACCTTATAATGCTGAGTGTTAAGCAAGGTGGCATCAAGTACCATCTTTTGAGTCTTGGGTATGACTCTACCTGGGACTGAACCGCAGTCTCCCAGATCATTGGCGAACACTCTGCTCATTAGGCCAATGGAGATAATACCTAATATCAATTGTATAATGTTCCACTCAAAATAATTAAACCCCATTATTTTTTGTTTAGAAACGAATTAACATTTTAAAAAATTAATAAGGTTGTACTTATTTATGAGTAATACTGTTTAAACCGCTAAATAACTGAGTTGGTTCAATATTTGATATCAAGTGGCTCATTGGCCTAGTGGGTAGAGTGTTCGCCAATGTTCAATCCCTGGTTGGGTCATACCAAAGACTTTAAAAATGTTACTTAATACCTCCTTGCTTAACACTCAACAATACAAGGTACATATCAAGGGTAAAGTGGAGCAATCCAGGAAAGGGGTAGTGCCCTCCCCTACACATCGGTGTAGTAGCTATTGAAAAGGGAGCCTTCTGGTTGCTCTCGACTATGGTTGCTAAGTTTACTTTTTTTATCAGTATTAATGGTGTAACAGTTAATGAGCCAGGACAGCAAACCAAGTCTTACATAGATCATTATCCAAAATATCATATATATATATATATATATATATTGAAAACACCACTATAATAGGAGGGTGTCCTCGTGGTGTAATGGTTAAAGCAATGGACAGTGGAATCGTAGTAAGCGAGTTCATATTCCAGTCGCGCTATTACGTTCACTTTCAGGCAAATACCCTTGGGAAAGGTATGAACCCCCTTATCCTCCCAGCTATGGGTTAAATAGCACGACTACTGTTCTTCTCAGAGAATGGCTTTGGCATTAAATAACCTACAGGGGTTGATATGCCTTTAAATAAAGAAACCTAAACCTAAACCTAAAACACTATAATAGCACCCGATATTAATAAGCAACAACTACAAATCCTAGAAGCCCAACATATAAAAACAAAAAAAACTAAAATCAATTGAATTAATTTTGAAAATAGCGACAATCTTTTGAAATGCCTTTAGTTATTTTTTTTGTTTTTTTTTTAGATATTCCATATTTCTCGATAATATTCTATTTTGGTTGATAGCACTCAGTTTTTTAAGATCAATTTTTCAGTAAAGTTTAATTGGTTTGAAATCAGATGGTTGGTTGGTTGATTGGGTTTAATGGCATATCAACCTCTATAGGTTATTTAAATTCCTAAGCCTCTTTACACGTATGTACAGTTTGTAGACACATAATTTAATCATACCATACTAAAACCATACAACTCATTTACTCACATACGAGTAAGTATTTGCAAGTATTTCTATGTGACATTAGTTTATTTAGTGATGATAGTGTTTGTTTTTTATTATCATTTCTCACTACTATTTCTACCAACACAAGCATAATCCTATTCAGCAATAATTTGCTTTCTGTTGATTACTTTGTTGTTTTTCAGGATTGTAACCAAGTCTATATTTTCTGGTACAACCCGGTCTCTTTCAAGAACGACAAAACATTATCCATATGGACGTTCTCAAATAAGTCCTTCATTGTATTTGCGTGGATTTGAAATCAGAGTTTTCCTTATTCAAGACCAGTTGCCATACTGAGGTTAAAGATCCCAGTCTGCCCTAAGTAGGAGAAACTACCACAAGAACACAAAATTAGAAGGGACTGACCAGTAGATTAATTTCACTCCTGTTTCTTAATCGTTCTAACATATAACATTTTAACCCCCTCTACTCACGCCTATGAATGAAAGAATTTGTAATTTGATTTCCACCTTATTCTTATTTTTATTTTTATTATTTTTATTGTTTATTTTTTATTTTTATCTTTATTTTCTGATTTTTTAATTCTTATTTTTTAATTACCTTATTTTATCTTCTGAATATGAACTGTAACTCCACATTCACTACTCTGCGACAGGAGAGAACATGTAAAGAGTCATCTGACGAGACGGAGAATATAGCAATAATATTCTCCGCCAAAATAAATTTATGACGACTTAACCAAGTTTGAGTCTCCATTAAATTGTACTATATATATATATATATATATATTACTATGACTAGAAAATCTGACAAGCATTCCATGTGACAAATGGAACACTGGACACCTGTTTCAACCTTATTAGATCTCAAAAGTAGCATATTCCATGATCTCCACCACTGGAGATTGAACCAGTGACGACAGAATGCAGAGCCAAAGCTCTACCACTGAGCCGCAGGTCACATCGCACACAAGAGATGCTAAATTAACTAGTAAACTTAACCATATATATTTATGGAAGTAAATAATGGAAATAAATCTGACTGTATTAAGAAAATAGAAAAAGAAATTAATCCAAAAGTGATGAATTTATTGAAGTAACAGAAGAGAAAAAAAAAATATATATATATATATAAAGAAAGAGTTCATAACATTTTTCACCATCTTAAAGTCCTGATGAAGGTTTATTAAAATTGAAATGTTTTAACTTTGATTTTCCACTATAATAAATTCATCACTTTTGGATTAATTTGTTTTTCTATTTTAACAGCTCTGTTTGGACACAGGATATAGTTTAGAAGACCTGCTGCAAGTGATGGATGATAGAGATGAATGGTGAGAGAGAGTTAGGGAAATCCATGCTAGCAGCACAAGATGATGATATATATATATATATATATATATATATATATATATATATATATATATATATATATATATATATATTTTAAAAATTAATTTCTTTCTTGGTTGAGCCAAAAACTTTAAATTGACCCCTTGTAATGTAACCCCATACTACCTGTTACATTCAGTATGTGAAATTTATATGCAAACGTAACAATTGTTATAGGACTAATATTTGATTATTATTTTAATATTCAATGCAAAGACACATGCTAACGTGTCCCGTTATTACTAAATTGTTTTACTCAAACACTTTTTTTCATCATTTGATAAAAATTTGTGATAATAATTCTGTTTTTAATTTTTTTTTTTTTTTCAATTCAAAGTTTTTATCAATTTCTGATATGGCATTTCAAGAATTGATTAGCAGCTGTACACTAACCTCATGCTACGTTAGGATAAAAGAGCGCAAAACATTTGTACAGGCACACACACACAAAGAAAGAAAGAAAGAAAGAAAAAAGAAAAAGTAAAGTGTACCGGCATTCAACACCCCAATAAAATTAACACTCATATTACTAGGGTTTGTAATTTGATTTTAAAGGTTATCTCCCTTGAATAATGAAAGATTATTAGGATTTTTCTTTTTCATATTTCAAGATTAGATATATTTCCATAACTTCAAATGATTATAATAACCACTTCAATCAATTTCAGGTTTTTGATCATTAAGCAAAAATGTCAAAATTAAAATTGTCTTTATTTTTCTTTTTATGAATTCAAGGTAAACCTTATCAGTTTTGTGTATTTTACACTTGCTGATATAACAAATTTAAGAATATCATTTTAAAATTGAAATAAAGAATAAATGTGTTAAATTAGTAAAAACAATTTTGATTAAATTTTATTTTTCCTTCAAATGTACTCAGAGTAAAATTTCCTTTTATATTCATTGTTAGGCTCTGACAAAAAAATGTTGATTCAAATGTCAACAGTTTGGGTAAAATCTTGTTATTCATTCCCTTATTTACAAAAAGTTATCTTATTAACAGTATTTATTTGCCTCTGAAAGAGCACAAGTATGACACAAAGTCAAGTTTAAAATTGTTAATATATAGTAGACAAAAATCATTAAGTTATTAGGCACCACTTTTTGGGGTGCCTCAGACACCGGCAGTTATCATTGACCCTTCATTTTTTAAGAACAATAAGAGGTTCCAGCCTGGAAATAGAGTTGAATTGACCCTGCCTTCCTCTAGAACTAGAGGTCTTGACTTTTTTTGATGGAGAGAGGAGTTCCTGGCTGAAAGTCAAAGATTATGATTTGAACATTCTTTTTAAAAATATTTTTCAAATTTTTATTTTTGAATATTTTGTTGAATATCATCATTTTTAAAATATTGTAAAAATAGTGAACAATGCATATTTTATAATTTTGCCAAAAATTTGAGGTTATGGTTTTTTGTTGTCATATATAAAATTGGTAATATGATTTTTTTTTTTTTTAATTAGTTGGGTTTTTTATTAAGTTAAAAATTTTAGATTTTCTCAAGAATATCAATTCATGCCATTAACATTAAAATATAAAATATCTTGTTACATATTGAAAATATTGTAAAAATATCTTTAAAATAAAATGAAATTATGAACGTTGCATATCTTATGATTTTGCCAGAATTTTTAGGTTATTGTTTTGTCCCCAGTTTCAAAATTGTAATATATATATATATATATATATATATATATATATATATATATATATATATATATGCTAATTAAGGAATTTAAAAAGATTCAATCAAAATAAAAAGATTTTCTAAAAAATATCAGCTTATGTTATTAATATGTACTTAGATATCTAAAAAATTAAAACAAATAAAGCTTCTGATCAATTATAACTGACCATTCTCTAACTCGGTATTTAAAGTTCCATGCTTGTTTTTGTTTTTTTAACACAACCTTTAAAATAATGAATTAGAAAAATAATGAATTATATTTTATGAGTTTGCATTTGGCAATCAAGATTTTAAAAGAAAAATGTTTGATATTTAAATGATGCATGTTGTTAGCAAAATTGTTCATGCAGTTAATAATTGAAAGATAAAGTTTTTCAACTGGATTTGCAAAGCAAAAATCTTGGGCTCATGTCTGTTCAAAAATATTTTTTTAAATTATTCATTACTCACAATTATTGTTAATTTTATCACCAACCTTTCATTTTTTGGTTTCTCAAAACCCTATCAATTTTAAACAGTTTTCTTATTTTTTGGGTTTCTTTTCTCTGTCTATTTTAGTGAAGTTTACATCTATTTTTCAAAATTGTTAATTATATCATAAACTTTTATTTCTTTTCTATAAAATCTTTCTATTTTAGGGATGTCTGTATTTATTTTTTAAAACTGTAAATTTTATCACTAACCTTTCATTTCTTTTTTCAAAACTCTTTCTATTTTAGAGAGGTTCATATTTATTTTTAAAAATTTTTTTAAAATTTTATTACTAACCTTTCATTTCTTTTCTCAAAACTCTTTCTATTTTAGTGGGAATTATATCTATTTTCTAAAATTTTAAATCATATGATACTTACATTTTTTTATTTTTTCTTAAAACTCTTTCTATTTAGAGAGGATTAGATTTTTTAATTGAGAACTTTATTGCTAACCTTTGATTTTTTTCTCTTAAAACTTTCTATTTTATATTCATTTTTTAAAATCATTAATTAAAAATTTTTTGATTATTTTCTCAAAACTCTTTCTATGTGGAGAGGATGCTATTTATTTTTTAAACTGTTAATTGTATCACCAACCTCTAATTTCTTTTCCCAAAACTCTCTCCATCTTAGAGAGATTTATTTTTATTTTTAACATAATGACTGAAACAATAATAATTATTTCTACTTAAGTATAGTTCTAAAAAAATGAGATCATTTATATACTCACTGGCATTATATACTGACTGGCATTCATTTGTCGTTCCCTAGGCTGGGACTTAGCCCTCAACTATGTTTTTTGTCTTTGAACAAGATGTCGCAAAAAAAACAGAAACTTGGTCTTGGGGATGACAATTTACTTTAACAAAGGTGGGGGTTGGATGTGGGGGCAGAGTAGACTGGTTCTTGCATAACAATGGTTACAGAGACCAGGGCTATTTTTGGTCTTGCACACATATATGAGCATTAGACTCTTTCTTAAAAAGACATGTTGCATACTACAACCATGTGGATATACTTAAATAGAGAATCAAAGTATAAAATCTGTGACTCTGTTAATGATCAAAGTACCACTCTTTATATTTTCTGCCAAGAATCAAAGTGTAGTATCTGTGCTTGTTGAAGTCTAATTAAACGTAAATAAAAAAAGGAAGATATATATCTATATATCTATACATCTAGCTTTTTTATTTTGTATTTACCATAATTATTTGTGTATAAAATGCACTATTTTCCCCAGATTTTTAAGGTTAAAAGCTTGATATGTGTATTATACATGAGAACAAAGTATTTCTTTTTTTTTTAATATGTGTGCTGCCATAATCAGGACAGCATGACCAAAAAAAGTTATATCTATTGTCCAAACTAATTAATGTGTAATAAACACTTGTGTTTTATACTGCTACAGAAAAATGGCCTTGCCCAGTTGGCTGGGACTATAGAATACACCGACTGCACCTCTGCAAAGGGGTAAGACTCACCCAATGAGTGTCCTGCATATCACACTAAACAATCTGTTTGGGAGGTTCCAGTAATACTGGAGCTTTGGGGAATGTGGAGTATCCCTTCATTGCCATCCCTCCCAGGTCCACTCTGGTCCGGAGTGGTAGCACCTGATAAGGTCCTATCTATGGGTCAAATAGTACTAAACTGCATACTTATACTAAACTAAATTGTTTGAAATAGAACTGTTTGACTAAACTAAATTGCTTGAAATAGAAATGTTTTTGACAATTAAACTATTTACTTGCATTTAAACTGCGTACTTATGCTAAACTGAATTGCTTGAAATGGAACCGTTTTTGACATTGAAATTGTACTTATGCTAAACTGAATTGTTTAAAATAGAACAGTTTTGACATTTAACTGAATATAAACAAAATCTATATTTATGCTAAACTGAATTGTTTGAATTACAACTGTTTGACTAATTTGAATAGCTTGGAATAGAAATGTTTTTGACAATTAAACTGAATTGTTTAAAATAGAACTGATTATTTATATAAAAATAGATTTGGTGTTAAATAACCTACAAAGGTTGATATGCCATAAAACCCTATCCATATTTACCAACCCCTCCGCTCGAGCAGGATATGATTCAAGGTCAATTTTTAAGCAGAGTTTTACAGGTTTGAATTCAGAGTTTTCCTTCTCCTAGACTAGTTGCCTCACCAAGGGCTGAAAAACCCAGTCTGTCCTACTATTTACCCATAGCTAGAGGGAGAATAATTAGATTCATAGCTTTCCCAAGGGTATTAGTGCTATGTGAAATGCAATTAGCCTGGTTCAGGATTTGAACTTGTGTCGCCGTGTCCATTTCCTATGACGATAACCATTACACCATGGGCACCACCTAAAAAAACCCTATCAACCAGCCAATCAACCAACCAACCAGAGAAATAACCATAGGAATGTATGTTTGTTTATATTGTGAACTTATTTTCACGGAAATTTCATTATATTTTCATGTGAACATGTCCTTGCCTTTGCTTTAAATACAGTATAAATTGGGGGTGTCTTCGTGGTGTAATGGTTAAAGCGATGGACTGCGGAATCGTAGTAAGCGAGTTCGTATTCCAGTCGCGCTATTACGTTCACTTTCGGTCAAATACCCTTGGGAAAGGTATGAAGCCCCTTCTCCTCCCAGTTATGGGTTAAATAGTACCACTACTGTTCTTCTAGAAGAATGGCTTTGGCATTAAATAACCTATAAAGAGTTGATATGCCATTAAACAAAGGAACCATCTGTTTATTAGAAACAGTATAAATTTTGTGTTTCAAAACATTACACGAATTATATTAATTCTTATTTTTAGTTGATACAAACCAGATAAAAAGTTAAGCAAATGCTAAATTTAGAATAAAGTTATCTGCTATAAATTCCAAAAAATGAATGCGTATTATACACGAGAGATTTTTTTTTCAGAATTTCATAGCTGAAAGTTGGGGTACATATTATACCCAAATATGTAAAATATGCACAACTAATTATGGTATTTTTGAGCAAGATTCAAATTTCCTACTCTTCCAAATAAAAACTGCTTCTATATTTTAAAACAACTGTTAGATTTCAATGAGTACAGATAGTACTTTCGAATCCTAAGTAGATGTGCTCGGGTAGGACAGTATTTAAAAAACTCTTCATGGCGTTGAAATGTTACACAGGCTCAGATTAATTTTTTATTTATTGTGGACTTTTGTGGCGCAGCGGATAGAGGCATTGAGTCTCTACAGTTCCAGGTGAGCATTGTCAGAAGATAACAGTTTCAAATCCTACCCAAGCCGGCCAGAGGTTTACTTGGTCAAAAACGTGGTGCGATAGACAACAACTATGGAAGGCAGTAATTACTGGGGATACAGTTACAAGACTCATCATTCCTATCCGAGGTAGCAGTAAAAATCACCTGAAGAAGGCCAGAGGTGAAATTTGGCCAAAACATAGTGAAAGAAGAAACAACACAAAAAATCTACCAATATGAGGACAAAAGTCCGCAATAAATAAAAAATTAATTCTCAGATTAAGAAGCCTCATCTCAAAATGATTCCAATTAAAGACAATTAGGCTCAGATTAATCTGAAGTGCCCTGCAGGAAGTATATCTCCTGCAGGGTAGGAGAAAAAATTATTCATGACATCATTATTTCTCTTCATGGATGCCTCAGGGTCTGACAATGAGTTAGTGACCATATTCGAGAGTGACCCGAAGGCTCCCTTTTTGGTAGCTGCTACACCAAGGTGTAGAGGAGGGCGCTACTCCTTTCTTTGGATTGCTTCACTTTACCCTTGATCTGTACATTAGTGTTAGGCAATGAGACATCAAGTACCATTTTTTGAGTCACTGGTATGACTCAACCAGGGATTGAACTCAGGTCTCTTAGGCCATTGGCAAATACTCAAACTGTCATGCCAATGTCTGGTACCCTCATGGCATAATGGTTAAAGCACTGGCCTATGGAATCAAAATAAGTAAGTTCGAACTCCAGGCACGTTATTACGTTCACTTTCAGACAAATACCCTTGGGAAAAGTATGAACCCCCTTATCCTCCTAGCTATGGGTTAAATAGAACCACAACTGACAAGGAACCCAGCCCTTACTCCTTTTAGGTAAGAGAACAGGTGTTTCCTGCTTAGTGGGAAGGCCCCTGGGACTGAACGGAATAGTTTACAAACCATTTGGTATGAATACCAAGTGGCTACCATCATTTCTGCAGAAGGATGAAAATTCTAAAGTGCTCAAGTCGGACATTTTGATACTAGGCAGTGTACAGTTTATACACTCTGATCAAAGGCATTAGTGCTGATCTATAGATAAATAATTCTATCATTTTTATGAGTACAATGCTTACAAAAAAAATTTTAATTATTATTAAAATAAAAAGTATGAACGTTCTTTTAAAACTTAATAAAATTGAAAGAACCTTAAAATAATCACACACTTATATATAAAATACAATGTGACTTTATATGTCTATATATTTCTCAGTCACACAACCGAGTTTCACTACAGACAAATAAGAAATTCTATCATATTGGCAATATGAAGGTCATTCAATAAATAAGGGGAATTTTTTGAAAAAAAGCAAACCAAATTTTTTCAGAATTTTTTTTCCATAGATGTCAACTTTGCATTGTTTGGAATTGGTTTATTGCAAAAATTATTTTAATCTCACAAAAACATTTGTTTTGAGGCTATTCAAAATGGCAGAAAATCAAACAGAGTGCTCCAGGATGTCATCAAATTTCTGGTGGCTAAGTAGAGCAAACCAAATGAAATTTACACCAGAATGCTTGATGTGTATGGAGGAACAAGTTTTAGTCAAGAAGATTGGTTACAAATGGGCTAAATATGGGTTTGCCACTATAAGCCTGAGTTGAAAAGACAGTCCATGGAGTGGAAATACACTGATTCTCAAGTACTGAAAAAGTTCCGGGTGCAGCAGTCACTAAAGAAGGTGATGTTGACAGTCTTCTGGAATATAAATCAACACTATTGATTTCCTTGAAAAACGGGCAACAGTAGACAATGCTTTTAATTGCTAATTCCTTTGGCAAAATTCACCTTATCTATTGAATGACCATCATACAATTTAAATGTCATAATATTGGAATTGGTTGGATTAAATCTGTATTTTCAAAGAATTTCATGCAGTATTTCCTTAAGTTTTAATTTGGTGAAAACTTGACACCAGTAAAATGAAAATATACGTCAAGTACTTTCTACAAACACCGGCGGATTGGTCTTGTGGGTAGAGTGTTCACCAATGGTCCGGGAGACATGGGTTCAATCCCTGATCGCGTCATACCAAAGACTTTAAAATTGTTATATGATACCTCCTTGCTTAACACTCTGCAATATAAGGTACATATCGAGGGTAAAGTGGAGCATTCTAGGGAAAGGAGTAGCGCCCTCCCCTACATCTCGGTGTAGTAGCTAATGAAAAGGGATCCTTCTGGTCGCTCTTGACTATGGTTGCCAACTTTACTTACTTACTTTCTACAATTGCTGACCCTTATCACAATCTTGTTTGAAATCCAAAAAATTGTGGTGATATAAAAAGTAATTGGAAATTTTAAATCTAATTTCTTTGTAATATACAAATAATTCTATACATAAACAGGTAAAAATGTTGTTTCAAGGTTAATGTTTAAAAAATATAATAAACTACAGTACTTAGTATAATGTATATATATATATATATATGTATGTGTGTGTATATCTGCTTCTGTCTCGCTTCTCACTTGCTTCTCAAGACATGGCGTCTTTTATATTTCCGCAATACCGGAAGTAATGTAGTACAAGCCACTATACAACAGTCTTCTAGACACAAATACATTTTCATTCCTGTTAATTGCAGAATATTACATAGCATACAATGCCCTAAGCTTACTTGCTTACATACCAGAATATTTAATTTCACACTACTAACAACAAAAGAACATTTCTTAAACATGTAAGTCTCTCACAAACTTTCACATCTCTTCAGAACTTCGCATATGTATACAATGACATTTCTACATACAAATCAACATTCATCCCTTTCAGTGGTGGGCTTAGTGTAACAGTTATCATTAGATGAAATAGAATTAGTAACCTGAGTTTAAATTCTAGAAGAGGCTGTTCCCATTTCACTTTCTTTGAATGCCTTTGAGAAAGGTATGAACCCAACTATACTCTCCCCACACAAGTTATGGGTAAATAGTAGGGTAGACTTGATTCTTTAGATTTAGTTGGGCAATCAGTCAAGAAGGAAAAGTCTGAATTCAAACTAGTTTTACTCCTCTTAAAAATTGACCTTCTGTAACATCCAACCTGTTGCCCAGTCGGCTGGGGCTGCAGAATACACTGACTGCACCTCTGCAGAGGGGTAAGACGCCCCCCCAACGAGTGTCCTGGCTATGACACAAAACAATCTGATGCTGAGGTTCCAGCAGTGCTGGAGCTTTGGGGAATGGGGAGTATCCCTTTATTGCCATTGCTCCCAGGTCCACTCTGGCCCAGAGTGGTAGCACCTGATAGGACCCTATCTATGGGTCAAATAGAACTAACAGCATACTGATGCTAAACTGAATTGTTTGAATAAACTGAATAGCTTGAAATAAAAAAATTTTGACAATTAAACCGTACTTACATTTAAACTGCGTGCTTATGCTTAACTGAATTATTTGAAATAGAACTGTTTTTCGACATTAAAACTGTATTTAAACTTAACTGAATTGTTATATATAACTGCTTGAATAGTTTGAAATAGAAATGTTTTTGACCATTAAACTGTGTACTTATGCTAAACTGAATTGTTTAGAATAGAACAGTTTTGACATTTAACTGAATGTAAACAAAATCTATATTTATGCTAAACGGAATTGTTTGAATTAGAACTGTTTGACTGAATTTTTTTAAAAAGAACTGATTATTTACATAAAAATGGATTTGGCGTTGAATGACCTACAAAGGTTGATATGCCATAAAACCCAATAAACCAACCAACATCCAACCTGTAGTGGATGGGTTGGGTAAATACATATATTCACTCCTTTTGTATTTTTTCTTATTAGGTTTGCCCTGGCAACAAAACATGTTGTTGTTAATTGTACATAATTGTTCTTGTATTTATTCTTGTGAAGAAGCAACATTTCACCAATTATTTTCCTTTACAGCATTAAAAAAAACATCTATTTCCTAACAAAGTTATGGTATGTCAATTTTTCAAATCTTAACCAAATAAAAAAAAAAGATATTTTTTATAAGATTTCAAAGATAACTAGTTGGAAGTTCTCTCTCTCTCTCTCTCTCTCTCTCTCTCTCTCTCTCTCTCTCTCTCGCTTCCAGTTTTCTTCTTGTTCCTCTTTTCTATCTTGTGTTTGCGGTAGGCAAATTTAGCATTACATTAACATTGGTGTTCTTAGAATTAAAACATTTCATTAACTGATTTGGTGAAGAGATTTTCTTACACTGTTAATTAATTCATTGTATTCAGAAGTTCCTCTAAGCACAATCATTGACTGAATACAAGGGAGATAATCATCCATTCCTTGTTTTTTGCCCCAGTTTCTTAACCAAGTGGCTATTCAAGCATCCTGTCACTATAAAAACTTTGATACCAATTTTTTTCTTATTCTTTCAAGGACAATGGACTCATTGGTGGAAAATTTATTTCAATCTACAATAACTAACAAAAAAGATAAGATATTTAACGCTTGTCCAAAATAACCCAACAAAGAATATTTCTATTATTTCTGTAGTAATGCAAAAAAAAAGAAATATAAAACCTTACATTCACCATTTCATATAAGAGTAAGTTTCAGTTTTTTGCTTTGTTTGATCATTATAATCATAATCCTGAAAGCAAGATTAATTTGTAAGAATGGTTTTGGTATTGGTTTCTTTCTACATGGGTTATTTAAAGCCAAAGCCATCCTTGTAGTGTTGTATAGCCATGATGATCTCAATAATAATAATAATAATAATAATAATAATACAGGTGTTGTATAGCCGTGATACAACTATACGTATACATATATATGCAGAAACATAATCAACAATAATGATGAACGAACACACTTCTTTAGAAAAATATACCTCTCACACTTTATTCTCGAAAGGGTTGCGAAAGGGTTGTGTGTGAGAGGTGAATTGGAGATGGAATAGACTGCAATATACTGACTTCAAGTTCCTCTGACTATAGCAGCACTTCTTTCTCATTCTGCTGGGCTGCTCACCCGGGGGTCACTGAGGGCCGCAAGCCCTCTGTCTGGAGCTGGTTCTCACTGCCTTGAACTGCAACTCAAACTCGAACTGCAACTGACTCCAACTAACTCAAACCGTCTGTGGCACCCGGTTATATAATTGTTTGACGCCCACCTGCTTCCTGTGAGCATCACATCTGCACCGAATTCAACCCGTCCATTGGTCAAGGTGATATTCTGACATCCTCGACTGGATGCACCTGTTTCTTGATTGACGGCTGGGTCGAGGGCCAATATGTTACACAGGCAGACTCTGTCATTTCTGATACCAACAAGTTTATTCCTTTCTGCCTTCAGTCCTTAGCGACACGAGGAGAGAGACACACTTCATAAGGACTTATGCTAACCATACAATGCTGAAATCCTCCCCACGTGCTGTGCATTTTGTAGTGTCTAAGATCTCAATTCATCTCTGCTGGTTGTGACCCAAACTGATCTGATCTGATCAGATCCAAAAAACTCAATGGCCCTTTTCGACGGTCATATCCCAACTGTCAGTCCTTTTTCAAAATCATAAAATTCTCAGGCCATTTCTTCTGGGCGTGACGTCATCTACCCAATCAATTCACTCCAACAGTGCACCTTGCCCCATTTCCTGTTTAGGAGTTTATTATGATAGATGATGATTGTCATATCATTTCCGCTTTCTGACTATGATACCTGAACCAAGAGACACCAAGTCGTTCAAAGCCTTACCAAACTAAATATTCACTTTCGGGCAAATACCCTTGGGAAAGGTATGAACCTCCTTATCCTCCCAGCTATGGGTTAAATAGTACCAACTACTGTTCTAGGAGAATGGCTTTGGCATTAAGTAACCTACAAAAGTTGATATGCCATTAAACAAAGAAACCAAACCAAACGAAACCTAACTAAATAACAAAATAGGATTAATGAAAAATGATTAAAATAATTAACCATTACCTTAATTATATAACAGTAAAAGGACAGTAGTAATGCTATTTGATCCATAGCTGGGGGATTAGAGAGTTCATACCTTTCCCAAGGGTACTAGTCTGAAAGTGAATATAATAGTATGATTGGAGGTTATCGTCGTAGGAAATGGACACGGCGACACAAGTTTAGCATTACATTAACATTGGTGTTCTTAGAATTAAAACATTTCATTAACTGATTTGGTGAAGAGATTTTCTTACACTGTTAATTAATTCATTGTATTCAGAAGTTCCTCTAAGCATAAGTTTCTCTAAGCACAAGTTCCTCTTGGACGAGACTAATTGCATTTCACATAGCACTAATACCCTTGGGAAAGCTATGAATCCAATTATTCTCCCTCCAGCTATGGGTAAATAGTAGGGCAGACTTGGTTCTTCAGCCTTGGTGAGGCAACTAGTCTAGGAGAAGGAAAACTCTGAATTCAAACCTGTTAAACTCTGCTTAAAAATTGACCTTGTGTCATATCCTGCCCGAGCAGAGGGGTTGGTAAATATGATAATTGTATGATTAGAGATTGAACTCGTAAGAATGAGAAGTTAAAGAAGAAAGGAAAAATTAATGGTAAAATTCAATTCTTACTAGAAGACACATGAACCCATTGAATACAAAATGTTAGAGGAGTTCCTGATGATATTTATACTTCTATTCAGAAAGGAGTGAAGGTTAGTTTGTTTGTTTAATGGCATATAAACTCCTTGTAGTTTATTTAATACTGACATTTGATTCATTTGTCACTAATCATAATTATATTTTCAACATTGCATTGCATTTTTCATCATGCTTCTATTTTTCTAGAATCATTTGTTTGCACACTTATTCCTAATACAAATCACTGGCATCCAATAAAATGGTATCAAGTATTTCTATCTAACATCAATAATTCCATTCACAATAATTATTATTTTTTGTTTGCACACAGTTATTAATTCGATTCATTTATTGTTGGGTATCACCTACCTTTTCGGCAAAATGAGCCAGTCCCATCTTCTATAAATATAGCAGTAGTTTATAAGACCAGTAAGTCTGGTGAAATCACTCTAAGCCTGAGTCTGAACTAGTCTGAGCAAGTCAGAGTCAAGTCTGGCAGGTGAATAGCCGCTCTTTATAACAGAAGCCAATAACTATTGTTGAAGTATATCCTTATTCTAGCCACTAATCCGATGTTCTTATTACTAACAGCGTCTCTCTTGTAAATACTTGTTCCTGTAAATATAACTCTTTTTCCTCGTATCTCGTGGTTTGTCTCTTTATTACTACTACCTGCGTTCATTAACCAGAACGCAACATTTATAAATATTGGATTTTAATTGAATTTTTATTGTAATAATATTTTCTATAATTTTTATATTCTGATAAACATTTGCATTTTAGATCCCAACTTTATTTATCAGACAATGGTAATAAGTCAATAACTTAGTCATTAAGAGAGAGAAATACTTAAGAAATATGGCCATATTGTAGCTAGTTGAAGATATACTTTTGAGACTTAACTGTTCAGTAAAAAATTGCAAATAACTGAAACACTACTCTTATCTGGATGTTGAATGCAAATAGTACATTTCTACAATGAGAAATGCCGAGAGACTTGTTTCTCCTCCCATCACAAATCACGTCTTTCTGGCTGTTGTCAAGACAGCATTTCCAAAGCAGAGCTTGTTTTTCCTTTCCTCTCATCAACAAAAGCAGACAGAATTCATTCTATTTCTCTCTCTCTCTCTCTCTCTCTCTCTCTCTCTCTCTCTCTCTCTCTCTCTTTCAAAGGTCTGCTCTATCTGCTCCGACCAAGTATCACTCTCATTCTAGTTCTTTTTTTCCGAGGGTCCTTGACAAACTGCCTTATATCACTCTGGCTCAATCTTTATATACACAAGAACTCATGCATATTGATAAGCAATAATAACATCAGGACTTGAACCTGCACATATGCACAAATCACATTACAAATGACCACTTCCATAAAAGTCTCATAAAGCAGTGCATTCTTTTTGAAGATTACCAAAGAAATAGGAGACATTTTTGAAGATTAGCAAAGAGATAGGAGAAATTTTCATGATTAGGTTATTCTGTACAGATTGTCTTGTTTGCAGACATCAGTTAAGGTTGGTTGGTTGGTTGGTTTTATGGCATATCAACCTTTGTAGGTTATTTAATGCCAAATCCATTATTATGTAAATAATCAGTTCTATTTCAAACAATTCAGTTTAGCATAATCATGCAGTTTAAATGTAAGTACAGTTTAATTGTCAAATACATTTCTATTTCAAGCTATTCAGTTTAGTCAAGCTGTTCTAATTCTGCTAATTCAGTTGAGTATAAGTACAGATTTTGTTTACACACAGTTAAATGTCAAAACAGTTCTATGTTAAACAATTTAGTTTAGTATAAATACAGTTTCAATGTCTAAAAACAGTCCTATTTCAAATAATTCAGTTTAGCATAAGCATGCAGTTTAAATGTAAGTATGGTTTCAGTTTAGCATAAGCACGCAGTTTAAATGTAAGTACGGTTTAATAGTCAAAAACACTTCTATTTCAAGCTGTTCAGTTTAGTCAAACAGTTCAGTTTAGCATAAGTGTGCCCTTAGTTCTATTTAACCCATAGATAGGGCCCTATCAGGTGCTACCACGCTGGGCCAGAGTGGACCTGGGAGCAGTGGCAATGAAGGGGTGCTCCATATTCTCAAAAGCCCCAGCATTACTGGAACCTCACCATCAGATTGTTTGGTGTCATATACCAGGACACTCATTGGGGTGGTGGGGTGGGGGTCTTACCCCTCTGCAGAGGTGCAGTCAGTGTATTTTACTGCCCCAGCTGACTGGACAAGAGACATCAGTTAAATCATACTTTTTAAATAATTTCTCTTTTGAGACATTTTCTTGGGTGATATGGACAAGGAAGGAGATTGTGATGAATAATAGATTTTTTTTCTAAATAAATGCTATTTTATCATTAGACAAGGGACTTACTGATATCATCATCATCCTGTCGTGCTGCTAGCATGGATTTCCCTAACCCTCTTTCACCACCCATCTCTATCATCCATCACTCCTGGCAGGTCCTCCAGGCTACATTCTGTATCGGCACAGAGTTGTCGTAGATAGGTTTAGCTGGTCATCCAACCTTTGCTCGTCCATGTGAAGGGGTTCACAGGTGTACATCACTTATGAGATTGACCTTACTTTTCCAGCAGCATCTCGAATGTCTGGTTCGTCTAACTTGGAAGGTTTTTGTGATGGGTGGTAGGTGTCCGTACAGCTGTTATTTTTGGGGGTGTTTTCTCCTGGACTTGTTCAATACAGCTTGCAGCATTCTTGTGTAATTGCCATCAAGGTTTTTTTGCATCCGTGTAGTGCATCCATATGTATATATATATATATCTAGCAATATTGATATGACTGCTGCTTGGAAAAAACTGCATTTTTTCTATCAGTCAGGTCTGACTCACATATGAATCCCATATGACCAATAGGCTATCAAAAGCTGTCCATGCCATTGTAGTCGCATGTGATGTCATTCTCAGTTGATGAGACACTGCTTCCGAGGTAGGTAAACTTGTCCACTAGTTTCAGAGGACCACCCTTTAATGTGGAGATGTTACCTCTTTGATTAAAGCACAAATTTAGTTTTGTCTGCATTGACATGGAGGCCAATGCCACCTGCTGCTCATTCCAGATTATGGAGCAGGGATTTGGCTTGGACAAGTGTATTTGCTAGAAGTGCTATGTCATCAGCATAGTCCGTGTCCGTCATAGTTTGTGCCGGGTATCTTCTGCTTCTTTCCTTTGCCAGCTTGAAGCCGTTTTATTTCATTAAATCTATAAATGTTCATGGCACTTAGTCTCGGCAGATAATAAACAGGTATGGGGCTAATGTGTCTCCTTGCAGCACACCTGCTACAATGTCAAAGTAGTCTGTGCCTCCATCCGATGAGTGGACTTTTACTTTGTGTTTTTATATAGCATCATTATGGCTTCAATGGTTTCTTTTGGGAGGCAAGAAGTATTTGCTTCATTTTCCCTCTGTGTATGGAGTCAAACGCCTAGGAGAAGTCGACAAATAATAGTGTTGCCTGGAGGTTTTTTGCACAAACACTTTCTAGAATTCAACAGATAGTCAAAATTTGTGATGTCATGGATTGATTTCTCCAAAAGCCATTTTGGTTCTTCCAAAGTATTTTCTCAATTTTAGGTTCTATGTAGTTGCGTAGCAGAGCATTGTAGATCTTGGCCACTATGGATGTAAGGGTTATACCTCCGTAGTTCTTGGCTATTCCAAAGTCAACCTTCTTGGGGACAGGGTGGATGCAGCCATTTGCCCATCTGTCTATTGTCCTGGTTATATACTGCATTGCAGTATCGGAGCTGTATGTTGTCAAATTCCATACTTCTGGTGGTATTTCATCAAGCCCTGCTGCTTTCCTATTTTTAATTTTTCTTAGTACTGAGTCGAGTTCTTCTTGAGTAAACTGTCCTTGTTTGATGTCTACTTGATAACTAATAATTCTTATTATTGGTTCATCCATAACTTTCAGAGGTTTTCTAAGTTAATTCTCAAAATGTTGTTTCCACAGGTGTATTCGTTCTTCTTGGCTGGCAGCTTTCAGTTTAGCTCTCACAGTACTTTTCCTTCTGTTCACTTCGTTTACCATCTGCCATGCTAGATTGTCTATCATCAACCAAGTCTTTAATCTTATTGATCTGATTTTGGGTGTATTCTGTTTGTTCTTTTAGGTATTGCACTTCAAGAGATATCAGAAATACCTACTCCGAATGACGAATATGAGAACTTTGTCAATGCCCACTTAGAAGTGGCAGTAGAATGCATACCAACTAAACAAAGAGCTAAACCCAGAGTCCCATGGGAGACTTTAGCAGTTAGAAAAAAGTGTGCAGACATAAAAACAGCTTTCCTATTCAATAGGAGAAACCCAACCAATATCAATGCTCAGAAACTTAAGAGGGCACAAAATGAACTAATGTATACCTATAAGAACAAAAAAATACTTACTGATGTACAAGAATGGATCAATAAGTATGTAGTCATTTACTAAACTTAGCAAAGTTCAGCACAAAATCAGAAATATAAGGCATACAGTGAGAATTTATAAGAATCAATAAGTCTGTAGCCTGATACATTGTTATTATTTAAATTTTGGTCTGAAATTTTCATTGTATAGTGTTTGATCTATGTGATTAATATTCACCACAAAATTGAGTTCATTGACAAGGAAGGAGATGAGATTATGTTAAAAAATAAATATTTGCTTTTTTTTATCCTTGGAACTTATAATTGTACGAAGGAGGTGGTGCTCATGGTATAGCACTTAGCATCATAGAAAATGAACTTGGCAACGTGAGTTCAAATCCCAGATAAAGCTGTTTGGAAAAGGTGGTCTAGATGGTCTCCACTCTTCTTCTGATCTCCACATCACCTAGTCTCTGTTCCAGATTCTTGGAGAGCCTTCCTAGTGTGCCAACTACAATGGGTATCACAGTCTAGCAAAATTCAGTTTTTCAGCTTCTTTTTTAGTGGCCTGTGGGTATCTGACTATTCCCTCTCCAGTTATGAATAAATAATAAGGCAGACTGGGCTTTTTAATCTTTGTATAATAACCAATCTAGGAGAAGGAAAACTTTGAATTCAAACCAGTTGTACCTCACTAAAAAATCGTCCTTGTGTCACATCATGCTTGTGGCAAAAGAGTTTATTAGATACATACAAGAACGGATCAATAAGTCTGTAGTCAATCTATTAAGCACTACTTAGTTTAGCATGTGGCCAGAAATATAGAGCACCCAATGAGAATGTAACTCATTAGCAATGTTCAGCAAGTTTAACTTGTTAACCATTACACCATCAGTTCAATATGTCTGATATATTGTTATTATTCAAATTTTGGTCTGAAATTTTCACTGTATAATGTTTGATACATGTGATTAATGTTCTTCACTTAATTAAGTGCATATATGAAGAAAGAGATTATGTTGAAAAATTTAAACTTTTTTTGTTTGGGGGAGGGGTTATCTTTAGTCTAAGGATTTATTGACCTTCGCCAATGGTCCAGGAGACCTGCGTTCAATCCCAGGTCGTGTTATACCAAAGACTTTAAAAATGGTACATGATACCTCTTTGCTTAACACTCAGCAATATAAGGTACGTATTGAGGATAAAGTGTAGCAATCCAAAGAAAGGAGTTGCACCCCCCCTATACCTTGGTGTAGTAGCTATTGAAAAGGGAGCCTCCTGGTCACCTTTGACTATGATCGCCAACTTTACTTTTACTTACATACAAGATTGAATCAATAAAATGCATAACTAATTTTTTACCTGAAATTTTCACTGTATAATATTTAATAAGTGTTTAATACGTAGCACTGAATTAAGTGAATTCACAAGAAAGGATAATGTGTTGAAAAAGAAGTATTCCTGTGTAAAATATATGCTTTTTTTATTACACTTATTGGTGTTCCTGTGTATATGAATATTTTTTTCTTTTTTTTGCTAATGAAGTAAAAAAAAAAGATAATTAATAACAATTACAATACCGGACATTGGCCTAGCGGTTAGAGTGTTTGCCAATGGCCCGGGAGACCTGGGTTCAATCCCAGGTCGAGTCATACCAAAGACTCAAAAAATGGTACTTGATGCCTCCTTGCTTAACACTCAGCATTATAAGGTACGGATCAAGGGTAAAGTAGAGCAATCCAGGGAAGGAGTAGCGCCCTCCCCTACACCTTGGTGTAGTAGCTATCGAAAAGGGAGCCTTCGTGTTACCCTCGACTATGGTCGCCAACTTTACTTTTTTACAATACAGAAACTTTTTAATGACCTCACTGGTCTACATTAATTTTATTGCTAATGATATAAGAACATTTTTAGATTAACTCTAGGACATTGTCCAGTCAGCTGGGGCTGTAGAAAACATCAACTGCATCACCGCAGAGAGGTAAGACTCCCCCTATGAATGTCCTAGATATGAGATTAAACAATCTGATCGTGAGGCTCCAGTTTTAGAGCTTTGAGAAATGTGGTGTACCCCTTCATTGCCATTATTCCCAGGTCCACTCTGACCCAAAGTGGAAGCACCTGATAGGGTTCTATCTATAGATTAAATAGAACTGTTTTGACGTTTAAATTAATTGAATTATTTCAAATATAACTGTTGGATCATTTAACTGTGCAGAAACAAATGACAGATGTTCAATTAAATTGTTAGTGATACATAGCAATACTTGAAACCATATAACTGTAAGCAAACAAATGATTAATAGTAAGTAGAATTATTCATTTTAGATAGAAATACTTGAAACCATTTAACTGTGTACTAAAGAATGAGGTTAGGCTTGTTTAAAAATGTATCAACAAAATGAATTTACAAATCATATATTTAATATACATATAAAAACAGGATTTGGCATTAAATAACCAACAAAGATTGATGTATTATAAAAGCAAACCAAACCAAATCTTATATATTTAATATATAAAAACAGGATTTGGCATTAAATAACCAACAAAGATTGATATATTATAAAAACAAACCAAAGCAACACTTATATATTTAATATATAAAAACAGGATTTGGCATTAAATAACCAACAATGGTTGATATACCATAAAACCCAACCAAATAAAACCAATCCAGGACACTTATCCCAAATATGGCATCTTTTGTACAAGATTATTTCTATTTTTTAGATCATAGAAACTCCATATTTGAAAATACAGTTTGAGCAGCTTCCCAAGCCACTGTCATTGTTACAGCTATACACGTGTTTCTTATCTTTTCTCTTGATATTTGGTTATCTAAATGATTTTTTATTTAATTCTGGAATTTACTCATTCTTGTTTTACTACATCCATACAGTTAAAGTCAAAACTGCAATAAGAATTAATTAAAAGCAAAAAAGGAAGTGCACATATTAAAAATTCAATCTTTGCATCTAATCAGCAATGTTGTATTAAAGTTTTGGTAAACGAATCAAAAACTGGCCCATAACTAAAACTTTTCCCATTCCCCAATGATACCTGCATCAGAAAAGTAAGGTCTAAAAAAGTTTGGCTTTGGGTTACTCTTCCTCCACTTTTAACCTGGACTAATAAGAAACATAAGACAACTTTCCCCATTCTTTAAAAAGCTTTAATATGGAATATAGAAAAAAAATCAAATTAATTTTTACTAGTATTTTCTTTTAAAATGATTTGCCTAGTCGTCTGGGGCTGTAGAATACTCTGACTGCACCTCTGCAGTGAGGTAAGACCCTCCCCCAAATGAGTGTCCTGCATATGACACTAAACAATCTGATGGTGAGGTTCCAGTGATGCTGGGGAATGCAGAGCACCCCTTCATTGCCATCACTCTCAGGTCCACTCTGCCCCAGAATGGTAGCACCTGATTGGGCTCTATCTATGGGTTAAATAGAATTAAACTGCATACTTATGCTAAACTGAATTGTTTGAATTAGAACTGAATTGTTTGAAATAGAACTGTTTGATTGAACTGAATAGCTTGAAATAGAAATGTTTTTGCCAATTAAACTGTGTACTTATGCTAAACTGAATTGCCTGAAATAGAACTGTTTTTAACATTGAAACTGTACTTATGCTAAACGAAATTGTTTGAAATGAAACTGTACTTACACTAAACTAAATTGTTTAATATAGAACTGTTTTGACATTTAACTGTGTGTAAAAAAATCTATACTTATACTAAACTGAATTAACTGAATTAGAACTGTTTGACTAAACTGAATAGCTTGAAATAGAAATATTTTTGACAATCAAACTGTGTACATAAGCTAAACTGAAATGTTTGAAATAGTACTGACAATTTGTATAAAAATAGATTTGGTGTTAAATAACCTACAAAGGTTGATATGCCATAAAACCCAACCAACCAACCTTTTTAAAATAGCCATATCTGTAAGGCTAAGAATGTGCTGCATCCGATGGTGAGGTTATAGTTCTGAATCTCTGGGGAGTATGGAGTACTTCTTCATTGCCTTTATTACCAGGTACTACCACTCCCAGTCATGATGGACTTGGGAATAAAGTGGTTTTATGGGACTGAGAAGGTCTTTATTTATTCACGGTGTAGGCCATCAATGGTTGTTTGGATAATTGGGTTTGATGGGGATGATTTTGAGTTTCATATCTGACTCCTTTTACTTACCCCATTCACTTGTCTTCTTTTGTCTGTGGGTAGCTGCAAGAGGATTGAGGACAGAACAAAAGAGACTTTTACACTGAAAATTTTATTTTAGGGTTCACAACTGTTCTGTGGCAAGGAACATTTTTCTGAACTGGTAGATGTAGTCACATTTCCCAGACAAGGTGTTGAATTATATTAGAGTCATTCTTGGTGAGATGTAGGTTTGGAGTTTGTTCAGTAGGTATGTTTTTGCGAAAATGGCTGCAAGCAGGAGACATGGCTAGCACCAAGCCCGAGACTTGAGGAGCATGTGTGCTTACTCACAAGCAGCTGAAGTAAAAGGGTCCTTTTGATATCAGTGGTTACAGCTTAAGTGAGAGAATTTCTCTTTTGGTGCCAGGAAGCTCATCTTTTCAGGTATGCACAGCTTTTGCTTCTTGTCAAAAGACTCCTAGGAAACTGCTACTTTTGAATTTTCTTTTTTTTTTTTTTTGGTCCCCCATAGTTGTACCTGTTAGGATCCTATCTATAAGTCAAATAGATCTGTTCAAAAATTATTTGTATTCAATTGGAATACTTGATACCATATAACTGTGTGCAAATTATTTGTATTAAGAATCATCATCATCATCATGTCGTGCCGCCAGCACGGATATCCCTGACCCTCTCTCGCCACTTCTCCCTGTCATTCATCCCCTCCGGCAGGTCTTCAGAATTACATCCTGTGTCCTCACATAGTTGCTGTATGTAAGTTTGAGCTGGTCGTCCTGCTTTTGCACAGCCATATGTGGGGGTCCATAGGAGTACATCACTTATGAGCTCGTCCTTGCTTCTTCAGCAGTGTCCCGCGTGTCTGGTTCGTCTTACTTGTATAGTTTTCATGATGGGGGGCAAGTGTCCGTATAGTTGGTGTCTCATGGGGTGTTGTTGCCAGGACTTGTTCAATACTGCTCTCAACATTCTTGTGTAATTTCCGTCTAGTTTCTTCTCCAGCTGTTTAGTTAGCGTCCATGTAGTGCATCCATATAGTAGTATCAATACAACCGCTGCCTGGAAGCAGACCTAACCGATAAAATGAAACGCAGTATTAAGAATAGTCACTTGAAATTATAATTCTTAACTACGGATAGTGAACAATTACAGCTTTAAGTGACTATTCTTAATACAAATAATTTGCACTGTTATATGGTATTAAGTAATGTATAATAATAATCCTTAATAAACAATTACAGCTTTAAGTGACTATTCCTAATACAAATAATTTGCACACAGTTATATGGTATTAAGTAACAAATAATAATAATCTGTAGTAAGTAGTAAAGTTGGTGACCTTAGTCAAGGGTGACCTGAAGGCTCCTTTTCAATAGCTACAACACTAAGGTGAAGGGGAGGGCGCTACTCCATTCCCTGGATTGTTCCACTTTACCCTTGATCCTTACCTTACAGTGCTGAGTGCTAAGCAAGGTGATATCTAGTACCAAAATATTGAGCACCCAATGGGAATGTAACTCATTAACAATGGTCTGCAAGTTTAACTTCTTAACTATTACACCACACAAGGCAGGCACCATCAGATCAATATGTCTCAAAAAATCGTACCATATAACTGTGCAAATTATTTGTATAAAGAATAGTTACTTGAAACTGTAATTGTTTACTACGGATTATTATTATACGTTGCTTAATACCATATAACTGTGTGAAAATTATTTGTATAAAGAATAGTTACTTGAGACTGTAATTGTTTACTACGGATTATTATTATACGTTGCTTAATACCATATAACTGTGTGAAAATTATTTGTATTAAGAATAGTCACTTGAAACTGTAATTGTTTACTACGGATTATTATTATACGTTGCTTAATACCATATAACTGTGTGAAAATTATTTGTATTAAGAATAGTCACTTGAAACTGTAATTGTTTACTACGGATTATTATTATACGTTGCTTAATACCATATAACTGTGTGAAAATTATTTGTATTCAGAATAGTTACTTGAAACTGTAATTGTTTACTACGGATTATTATTATACGTTGCTTAATACCATATAACTGTGTGAAAATTATTTGTATTAAGAATAGTTACTTGAAACTGTAATTGTTTACAAAGAATAAGTGTCATTAGTTTCTTGGAACCATATAACTGCATGCAAATAAACGACTATTATTAAATAGAAATAATTACTTAAAAATATAATTGTTAGTATTAGATGGGAATACTTGAAACCATACAACTGTATACAAATTATTTGTAATAGATAGGAATACTTGATATCATATATTGCCCAGTCGGCTGTGCTTCTTTGCAGAGGGGTAAGACCCTCCCCCCAACGAGTGTCCCGGATATGACGCTAAACAATCTGATGGTGAGGTTGCAGCAATGCTGGAGCTTTGGGGAATGCGGAGTACCCCTTCATTGCCATCGCTCCCAGGTCCACTCTGGCCCAGAGTGGTAGCACCTGATAAGGGTCCTATCTATGGGTTAAATAGAACAAAATCGTGCTTCTTTCACTATACTGATTTTTGCATTTAAACTGCATATTTATGCTAAACTGAATTGTTTAAAATAGAACTGTTTTGACATTGGAACTGCGTACTAGTGTTGAACTGAATTGCTCGAAATAGAACTGTTTTTCACATCTAAACTGTGTACTTATGCTGAACTGAATTATCTGAAATAAAACTGTCTGACATCTAAATCTGATAGTGAGGTTCCAGCAGTGCTGGAGCTTTGGGGAATGAGGAGTACCCCTTCATTGCCATCGCTCCCAGGTCCACTCTGGCCCCGAGTGGTAGCACCTGATAGGGCCCTATCTATGGGTTAAATAGAACTAACAGCATACTTATGCTAAAATGAATTGAGTAAACTGAATAGCTTAAAATTGAAACGTTTTTGACAATTAAACTGTACTTACACTTAAACTGCGTGCTTATGCTTAACTGAATTATTTCAAATAGAACTGTTTTTTCAACATTAAAACTGTATTTACACTTAACTGAATTATTACATATAACTGCTTAAATAGTTTGAAATGGAAATGTTTTTGACAATTAAACTGTGTACTTATGCTAAACTGAACTGTTTTCAAAAGAACAGATTATTTGCATAAAAATGGATTTGGCGTTAAATAACCTACAAAGGTTGATATGCCATAAAACCAAACAAACCAAACCTTGATATCATATAACTGTGACCAAAAAAAACTCTTAAGAAGCAACTACACAAAAAATGTACAATGAATGCAATTCCCTAACCTCTCTAGGCTGTTAAAATCAATCCATTAATCTGAAAAACAAAATGGTAATCAATACTTTTAAATTGTAGTTAATATATATGTATAACCTAGAAAAATTAGCACATGATAGCAAGATTTTTTTAGAGCAATAACTCTTAAAATGTTCAATCTTAGAGAATAAAAAACTATTTCTAGTCAAATTTGCAACTGAATGATAATTTTCAAGGTTCTGTTTTTGGACTGTAGATCAATTTTAATGATCCAAATTTTTTTTATATAATGGAGATAATTATAAAACACTGATTAGAATTTTCCATCCTCCCCCAAAAAACTACCAATATCATCATGGCTAGATATTACAATTATTTCAAAAGGTATACCAGCTCAATCACCTATACTAAAAGCTATATGTATATGCAGAGGTTACAGAAAATAAGGTGTGTGTGTTTGAGAGAGAGAAAGAAAGAGAAAATGAGAGAGAAAGTGAGAGAGAGAGATAAAGCACATGTTTGTGTATGTGTGTCGGTCTGTCTGCACGTGTGTGTTTATGTGCCTGATATATTTTATTTGTTTTATGATTCTTTATTGGACTGTTACGTGTTTTGGTGTCTCATGTGACTGAAATTCTACTTCTGCTGATTGTCATCTCGTCTTTATTAGATTAGTTCATCTTGATAATCATGATTAGGGTGGCATGGCACTGGAAGAACAGGAAGAAATAATCAGGGTGAAAATTAGGTGCCAATATAAGCATTCTTGTTTCCTTACATAGTTAATAGAGAAACATATGAACAAAATTGGTACAGACATATTTCAAGTGGGAAAGAAATTGTTATTTTGACAAATTTTAATCTAAAAAAAATAGCATTTTTTATATTATCAAAATCTAAAAAATAGTAAAATTTTTATAATTTTTCAAACATGAAAAATAGCAATTTTTTTCTTATATTATCAAATATCTAAAAAGTAGCAATTTTTTTTGTTATATTATCCATCATAAAACAAATAGTAAATAGTAAAAAAGTATTAATAAAAACCTAAGAAATTATTGAATGATATTCATTTTTTCATTTTTTACACAATTAGGATACCAATTTATTCATTTTATTTTTTTTTTATCTATTTCAGTGATTTTAATATTCGTTGAGATTGTAAAAAAAAAAAAAAAGGGAAGAAGAAAAATATGAAAATATACACAGATTTTTATAATAAAAGTAATATAAAAAAAAAACAGGAAAATCAGTTCAAATTACATTTGCTTGTATATTTGCTATACCATGTTGTCCAAACTCGTGATTAACTCGGAGAGGAGGAAGTGTGTTAGGTCACGTGACCATATACTAAAGGCAAACTGGAAAATTGCCTGCTAGAAAAGGAAGAGGTGTTAGTAGCATGTGACCATGTTATTGTGATTTGTACTAATGATGAACTAAAAAATAAAAAATTTTTAAAAAATTACTAATTGCAGCTGATTCTAAAAACCAATTTATTTTGTTATTAAAATTTGAATTTGGAATTTATTATCGCCAACTCAAAAAATATATTGATTATATAGAAATGTGTTTTGATACCAGCAATCAGCATAACAATTGGGGGGGGGGAATTTTCCCAGTTTGTTAAAGTTTTATTTGAAAAACACCATGGTAAAATGTAAGGAATTGTTGGGGGTTTTTTTTATTTTTAGGTAGCTTTCATTTATGTATGTTTGATTCTTCTCTCAGTGACACAATGATACAAGTAGATTAAGTTATTTTCCAGATTTTAAAATTGAACAGATGTAAAAAAAAGAAAAAAAAAAGAAAAAGAAAAACAACAGGAAAAATCGTTTGATTATAGAATGTTTTCCGCTCACGTGTTTGCATTCTCCATTGGCTGTGTTATGTACCTCTCTTTTATTTGTTGTGCGTCTGTCTGTCTGGGCAGAAGATAGTAGCCTGACACAAAACATGCAACTTTACTTTATTCACCTACCCCTATCTATTTAATATCCTTTCTTCGATCTTACTGTAACAATGTCCACTGCTAAAAGACTCCTCGCAGCCTACAAAAAGTAGGTACGTATATACTACCAACAGAAACAACCATTGATTTGTTTATCTTTTGTTTTGTTTTGTTACGTTTTTAACTTCCTATTAGATAAGAAAGATGTCCTGGTAAATTTTTAGGGGTTATAAGACTGAAATAACAAAATAGTCTCTAAAGATTTGGGATCATTTGTCTGTCTGTCTGACGAAACGGCCACTACGTCTTTTTACAAGATATTGATTTTAGCTACAGCTTCATCCTTCCCTACTATCGTCTTAGTGCCATTTACAAAAGTGTCTCATTCACTAGTCTCTTAATGAAACCGTTCCGAAGACACAGGACTTGCGATCACGTGGTTGACCCAGTTCCAGTGCGTGCTACAAGAACAGGCGGCTGCCACAACAGCAACAGCAGCAGCAGCAGCATCTCTGAA
>OY757909.1:27423778-27538778 GCA_963585895.1 Sepioteuthis lessoniana
AACCTACATATGGCATATAAGACGTAAGAGAATTTTAAAAGATATTTTTAGTGAAAAAAAGTGCACTTTATATGCCATCAAATAAGGTAAGAAGAAATATCTAAAATCTACAAACGTTTTGTATTTTGAATATGTTATTTGTTTATATATATATATATATATACATGATATGATCAAGAAGTTCTTTCATGAAAACTTGTATGTTATTTATATTTGGCCCCAATTCATTTTGAAGTAGTCACTTTGTGTAGCAATACACGGCTCTCAGCACTTTAGTCATATTTTAACTCCCCTTGAAAGTTTCTGCTTTGGTGTCAAAGTCCAAACATGAGTCATGCTGCATGATTTCAAGATAGTGACTCTTCAGCTAGAATTTTATCTTGGAGGAAGAGGAAGAAGTTTTAGGGAGCCAAATCTGGCAAATAGAATTGTAGAGTAGTTGCATAATGATGATTGTGTTTGTGTGGCACAAAAACCCATACCTTTTTAATGTTACTGTAAGTAGGCCTGTTATCATGCTGGAGCAACCAATTACCATTCCTTCTACAGTTAAGATAATTTACATCAAACTTTCTCTCTCAGAAGAGGACAACAGAACTTGACATTGAGAATCACTAACTCTGGAAGATGAATTCACAATGTACAACCTGATGAATATCAGGGGGTAGTACTAGTTGAAGGTCACCCTGACCTCTAATCATCCCTCAGCGACATTTCACAACTAATGAGGCACAGGTACCGCTAAAAACACTTTGCTAGGTTCATTGCTTCACTGTCGTATGCCTACATCAATATTTCAGGAGTCTGCATTGCCAATTTTCTGATATTTGCTCTTGTTTGAGGTTCCTCTTGAAATTACAAATGAGCATGCAAACATTGTAACAAGAGCATATGTAAGAGAGGTTGGTTGGTTGGTTGGTTTTATGACATGCCAACTCTTGTTGGGTTATTTAATGCCAAAATCAGTCTTTTTTAAAGAATTTTCTTTTCATAGGTAATTTAAGCAACTTATCATTTTTTTACAATGATATCATTATCAAGATGTGCTGATAGCATAGAGTCCCTTGACGCTCTCTTCATGATATCCTATCAACCATCACTCTTGGCAGGTCCTCTAGACAGCACCCAGTGTCTGCACAGAGCTGATGAATATATCCATGATGGTCAACCAACATTGTTATTCCCATGTGTGGGAGCCACACAGCAGAATTTCACTATTGAGTTTGTTCCAGCTTCACCAAAAGTGGCCAGCATTTCTTGTTTATCTTACTGGAATCATTTGTGAGATGGGAGGCAAGTGGTTGTACTGCTGTAGGTTTATAGAGTACTGCTTCCAGGACTTATCAAATGCCATCCTTGTAGAAGAACAGTTGTGATACAATCAAACCCATACCTGGAGGAATAAGGGGGCTCATACAATTCCTAAGGGTATTCGTCTGAAAATGAGTGTGATAGGATTTTGAACTTGCTAACTATGATATTAGAATCTAGCATGTTAGTCACTATGCTATGGGAACTACCACCTTAAATGTTTGGTTGAATATGTCAGTTATGGTCAGCCATAAAGACAATAGACTTTACTTTCTGTAATACCTCTAAATGTTTGGCCAGAGAACAGAAAAAATGAGGAAGATATTAAAGAGTTGGATTTACTTTGGTACTCTGCATAAAAAGATGGATGAATACAGACAATGACAAAAATCAAAAGACAGAATAATTAATAGTGTCCATATGCCAAGCAGGAAGACATTTAGTTTGCAAAATTTCTATAGTTCTGTCTGAATGTGTATATATTTACGAACCGCACCAGATGAGAAGAAAGTGACACAAGGTCAATATTTTAAGCAAAGTTTAACAGGTTTGTATTCAAAGCTTTCTTTTTTTTAGATTGATTGTCATACCAATCTTAAAGAACACAGTCTGCCTTACTATTTACTGATAGCTTGAGAAAGAAGAGTTGGATTCATGCCTTTCCTAAAAGTATTAGATCTTTATGAAATGCAAACAGCCTTGTTCAGGTTTTGAATTTCAGTTGCCGTGTTCATTTCCAACAACACTAACCATTATACCACAGGTGCTTTCATAAGGATGTATGCATATCTGCATAAGGATGTATGCATACAAGAATTTATACATACCTGGATTTACGATTTTTTACCCCAAAAAACTAATTTCTTTCAAATAGTTCAGTTAACTTTTAGTATATTATAAAGTTGGCAACCGTAGTCGAGGGCGACCAGAAGGCTCTCTTTTCAATAGCTACTACACCGAGGTGTATGGGAAGGTGCTACTCCTTTCCCTGGATTGCTCCACTTTACCCTTGATACATACCTTATGTTGCTGAGTGTTATACAAGGAGGTATCAAGTACCATTTTTAAAGTCTTTGGTATGATGCGACCTGGGATTGAATCCAGATCTTCCGGACCATTGGCGAACACTCTACCCACTTGAATTAAAATTCAGGATCTCGTGTGCACTCTTTATGACACATACAACTTACCCAAAGAAAAAAAAACATATATCTAAATTAGGATATTGTAGACAAAGACTCAACCCTGAGTCAACCGTACAGCAAGATGTTTGCTATCCACCCAGAAAGAGAAGTGAGCTTTACAAATTGGCTAAACATAGGTTTGCCACTACAAACTTGAGAGGAAAAAACAGTTCATGGAGTGGAAACATGCTGACTCTCTGGTAGAGAAAAAGTTCCATTCTCAGCGGTCAGCAAAGAAGGTGATGCTGACGGTCTTCTTCGACATGAATGGATCTATGATTAGTGATTTCCTTGAAAAAGGTGCACCTGTAAACAGTGCTTCTTATTGCTAACAAGTGAGACAAAATTTATACATATCTGGATTTATGATTCTTTACCTCAAAAAACTAATTTCTTTCAAATAATGCAGTATCTTATACTTAGTGAGTGTCAGGTTCTTGCCTATGTGATAATCAGACCCTTGATAATATAGGCAAGAAACTGACAGTATTGAGTCTGTGTCTAAAATATCCTCAGGGGGTGTCTTCGTGGTGTAATGGATAAAGTGATGGACTGCGAAATCGTTGTAAGTAAGTTCGTACTCCAGTTGCGCTATTACATTCACTTTTGGACAAATACCCTTGGGAAAGGTATGAACCCCCTTATCCTCCTAGCTATGGGTTAAATAGTACCACTACTGTTCTTCTCAGAGAATAGCTTTGGCATTAAATAACCTAAAAAAAAAAAGAGTTGATATGCCATTAAACAAAGAAACCAAACCTAAAATATCTTCACTTATATGTTTTTTTTTCTTTGGGTAAGTTGTATGTGTCATAAAGAGTGCACACGAGATCCAGAATTTTAATTCAAGTATAAGATACTAAAAGTTAACTGTATTATTTGAAAGAAACTAGTTTTTTGAGGTAAAAAATTGTAAATCCAGGTATGTATAAATTCTTGTATACAAGCAGATATGCATACATCCTTATGAAAGCACCTGTGGTATAATGGTTAGTGTTGTTGGAAATGAACACGGCAACTGAAATTCAAAACCTGAACAAGGCTGTTTGTATTTCATAAAGATCTAATACTTTTAGGAAAGGCATGAATCCAACTCTTCTCTCTCAAGCTATGGGTAAATAGTAAGGCAGACTGTGTTCTTTAAGATTGGTATGACAATCAATCTAAAAAAAGGAAAGCTTTGAATACAAACCTGTTAAACTTTGCTTAAAATATTGACCTTGTGTCACTTTCTTCTTATCTGGTGCGGTTCGTAAATATATACACATTCAGACAGAACTATAGAAATTTTGCAAACTAAATGTCTTCCTGCTTGGTATATGGACACTATTAATTATTCTGTCTTTTGATTTTTGTCATTGTCTGTATTCATCCATCTTTTTATGCAGAGTACCAAAGTAAATCCAACTCTTTAATATCTTCCTCATTTTTTCTGTTCTCTGGCCAAACATTTAGAGGTATTACAGAAAGTAAAGTCTATTGTCTTTATGGCTGACCATAACTGATATATTCAACCAAACATTTATGGTGGTAGTTCCCATAGCATAGTGACTAACATGCTAGATTCTAATATCATAGTTAGCAAGTTCAAAATCCTATCACACTCATTTTCAGACTAATACCCTTGGGGATGGGTTTTATAGTATCACTACAGTTGTTCTACAAGGATGACTTTCGCATTAGATAACCTGCTTGGTTGATATACCATTAAACAAGTCAAATCAAATATTTTGAACCATTGCCCTAGGCAAAGTTCCTTGTCTTTATGGATGATCAAAACTGACACTCTCAACCAAACATTTAGAATCATCACAAATATTATTTGAAACAATTGACACATTTTATTGACTTTTTAACTTCCTATAAAAAACTTTCTAAAATAAATATTTCAAGGCTGAAATTAAGAATATTTTGTTTGTTTAAAACTGTATTTAATGCTATCATTATTTTACTCCTTATAAGTTTTTCAAACAATTTCTAACTGAAGTCTGAGTGACAGCAAAGTTTTGTTTGGTTGGGTTTTATGGCACATCAATGCTTGTTAGCTATTTAATGCCAAATCCTCTTTATATATATATATATTAAATATGTATGATTTGGTTAGGTTGCGTTTTATGGCAAATCAACCATTGTAGATTATTTAATGCCAAATCCTCTTTATATATATATATATATATATATATATTGTCATCCACAGACAGACTGTTTCATTGTATCACAACTCTTCAGTGTGGCTAGATATGCTAGATTCCTGAAGCTGGGATCGAAACCCGGCCGACTCAAATGCCAATCCATGATTCTACCATTCAGCCATGAGGAAACTAGTGCAAGCAAAGGAAATTTAAACGCTTATGGATCACATTTGTTTTGTTTACATATATCCACTTAACAGCTACCGAGAGCTCAAGTCATTTGAAGAGCCTTGCTTTACGCTAGTGGCAACCATTACTTCCCTCCCAAGACAGCTCAACCCTACAGGAGTAGGGGAGTATATATATATATATATATATATATATATATATATATATATTAAATACATATGATTTGTAAACATATCTTTTTTTATAACATTTTATAAAATTATAACATTTTTTTACACACAGCTAAATGGTTTCAAGTATTGCCATGTAACAGTAACAATTTAACTTCAGTCATTTGTTTGCACAGATTTAAATGGATATACATCCGATTTATAAGTGAATAGTTTGTTGGTAATTTCATTTTTAAATGAGTAAGAACTAATTTGTTTGCATACAAGTATAGCTATTGTTTCTACAGTAGCGTCCGAAACTAAGGGACAAAATTTTAAAACCTAATATTTGTTAGAAATAACAACTGTGAAAAGCTGAAATTTTGACAACTGGTAGTTGTTATCATCCATAATAACATACTAAAATTTGAATCATTTGCAAAGGATAGAAAAAGAATTATAACAATTATTTATTTATTTTCAAAATAGGATCATCCAAAAGTAAGGGACAAAATTGAGAAAAACAATGTAAACAGTATGCTATATTCAAATTTTTTGATTTCCTCTAAAGAATAAGTCTTACTTAGTCATTTGTAAATGTTGCATCAGCCAGCACCATGGCGAAACACCAAAAACTTGATTACTCTGTGAGACAAGCTATTGTGAAGCTAGACAAGGAAAAGCACACCATTAGAGAGATTTCAGAGAACGTGAAATGTTCCAAGAGTGTTGTAGGCAGGGTTGTTAAATCCTACAATGATACTGGCAAAATAGTTAGTGCTTTTAAAACCGGCAGACCCCGCAAAACTTTAGCAAGAGAAGATCGAATAATGCAGCATATGTCATTAAAGGACCGTTTTAAGTCTTGCACAGAAATTAAAAGGGTTATGAATAGTACATCATGTGTTAATGTGTCAAGACAGACTGTTTCTAGACGACGGCAAGAAATAGGGCTGTTTAATCGAACCCCAAGGAAGAAACCACTTGTTAGTTCGAAGAATAAGAAGAGATTAGAGTTTGCAAACAGGTATGTAATTTGGACATATGAAAATTGGGCAAAAGTATTTTTCAGTGATGAAAGCAAGTTTAATTTATTTGGAAATGATGGAAAAAACAATGTAAAGAGACGTATTGGTGAAAGATTAAGTGCAAAGTGTACTAAGAAAACTGTCAAGTTTGGGGGCAGAAGCGTTATGGTATTTGGAATGTTTTCTAGCCAAGGTACAATGCCTCTTGTCCGGTTACAAACTTGTATAAACGCGCAGATCTATAAAAACATTGTTCAAGATCATGTTGTGCCAATCATACAGAATTCAGGTTTCGATAGGGCTACCTTTATGCAAGATAATGCCCCATGTCACAAGGCAAAGGTGGTCATGAGTTACCTTAGCGAGCAAGATTTCGAAATTATGGATTGGCCACCGAAAAGTCCTAACTTAAATCCAAAAGAAAATCTTTGGAAGACCTTAGGAGTGAAAGTTATGGAAAGAAATCCCACTAACACAGAGGATTTGTGGGTGAAGCTTCAAGAAGAATGGTCTAAAATTAGTATCCAGGATTGTCAAGAACTGATTCGTTCTTGTAGTCGAAGATGTGCAGCTGTCATTGAGAGCAAGGGCTCATTTACTAAATATTGATTGTACATGTATTTTTATTGTTTTTTGGCTGTTTACATTGTTTTTCTCAATTTTGTCCCTTACTTTTGGATGTTCCTATTTTGAAAATGAATAAATAATTGTTATAATTCTTTTTCTATCCTTTGCAAATGATTCAAATTTTAGTATGTTATTATGGATGATAACAACTACCAGTTGTCAAAATTTCAGCTTTTCACAGTTGTTATTTCTAACAAATATTTGGTTTTAAAATTTTGTCCCTTAGTTTTGGACGCTACTGTATATAGTTGAATGGTTTCAATTATTGAATATTAGTCTCTTGCACAATTCCCAGTGGATCACCTTTCCCACCTAGTCATGTCTACTCTTATCTTCTTTTTGTGTCAATTTTCTCTGTGTTAGAATGTAAGGCTACTCAGTAATCTCAAGTCTTCTCAGAACACCAGAACATGTCATTCCTCGGGTTATTTTATGCCTAGAGGTTTGGCAATCCCATTCATTGTACATTCATGTTCATTCATAAAGTTCGTCCTAATATAATGTCTCCTCTTTATCTCCATGGAAACTACAATAGATAATTAAAACACCATAATACCATTCAATAGAGTAAGTTTTCAGCTAGAAAATACTATTTTCACACCTAGTCACCATAGTTAGTCATACATTTAGACCAGCAAGGAACAAGTGCCTGCATGCTGTCTTCTTAACACTGGTTGATTAATTGATTTTAATGGCATGTCAACACGTTTAGGGTAATTTTATGCCTAGAGGTTAGAGAATCACATTCATTGTATATTCATATTTACATTTTTTATGTAGTTGCTTCTTAAGAGTTTTTTTTTTTTTTTGCACACGGCTCTATCAAATAGAATAATAAAAGCTGTAGGTTTATATAAAAGAATTTAAACCTTCAACATTTCATTTATGTACATGATACAAACACTAAATAACCAAATCAACAGAAATTGGCATTAGATAACCTGAAAAGGGTTTGATATGCCATAAAACAAAACAATCAATCAATCAATCTAAACTGTGTAATTATGCTAAGCTGAATTGTTTGAAATAGAACTGTTTTTATATTTAACTGTGTGTAAACAAAAACTATACTTATGCTAAACTGAATTGTTTGAAATAGAACTGTTTTGACGTTTAATTGAGTGTAAACAAAAAACTATTCTTATACTAAACTGAATTGTTTGAAACTCTAATCAAAATGACTTAATCCAACATTAAATGACCCCCAAAAGGGTTGATATGCCATAAAACAAAACAACCAACCAACAACCAACATCTATCAAATTCAAAAAAAAATTTAAACAGATCTATTTGACACATAGATGGGACTTTAAAAGGTACTACCACTCCAGGTCAGAGTGAACCTGGAAGTAATGGCTATGTAGGAGTACTCTGCACTCCCCAGATCTCCAGAACTAGAGCCTCACCATTAGATACAGTTTAGTGTCATACCCAGGAGACACACTTTTGGTATGAGGATCATTACGTGCAAAAGTTCATGGCACAATTTTTTCCTGGAGACTGAATATACAGTTAAAAACAAGCTTTGAATATTCTCTATACAGTGTTCAGTTATCCTGTGTTGAGAAAAATAAAACAAAAAGAAATGAAAGAAAAATGTCCTCCGATACAATATACGCGTGATACAGCCAGTTGAACAAGATGGCAGCAAAATCAAAGTTAAAGATTAATAAAGCCAATGAAGATGTTGCTGTTGCATTACGTTTGGTGAATAGTTTGCTAAGTTCAAGAAAGGTGTACTTGACTTGGACAATAAACCATCCCAAAAATTTAGAAGTAATTATTTGTAAACATCTTTTGGATATTGTTGAAACTGTTACCTCAGAGTGCTAAAGTTATAAACTTTCAAATTTTTATCATGACAAATGAATAAAAACAAGACCGTTTATAGGACAGGAACATGAGAATGTTATACTGCGCCATGGCAGTGGTCATCCACATGTTGCAATATCAACCAAAAAAACATAATGAAGTTAAGAGAATAACTTTTTTATTCAGCATATTAATCAGATGTTGTATACTCATATACATGCATAAACATATCAACGCAATGAAGACGAGCGACACAGTTCTTTTAAAAAAATATACCTCAAACTTTATTTGAAAAGGATTGTGTGTGAGAGAGAGTTGGAGACCGAACAGAACTGCAACATATTGACCTCCTAACTCTTATGGCCATCAGCGTTTCTTTCCCGTTCTCCAGGGTTGTTCAACTGGAGGCCCAGGAACCCAGCTCTCTGCTGGGTGCTGGCTTTCTCTACCACATCTTGTCTCCAAACTCATTGAATTTCCTGTGCACTCAGTTATATAATTGTTCACGCCCACTCAATATCTCCCCATAAATGGCCATCAGAATATGCACTTCCGCTGTCTTTGGAATGGCATGTTTGATCATCATTGAGCGGAAATAACTGTCATGCAGTTCACAGGTCACTCTCTTCTGGTGAATACCTTAGTGACTGTACCGTAGGATTTTAATCCTAGCCCATATTGTCAGCCAAGCTCGCTCACGCCAATGGAATATGCACTTCCGCCGTCTTTGGAATGGCATGTTTGGCGGGGTCGGAGGTCAATGTACAACACAGACTTACATTATTGGTTTGGTCTATTTAATGCTACATCAACCTCTATGGGTTATTTAATGCCAAAGCCATCCTTGTAGAAGAACATCAATGGTACAATTCAACTCATGACTGAGGGTACATTATTGGACAAAAAGAAAACAGACAACTTATGTTATATTTTTGATGAAACATTTAATTTTCACTTATCTTTGATGCTGCAGTGCATTGCCGCTTTGCTGCTCAAACAATCGGGTGGGGCTCGTGGTGTAATGGTTAAAGCGATGGACTGCGAAATCGTTGTAAGTAAGTTCGTACTCCAGTTGCGCTATTACGTTCTCTTTTGGACAAATACCCTTGGGAAAGGTATGAACCCCCTTATCCTCCTAGCTATGGGTTAAATAGTACCACTACTGTTCTTCTAGGAAAATGGCTTTGGCATTAAATAACCTACAAAGTTCAATGTGCCATAAAACAAAGAAATCAGAAACCACTCAAATATTTTTTTGCATTTTTAGATCCAGTGATTTTTCTTTTGTGACCACAACCTTTTTTTTTACATGACAATTTCCAGTTTTCTTGTAATTTCTTAGGAAAACATCAAACGATAAATGCTGGCTATTTAATTTCTTTGCAATATCCCAAAGTGACTGTCCACAATCCTTGTATGCCACAATTTAACCACTTTTAAATACAAACAACTGTTTAATAGCCATGAACAAAGGACTTATCACAAATTAGGATATCAAATCAAGGAAAAAAATCTAAGACACTACAATTTTTTGGTATCTCTGAGAATTTTCTTTTCAGAAAATTATAACTTTTCACTACAATTCAGGGAACTTTGACTGCAATTATAAAAAAAGAAATAATAATAATCACTTCCTAAATGTGTGTGTCTAAGTCATTGAAGTATCATTAAAATTTATAGGAATAATAAGATATGGTTCAATTTTTTCACTGTTTAGATTTTGTTTTTGTTTTTTGTACAATATTATAACTAGAACCGCTGGTATATCATCTGTTTTGATCAATACAGAATTACTTATTTAATCAAAAACTTATCTGTCTTTGATGTTCAAAATATCATGGACTATTTTTATTGAATCATTTTAGCCAATGGTGAGGCTCCAGTTCTGGGGCTCTGAGGAGTGTGAAATCACCCCTTCAGTGACATTAATCCCAAGTCCACTCAGGTAGTATGAGTTGGGGTCCCATCAATACATCAAATTGATCTTTTTGAAAATTATTAGTATTAGATACAAATACTTAAAACCATATAAGTGTGCAAATTACTTATTTTAAGAACAGTTACTTGAAGATGGTTTACAAAGGGCTATTATTATTTTTACTCATTAGAGTTGTTCACATCAACGTTAACTGATGGTTTTTCACTGGAGTCTGAGTGACAGCAAGTCTCCTCAAGTCTCCAGGACTCTTCTCAGTATTCTGGTCGTTCTCAGCAATGCTGTCATTTGGATAGTTTCTACCCGTCCGCCAACTTCCAAGTCCTCCAGGCCTTTTAATAATCCTTTAGTTATTGTGCCTAAAGCACCAATCACAATTGGCACAATCGTTACTTTCATGTTCCACAGCTTTTTTAATTCTCTAGCAAGGTTGAGGTACTTATCCTTCTTTTATCTTTCCTTCAGATTTATTCTGTGGTCCGCCAGGACAGCAAAGTCAACAATTTTGCAAATTCTCTTTTTTTTGTTGATTATTATAAGGTCTGGTCTTCTGGCTGGGATTAGGTGATCTGTTTATATCTTAAAGACCCATAGGAGTTTATGCATGTCATTATTATTATTATTATTAACTGCTTAAAAGCATAGAATAGCTCATAAAAAATGACTGTCTTTCGCATTAAATAACCGGACAATGGTTGACATGCTATAAAGTCAACTATCCAGTAATCATCATTTTAACAAAATAGAACTTCAAAACTTCTGGAATAACGGCCTAAGGTCATAGTAAGTCCAGGAAAACATTTTGATGATCGATAAATATATGTAGTTATTTTACTTCCAAATCTTAGCTAAGTTGTGGTACAAGGCCAGTAGCATGAGGCAAACAGTGAATATCAAACTTATGAGTAATGGTCAACAAGCTTACTTTGTTAAGCTCTCTAGTTATTTACTAAGTTTAGCTTACTTGTGACATAAAACCAGAAGTACAGAGCACTTATTGAGAATCAAACTCACTAATAACAATTTGCTCTCCTGGCTCAAGGTACCTATATTTATTTACTAGGTTTAGCTTTGTTGTGGCCCAAGACCACCCAGTTGATATCACACTCACTACTAATGGTCTGCCAGCCTTGCTATCTATTAAACTTTGTTAGTCACCCTAATAAAACAAAGCTTAGCTTAGATTTGGCACAAGGGTGCAGAAATGAGGTACCCAGTGATTCAATTCACGACTATGTGATAATGAATATAAAAGACTAGCTTGTTAAACAAGATGTCTTAACAAGATGCCCTTGTCCTGTTGGCTGGGGCTGTAGAATACACTGACCACTTCTCTGCAGAGGGATAAGACCCACTGCAATCAGTGTCTTGGATATGACGCTAAACAATCTGATGGTGAGGCTTCAGTAATGCTGGAGCTTTGGGGAATACGGAGAGCCCCTTTATTGCCATCGCTCTCTATGGGTCAAATAGAACTAAACCATGCACTTATACTAAACTGAATTGTTTAAAAGGGAACTGTTTTTTTTTAATACTGAAACTGTGTACTTATACTAAACTGAATTGTTTTAAATAGAACTGTTTTATGTATAAAAATGGATTTGGCATTAATAACTACAATGGTTGATATGCCATAAAACCAAACCAAAAAAGATGCCCCAAGCTCACAAGTATGGAGGGCCTAGGGTGAATTGAACTTATTGTGACCACTGCATATTGAAGATATATTAAATTGTTTTTGACAAGAAACTGACCACTATCTTGATATATATCATGTAACAAAGGGTGTACACTCAAAACAACTGTAAGTTGCAAGAAGTGCTTCTCAATTAAACTGTGTATCATGAGTGTCAATATCTTAAATAGTTTGTCTTTTTAAATAAATTTTGAAAACTTAATTTCTTTTATAAACACCCAAAATATTCAAAAATAGTATTGATAATCATTGGGAAAATAAAAATTACATTATTTCAGATAAACTGGATGCTGAGTCAGAGGCATGATGATGTTTAAGATTTTTTATGCAATTAAAAAGTACTGAAACTGAAGATTTAAATTTTTAAAAAATTCTAAACTTTATAATTTAAATGAAGAAATATGTACAGCTTAGCAAAATGGCATTGTCTAGATATCTGATATCTCGATGAGTCAGTGTTATTTGAACAAAATCATGGTGCCAATCTCAATACATTTTGAACAGCATTTTTTACGAAACACAATATTGCACAAGTGCAGAGCTCTCCAGTCAGCTTAGGGGTCAATAGAATACACCAACTGAATCTCTGCAGAGGAGAAAGATCCTCCCCAACAACTGTCCTGGATATGACCTTAAAGAATTTGGTGATTTGGGGAATGCAGAGTACTCTTTATTGCTATTGCTCTCAGGTTCTCTCTGGTCCAAAGTGGTAGCATCTGAAAGGGTTCTATCTATGGGTCAAATAGAATTGTTTGACATTTAAACTGAGTGCAAACAAATGACTTATGCCAAATGGAATTATTAGAAATAGAACTATTGGATCATTTAACTGTCTGTAAATAAATGAAAAATGTTTAATTGAATTATTATAACAATACTTAGAACCATTTAACTTTCTTGACTTAGGTTTACAAATCATATATATCTAATATATATGTAAAAACTGGATTTGGCATTAAATAACCAACAATGGTTGATATACCATAAAACCAAACCAACCTAATCACCAGGCCTGGCTCCATGCGACCTTCTTTGTTTCATAAACTGAAAAACTCATTTCATGATTTGAGGACATAGAGGACTTTAAAATAACTGAAATACGATGATGTAGCTTCCTCCATAGCAAAAGATCTGATTTAGACGTTCTTCAAAGAGTGTTGGATTCCAAGGAGACAATTTTGAAGAAAATTAATGCTTCCTTTATTGTTCATTTCCATATTGGTAAATACAGCTAAAAATAATATTTATAAAACATCTTAACTATTCATTTTAAATAGGGAAACAATTTGATTTTTTAAATTAAACATTCAGTGTATTTATATGATTTATGTTACTCTCATGTAGATTCACTTTTGGTTATAAAATCATTTAAATTTTGATGATGCCAGACCTCTAGCAAAATGTTTCCATCTGATTTTCCAGATTGTCTTTTTTTTTTCATTCCAACAAACTTCATTCCAAACATTATTCTTTACCAGAATGTGCATAATGAGACTTTTAAAAAAAAACTCTACAAATTCATACAAGTAAAAATATTGTCTAGGATATCACTTGATTTGGCTTGAAAATATCTTACCTTTCATTCTTCTACTTCTTCACTGGTCTCATAACCTAGTTTGAGTCATATTAAATGTTACACCTGAAGTGTGTCTTGGATAGGAATAACTTGGTGGAGCCCATCTCGCTGCAGGTCTCCACTGGTTTGAATTTAGAGTTTTCCTTCTCCAAGATCAGTTAAAGAGTCTAGTCTGCCCTACTATTTATCCATAGCTGGAAGGAGAATAGTTTGGCTCATACTTTCCCCAGAGTATTAGTGCAAACAGCTTCATTCAGGGCTTGAACTCAGGAGGCCAAATTCACTTCCTATGACAATAACCATTATGATGCAAGCGCCTCCATTATACATTTCGTAATTTTACAAGAACTGTTGATATATTCAGATGAAATATATTGTCAAGGATATCACCTGATTCAGCATGGAAATATATTATCCTTAATTTACTAGTATTATACATTTAGCAATTTTACATAAATTTTAAAATTCACCATGTGTTTCCTTATATTTCTAAAAATTCTCTCTCATGTGGTCTACCAACAATTATGAGCACAACTACCTCCTCCATATGGTTCAACCTATTTGTATAAACTCAACTACCCTCTCCATATGGTTTAATCACCTGTATGGCCACAACTAATTTTTCCATGTGGTTTAACCACCTGTATGACCACAACTACCTTCTCCATATGGTTTAACCCCCTGTATGGGCACAACTACCTCCTCCAGATTGTTTAACCCCTGTATGAGCACCATTATCATCTCCATATTTACCAACCCCTCTGCTCAGGCAGGATATGACACAAGGTCAATTTTTAAGCGGAGTTTAACAGGTTTGAATTCAGAGTTTCCTTCTCCTAGACTAGTTGCCTAACCAAGGCTGAAGACCCCAGTCTACCCTACTATTTACCCATAGCTGGAGAGAGAATAATTGGATTCATACCTTTCCCAAATGTATTAATGCTATGTGAAATGCAATCAGTCTCTTCCAGGATTTGAACTCGTGTCACCGTGTCCATTTCCTATGACAATAACCATTACACCACGGGCACCTCCAGTACCATTATCATCTCCATATGGTTCAACATACTTGTACAGGCACAAATACTCTCTCCATATGGTTAAACCATCAATATGGGCCTAACTACCTCCTCCATGTGGTTCAATCTATAGGCTCATCTACACTCAACCACCTATATGGACACAACTACTGCCTCCATATTGTTTAATCACCTGTATAGACACAACTACCTCCTCCATATGTTTCGACCCTCTTGTACAGGCATAACTACCCTCTCCATATGGTTTGACTCACTTGTATAAATTCAACTACTATCCCCATATGGTTTAACCACCTATATGTGCACAACTACCTCCTACAGATTGTTTAACCACCTGTATAGGCACAACTACCTCCTCCATATGGTTAAACCTATTTTTATAGGCACAACTATCCCCTTCATATTGTTTAACCACCTGTATGGCCACAACTACCACTGACATTGTCAAATATTTTCTTATTTTCTCCTTTCATCTGAGTTTTTTGCAGAGGAGTGGGGGTAATTTTTTTTTCATCAGCAGAGAATAATATCTTTTTCAAATATGCATTCAAAAAAGATCATCTCCATTTTTTTTGCCCTCTCTGCTGCACACAATTTCTGCATTGTGCAAATGTAATCAATATTATAGCTTCTTCCCAAAATAGTTTTGCCCCTGAAACCTAACAATGATTTCATCAACAAGTGACAAGAAATCATGATGTTTGGAATTGCTTAAGGATATACACAGCTGTTTTCATTGTCCCTCCTCTCTTCTCTCTCTCTCTCTCTCTCTCTCTCTCGTGAAAATGAAAAAAAGAAAGAAAGAAAAAAAATAGAAATCTTCAATCCTAAAATCTTCAACTTGAGCTGACTTAGCACAAGAAGTATTTTCAATTTTTGTGAAACTGCATGCATGCAAACTCAATAGCTGCCTGAAGACCTTAAATTTTCTTTTTTAAACCAATATTAATCACTTGTATTCAATATTACAAAAGTCACACACATTTTTTTTTTTTTACTTTAAATTCATCTCCGTACTGCTCATTTCACAATTTTCACAAGATTTTTAAAAGTTTTTTCAATAAAACCAAGATGAGTTATCTGCCCTTTCAAACTATTTCTGCCCAAAGTGAAGCAAATCCTACCAAAGACTTACATAATGAAAGGGTTAATTAAAATTCATACCTTATGATAGCTTTTGTATAAAAGAAAATACTAAACATGTATCCATTTAAGAGAATAGCATACAATATAATCATATCTTTTTAATATTATAAAATAGAGTGAACCAGACCCATAGATGGCTATGTGAGATTCTATCATCTAAAATAGAAGATCAGTTGCAGAAATTGGTTGTTATTTTGAAAATCAAATTTTAAACTTTAACTTTATGGTACTAAGTAAAATCAAAATTTTTGTGATATTTTGGCACTTGCTTATTTGTGGAACATATATCACATAACTGAGGCAGTTCAAGCTGTGGTAGGTACCCACTACGGCTGGTAGTATTATGGTAACTGGTGCACTGACATGTTGTGCATAGATTCACGCCTTGATGGATTTGAAAACTGCATGGATCAATGTGCAATGTCGTCTGATTCAGCAACTTATTCTTTAATGCGTTCAAACTGGGCCGCAATGCCGCAGAAGCAACCAAAAACATTTGTTGTGCAAAAGGTAAAAGTGCAGTATTGATCACAGTATAGTAACCAGATGGTTCAAGAAATTTTTCTCTGATTGCAAGAACCTCAACAATCAGACAAGTTAGGGTAGGCCTAAAACCTTGAATTCTAAGACCATATTGCAAGCCAGAAAGGCAAATCCAGTGAATAGCATTCAAAGAGTATCAAGTGGGATTACCATCTGACAGTGTTAGTCACCTTCACAATTTCGGCAAAAACATCCAGAGCGACTGAATTGTGCCTTGTGTGACTAAAATATTGCAAAAACTTTTGACTCACCCTAGTGTCTTTTATATAAAGAAAATATGAAGCTAGATGGCAATTACACAAGAATGTTGCGAGCAATATTGAACAAGTCCTGGCGGAAACACCCCACAAGGCACCAACTATACGGCCACCTGCCTCCCATCACGAAAACTATCCAAGTTAGACGAACCAGACATTCAGGACACTGCTGGAGAAGCAGGGATGAGCTCATAAGTGATGTACTCCTATGGACCCCCACATATGGCTGAGCAAAAGCAGGATGACCAGCTCGAACATACATACAGCAGCTATGAGAGGATACAGGATGTAGCCCTGAAGACCTGCCAGAGGCCATGAACGATAGGGAGAAGTAGCGAGAGAGGTTCAGGGGTATCCGTGCTAGTGGCACGACATGATGATGATGATGATGATTCATTAGATGCAGTATTATCATAAAGTAAAGTTGGCGACTTTAGTCGAGGGTGATCCAAAGGTTCCCTTTTCAATAGCTACTACACTGAGGTGTAGGAGAAGGCGCTACTCCATTCCCAGGATTGCTCCACTTTACCCTTGATCCTTACCTTATAATGCTGAGTGCTAAGCAAGGCAGCATCAAGTACCATTTTTTGAGTCTTTGATATGACTCAACCTGGGATTGAACCCCGGTCTCCCAGACCATTAGCAAACACTCAACTCATTAGGCCCATGGCCTGGTTTACACTTTCAATATTATAAATGAAGTGGGCCAGACTGATAGATGGCTATGTGAGATTAGATAAGAAAAGATCAGTTTCAAAAGTCATTCGTCATTTTGACTTTATGGCAGTTATCTTCTTGACAGCTTGTCACACTGTTACGTACTTATGAACAAAGAGAAATATGTAAACAAAACTGAAAAGAAATGGACTTGTGGTGTACAAGTAAACAATTAGGTTTATTTAACTTTAGGCAGAGACATGTGTCCATTCACAAGGAAAAGAAGCTGTTTTAACTTTGTGTGCAACCGTCAAATATACTTCTGAGTCTATCTTATTGTCCCTCACATGTATTTGTTCTTCTAGTCCCTACAATCCCACAATCCCCACTTTAATCGGCCTTCGGGCTTTTGACCTTGTGTCAAGTCCTGTTTGGTGGGAGGCAGCGACAAATAGTGTCTACAGAAGGTAACTCTCTTTCTATCTTTCAGGGGAAATAACTTTGATATCTTTTCATTAGGTCTGATCCCTAACACACATACAATGCAGTATGTAAGTAGTAATTTGATCTTTAAGATGGTGGTTATATAGCCAAAGTGTGAATTAAATGTTTATTAAGCATCAACATACAATCTCTCAAGAAGTATTAGAATTATGTAGGAGGTGCCCGTGGTGAAATGGTTATCGTTGTAGGAAATGGACACAGCGACACGAGTTCAAATCCTGGCCGAGACTAATTGCATTTCACATAGCACTAATACCCTTGGGAAAGGTATGAATCCAATTATTCTCCCTCCTTCTTATGAGTAAATAGTAGGGCAGACTAGGTTCTTCAGCCTTGGTGAGGCAACTAGTCTAGGAGAAGGAAAACTCTGAATTCAAACCTGTTAAACTCTGCTTAAAAATTGACCTTGTGTCACATCCTGCCCAAGCGGAGGGCTTGGTAAATATGATTAGAATTCTGTAGATGACATTTTTATATGATATTGATATGACTGCCACCCCTACCCCAGATTCAAGTTTTGCTATCACTTAGCAATTTCTCATATTATCATGATATCAAGCAATACCTGTGCCTGAAACATTTTATGGTGAGGAAAGCCATTGCACTGAGTCAATACTACTAATCATCCTTAAAGAAATGCAAGTCTATATCATTGGACCTTACTGAAACTACAGACTTTATATCAGTATCCTTCTCTGAGACAGGTACTTTAACCATATTTGCCAACCCCTCCACTCGAGCAGGATATGACACTAGGTCAATTTTTTCAAAGTTGATGTTGGAAGATAGTAAAAAGGAGAGATGCCCAAGGAAGCTTAACAAATAATTATAAAAAATTAGCTATCACATAGGTGCTTGTTTCTATCCAAAAGCATTGCAGACCAAAGAGTGAGATCTAAAATCAGCAATGAGCTGGTTTTGTTCTGAAATGGGTGACCATTTTGGAACAACAAATACTGTAAGCAGCCTGTGAGTCAAAAAATGCCAAGTTTGGTAAATATCAATTCAAAAACTCGACCCTTTTATCAGTCAACAGCCAGATTTTTTTACTTTGACTATTCACATAATTCTCACGCCAGACTTGCTTCACAGAAATCCAGCAAAACTCGACTAACCCTGAGGTTTACTTACTTAGTAATAGCTAAATCTAAACAAGACTTTTTTTTTACATTTTGAGACGTTTGCTTCCAGCCGGCCTATACATTGAAGAGCTTGTATCCAAAGCAGTATCCACTTAAAAAGTTCTTGCCCCTTTATTTAATATGGTAAGGGCTGGGTTTATGCATTTACCAATGTTAGGACATTACGAGTAGTGAATTTAAACGTACCTTCGTATGTATGGATGTATGAAATAAATTTCATTCCAAGCTAAAAAAAAAAAAAGAAAAAAGGGAGGTGCCCATGATGTCATGGTTATCGTTGTAGGAATTAGACACGGCGACATGCGTTCAAATCCTGGACAACACTGATTGCATTTCACATAGCACTAATACCCTTGGGAAAGGTATGAATCGAATTATTCTCCCTCCAGCTATGGGTAAATAGTAGGGCAGACTAGGTTCTTCAGTCTTGGTTAGGCAACTAGTCTAGGAGAAGGAAAACTCTGAATTCAAACCTGTTAAACTCCGCTTAAAAATTGACCTTGTGTCATATCCTGCCCAAGCGGAGGGGTCGGGTAAATATGCTTTAAAGAAAACAAGTACACATTCAACTGAATAACAGTATGAAGTACTTCCTTTCGAATGTAACTACAAAACGCCCCCTACAAAAATAATTAACAAGAAATTAGGGATAGATAACTCTAATCATTATGAAACCAAGAGATTAGGGTAGATAACTCAGGTCCCTATGATAATTTATAGCTTTGACTAAAGTGATAATTTAATTTATAGTTTTGACTATTTAATTATTATTTTATAGTTTTATAGTTTTGACTATTTATAGTTTTATAGTTTTGACTATTTAATTATTTAATTAATTTTAATTATTTAATTATTTAATTTATAGTCTTAACTATTTAATTATTTTGACTATTTAATTTATAGTTTTGACTAAAGTGATAATTTCAACAACCAACCCCTCCACAAGAACAGTATGTGACACAAGGTCAATTTTTAAGTGGACTTTAACAGGTTTGAATTCAGAGTTTTCCTTCTCCTAGACTAGTGGCCTAACCAAGGATGAAGAACCTAGTCTGCCCTACTATTTACCTACAGCTGGAGGGAGAATAATTCGATTCATACCTTTCCCAAGGGTATTAGTGCTATGTGAAATGCAATCAGTCTTGTCTAGGATTTGAACTCGTGTCACCGTGTCCATTTCCTACAACGATAACCATTACACCATGGGCACCTCCCTTTTTTTTTTTTTTAGCTTGGAATGAAATTTATTTCATACATCCATACATACAAAGGTACGTTTAAATTTACTACTCGTAATGTCCTAACATTGGTAAATGCATAAAACCAGCCCTTACCATATTAAATAAAGGGGCAAGAACTTTGATGGGGAGGGGGATTCTGTGAAGAATGTTTGATATTCTAGATAACCTTTCCCATTAAATGTTTATGAGGACAAAAACAATTCTGTACTTCATATCTAAGTTTCTATCTCAATTAATTGGACCTGGAATGGTATAATTTGCTTTATAATGACCTCCAGTGACCTCAGAGGTCCATCTCACATAGTCTATGTTTGTGCCCAAAGTCAAATTAGTATGAATTGCTAAAAATTATATCCCTAAGACTTTTTTTTTCAGCTCTAATCTCCTGACAGGCATACATACAGGCATATACTTTGGCATTGTAATAGAGTAAGTAAAGTTGGCAACCTTAGTCAAGGATGACCTGAAGGCTCCCTTTTCAACAGCTACTACACCAAGGTGTAAGAGAGGGCACTAGTCCATTCCTGGATTGCTCCACTTTACCCTTGATCCTTACCTTATAATGCTGAATGTTAAGCAAGGCGGCATCATGTACCATTTTTTGAGTCTTTGGTATGACTCGACCTGGGATTGAACCCTGGTCTCCTAGACCATTGGTGAACAAACACAATAATGCCATAATAAGTTATTAGTTAGCCGACTGTAGTTAAGGGCATTGTGAAGGCTCCCTTCAATAACTACAACACCAAATTGTAGGAGAGAGCACTACTCCTTTCTTTAGATTGCTCCACTTACCCTTGATCTGTACATTATAATGCTGAGTGTTAAGCAAGGAGGCATCAAGTACCATTTTTTTTTTGTCTTTGAGTCAACCTGGGATTGAACCCTGGTCTCTCAGGCCATTTGTGAACACTTTAACCATTATGCCAATAGGCCGGTATATATGTAATTATAGTTAATAGTAATTGTACAATATACAACATAATGATGCAATAATAGTTAATAGTAATAGTACAATATAATATACAAGATATTAATACAGTGATACAAGATGATAGTACCATTAATGATCATTGATATTGACCTGCCGATAACAAAAAATTACAGATATAAAATCTGTGTTTCTTTTACAGCAAAGTTTTTAAGATAGTCAAAAAAACTTAGTATTGCATGTCAATTTATAAGGTGTTACCAAAAAGTATTAAGATTGAAACTATAAACTTTTCAAATTTTTGAATTTAACTGAAGATATATGCATAGCTGAGTATCTGATATAATAATTTGATAATTTCCAGATATCTAAATGTCTCGGTTGGTCAAGTCTTGATGATTTTTTTTTTTTTTTGTGTTGAAGAAACAACACACAAAAAAAAAAAACTACCAAGATGAGGACAAAAAGTCTGCAATAAAAATAAAAATTAATTCTCAGATTAAGAAGCCTCATCTCAAGATGATTCCAATTAAAGACAATGACAAGTCTTCATAAGTTTTGATCAGCAGTCTTTGGCAAAACACTAGATAATGCAAGTGAATCACCATCCATACTTACAAAACTTAATGCCTTCATCTTTACAGTAAAAAAAAAAAAGAAACTTTGACAATTTTAAAAAAGGTCACGAATTGAATATGTTCTATAAAAAGAAGCATAGTTGATTGCCAATTTGCCTCCATATCATATTCACTCATGTTTAGAGTTGATTTTTTTTTTGTAGTTCAAGTTTGGTCAACTCTGGCTGAACAAGTCTCAAACTATAAAGTAGTCAATTGCAACTTTAGGATGGACTCATAAACTAATGATGTCTACACATCTAGATAAGTCAATGTTAAATCTCTAGTTTTAGATTAGCACTTTTAATACTTTTTTATTGCTCTGTTTTAATCTTTGTTTTTAATGGTCCTGGGTTATTTTAATGCCAAAGCCATCCTTATAGTGGTAGTAGTGGTAGTATTTAACTCAAGAGATTAAGGAGTTCATGCCTTTCCCGAGGGTATTAGTCCAAAAATGAATGTAATAGCACAACTGGAGTTTGAACTCACTCACTATGTTGTCATACTTCAGCATGTTAGCCATTATGGTATAGAGACCCTCCCTCCCCAATAACTTACATAAGTAAAGTTGACGACCTTAGCTGAGGGTGACCCAAAGGCTCCCTTTTCAATAGCTACTACACTGTTACCTTATAATGCTGAGTGTTAAGCAAGGTGGCATCAAGTACCATTTTTTGAGTCTTTGGTATGACTTGACCTGGGATTGAACCTTGGTCTCCCAGGTCATTAGCGAACACTCTACTCATCAGGCCAATGTTTTCCAGATTTCAGGATGTTTTAGCCAATTCATGATAGTTATTGATCTGCAGTTTTTTGGTTGGTTGGTTGGTTGGTTAGTTGGTTTGTTTGGTTTTATGGCATATCAACCTTTGTAGGTTATTTAATGCCAAATCCATTTTTATGTAAATAATCTGTTCTATTGAAAACAGTTCAGTTAAGCATAAGTACACAGTTTAATTGTCAAAAACATTTCCATTTCAAACTATTTAAGCAGTTATATGTAATAATTCAGTTAAGTGTAAATACAGTTTTAATGTTGAAAAACAGTTCTATTTGAAATAATTCAGTTAAGCATAAGCACGCAGTTTAATTGTAAGTACGGTTTAATTGTCAAAAACGTTTCAAGCTATTCAGTTTACTCAATTCATTTTAGCATAAGTCTGCTGTTAGTTCTATTTAACCCATAGATAGGGCCCTATCAGGTGCTACCACTCCGGGCCAGAGTGGACCTTGGAGTGACGGCAATGAAGGAGTACTCTGCATTCCCCAAAGCTCCAGAACTGCTGGAACCTCACTATCAGATTGTTTAGTGTCATATCCCGGACACTCGTTGGGGGGGGGTCTTACCCCTCTGCAGAGGTGCAGTCAGTGTATTCTACAGCCCCAGCCGACTGGGCAACAGTTTTTTGGTGAAACACTGGATTATGTATGTACATCATCTTTCATACTTACGAGACTTAATACTTTCATCTTAATACTGTAAAAAAAAAAAACAACAAAATCTTAGAGGTTTTTAAAAGGGGTCACAAATTGAATATGTTTGATAAAAAAAAGGATTGCTGGTTGCCAATCTGTCTCCACACCATATTCACTCATGTTTATAGTTGATTTTTTTTTGTAGTTCAAGTTTGGTCCACTCTGGCTGAACAAGTCTCAAACTAAAAAGTAGTCAATTGCAACTTTAGGATGGACTCATAATGTGATGTCTACACATCTAGACTGTTGTCAGTGCCAATTTAAGAAAAAGCTAGTCTTGATATTTTCTAAAAATTTGCGTTTGGTGAAACACATAATTGTGTAAGTATAACACCCTCCATACTTTCCTAATCTAGCTACATTCAACTTTTTCTTGTTTCCTAAATTGAAAAATAATGATAAGTTCAAGATTTGGGTATTTAGAAAAAAAATTTTTAAATACAAAACTTCTTACTTCAAAAGAAGAATTTCAAAGATGCTTCAACCAATGAAAAACTTGCTGACATAAATGTGCCAAATGACTATTTTTAAGAAAATTAATGTTTCATTCCTTGATCATTTCTGTCTCAGTAAATTCACCTCCAATATCAATACTTTTTGAACACACCTATATAGATATTGGTGTTTATCGAATATGGCTAAGAGAATGAAGATAGTAATTTCCAAGAGATCTAGGAGTGATCAGTATTTGATATTTAAAAATTGAACTAGATACCTGTTTGTATTTCAATGTCTATTTCACAACATCAGATCTAAGAGGAAATTATTCAAGATTTTTCCAGAATAAATAAATATAAACAAAATTAAAATTACAAAATAAAAGTTGAAACATTACAAATGACAAATGAATCTTATGACATTTAAAGGGTCTGGAAACTGATGTTATTTTCCCCAAATTCTGATTACCAACAATTAAGTTAATTGAAATTTTCCCTTTTTTGTTTTTCAAGACAGAAGTCTTTGGGTGTTTTGGAGTTTGTTTGGGGGGGGGATTTTTTGTTGTTGGTGGTATTTTTACCTTTTATGAATGATCAGGTTGTCATGAAATAATTTTATTTTGCAATTCTTTTGAGAAATTGAAACGCAATTTTAAGTTTTGTCATTGACTTTCCTTTACAGGATAAAGCGGAAAAAACAAAAAAACAAAAAAGAAATAGATTAATAAATAAATAAATGACGCAAACACACCCACACAATCTTCTGAGATGAACAATAGAAAAATCTGAATGCATCTTGGTTTTTTTTTTAAAAAATAGTTTTTTTTTCTTCTGCTTCACTATCAACCATCTTGTTGTAACAAGTTTCTTTTTTAATCTTCAATTCATCTTTCTTTTTCACTTCGTCTCTTTAAATTCCTTTCACTCTTTTTACCGCTTTTTCTTTTTCTTTTATTTCACGTTTTCACTTCCTTCTTTTCTTCCTTTCAATTCCCTTCTCTCTTTCCATTACTTTTTTTATTTTCACCTTGTACATATTCTGTTTACTTTCTTCCTCTTTCTCTATTTTTCTCTTTTACTTCTCTCTCAATCATTCCATTTGAATTGTTTTTCCCTTTACTGTTTTCATCCTGTTTCCATCTCTTTCTTTTCTTTCTTTTTTTTCTTTTATTTTCATCTCTTGCCTTCGTTTATTTTATTCTCTCTAAACTATTTTTCACTTATTCTCATTTATCTATACAAATGTTGACCTTCATCATAACATTATTATTTTCCAAAACTAAAATAATTATAAGAAGTATGAATTATACATACAGTGACATATACAGTTAAGCCTACAAAAGTTAGGATTTAAAAATATATTTTCTATTAAGGCATGTTTTTTTTCTGATCTAGATTAGGTTTGGTTTGGTTGGTTTTATGGCATATCAACCTTTGTAGGTTATTTAACGCCAAATCCATTTTTATGTAAATAATCTGTTCTATTGAAAACAGTTCAGTTGAGCATAAGTACACAGTTCAACTGTCAAAAATATTTCCATTTCAAACTATTTAAGCAGTTATATGTAATAATTCAGTTAAGTGTAAATACAGTTTTAATGTTGAAAAACAGTTCTATTTGAAATAATTCAGTTAAGCATAAGCACGCAGTTTAATTGTAAGTACGGTTTAATTGTCAAAAACGTTTCTATTTCAAGCTATTCAGTTTACTCAATTCATTTTAGCATAAGTCTGCTGTTAGTTCTATTTAACCCATAGATATCAGGTGCTACCACTTTGGGCCAGAGTGGACCTGGGAGCAATGGCAATGATTGGGTACTCCGCATTCCCCAAAGCTCCAGTACTGCTGGAACCTCACCATCAGATTGTTTAATGTCATATCCCGGACACTCGTTGGGGGGGCGTCTTACCCCTCTGCAGAGGTGCAGTCAGTGTATTCTACAGCCCCAGCTGACTGGGCAATGATCTACATTAAGAAAAAAGAAGAGTGAAATAAACAATATACAAGATATATATATAAAAAAACAATATTTCATCAAAATATCATTTAGAATTGGAGCCCTGATCGTATATTCAATTTTATTCATACCCATATATTAAGTGGGGGAATCCCTATTGCGTAATGGTTAACCTGCTGAACTATGACATTGTCGTAAACAACTTCAAACTCCATTCACATGTTCATGTTCACTTTTGGACTAATACCCTGAGAAAAAGTATGAACCTCATTATCACCCCAGCAATAGGTTAAATAGTTCCACAACTATTCTTCTACAAAGATGGATTTAGCATTGAATAACCCATGAAGGTCGATGAGGCATTAAACAAAGAAACCAAACCAAATCATATCTTAATAATCCATTGCAAAACCTTTCACTGCTTGTTCTCATATTTCTTCTCCTGATTCCAACAAGTCTCAGCCGGGATTTTGGTCCACTCCTTTTTTGCTAAGGTCTCTAGATTTTTAAAGCTGGAAGATTTCCTCATCATTATTCATGTATTCAGCTCATTCCACAAATTGTCAATTGGCTTAAAGTCTGAAATCTGGCTTGGCCAATGTAAAATATTTTTAAAAATTTTTCCTGAAACATTTCTGGACCAACTTTAATATGAGTTCACTCATTGTCTTCTTAGGAGGTCTGTTGATATTCCAGCTTAAGTTTTTTAGCAAAATCTGACTATTCTGTTCTTTCTTCATAGTCTCATCTACTTAAAACAGGCTACTCGTTCTACAGGCAGAAAAACATTCCCATAATATTATACTCCTACTACCATGCTTGACTGTTGGAACAGTGTTCATCCCTTTTTTCATCAATAAAAACAACATTCCTGTGCCCTAGAAGTTCACTAATTATTTCATCTGATAAACGAATTACCGGAAGTTAAAATCCTTCTGAAGATATGCCTAGCTTTTAGCAGTAAAATCTTCCTCAGTAATCTTTTGTAGAGACCTAGCTTAAAGCATTGGAATCTTCCTTGGTCATTTTCCACGGTGGCTGAGCATGAAGCATTGAAGTCTTCCTTGGTCATCTTCCATAGAAGCCTAACTTAAAAAATTGGAGTTTACATTGGTCATCTTCCCTCGAGGCTAAGCATGACGTGCTGAAGTCTTCCTTGGTCATCTTCCATAGAGGCCTAGCTTGAAATATTGAAGTCTTCCTTGGTCATATTCCATAGAAGCCTAGCTTAAAAAATTGGAGTTTACCTTGGTCATCTTCCCTCAAGGCTAAGCATGAAGTACTGAAGTCTTCCTTGGTCATCTTCCATAGAGGCCTAGCTTGAAATATTGAAGTCTTCCTTGGTCATATTCCATGAAGGCTGAACATAAAGCACTGGAGTCTTCATTTATCATCTTCCATGAAGGCTAAGCATGAGGCACAGGAGTCTTCCTCAGTCATCTTCTGTGAGAGCTGAGCATGAAGCACTGAAGTCTTCTTTAGTCAACTTCCAAGAAGGCTGAGCATGAAGCACTAGAGTCTTCTTTAGTCATCTTCCAAGAAGACTGAGCATAAAGCACTGGAATCTACCTTGGTCAGCTTCCAAAGAAGCTAATCATGAAGCATTGGAGTCTTCCTTGGTCATCCTCCATCAATGCTGACCATGAATTACTGTTTTTCTTGGTCATCTTCCAAGAAGACTGAGCATAAAGCACTGGAGTCTACCTTGGTCAATTTCCAAGAAGGCTGAGCATGAAGCATTGGAGTCTTCTTTGGTCATCTTCCATAGAAGCCTAACTTAAAAAATTGGATTTTTCCATGGTCATTTCACTTGGCAGCTGAGCATTGAAGTACTGAAGTCTTCCTTGGTTATCTTCTATTGAAGCCTAGCTTGAAACATTGATGTCTTCCTTGGTCATCTTCCATGAAGGCTGAGCATGTACTGGAATCTTCCTTGGTCTTCTTCCATAGAGGACTAACTTGAAGCTTTGGAGTTTTTATTGGTCATCTTCCATGGAGACTAGTTTTATGCAATTTTATTTCTTGAGCATCTGCTGAGATATTTTAATACAAGAGTCATTTAAACTAGGCAAAATATCCTTGGAGTCTGTCTTTAGATTTCTTTGTCATCTCTGCAAATATCAAGTATTTCTAAAAGTAATTTGCACACAATTGAATAGTTTCATGTGTTTCTATGACAAATAATTTACACACAATTATATGTTTTTATGACCTGCTCATTGGTCTAGTGGATAGAGTGTTCGCCAATGGTCTGGGAGACTTGGATTCAATGCTAGGTCGAGTCATACCAAAGACTTTGAAAATAGTACCTGATACCTCCTTGCTTAACACTCAGCGATATAAGGTATGTATCAAGGGTAAAGTGGAGCAATCCAGGGAAAGGAGTAGCACCCTCTCCTACATCTCAGTGTAGTAGCTATTGAAAAGGGAGCCTTCTGATCACCCACGACTATGGATGCTAACTTTACTTACATGGTTTTATATAGTTTCAAATAACTATTCTATTTAATAATCATTTGTTTTCACACAGCTATTTGGTTTCAAGTATTCCTATCCAGTACGAATAATTTTCAAATAAATCTGTTTGACCCATTAATGTGACCCTAAAAAATGCAATGACTCAAGGTTAGAGTGAATTTTGGAGTAATGTCAATGAAGGGGTACTCTATCCTCCTTGGGTAATGATTGTCAAATTTTTGCTCCCACCTCACACTTTTTACTAATCAGTATAAAGGTATATGTACTTGCATATATAGATATATCTGTTGAACTTGGTCATCTTTGGCTAAAATTTGCATCTATAGAATGCTGAGCTCCTCCTCAATACCACCTGTTCTACCAGAATCATTTTAGTCACAGATAAAAATTAGATGTATTCAAACAATAGACAAACATGTTCTCTGAACTCTTAATTACCATACAAAACAAAAAAAAAAAAAAAAAAAAATCATCATGTATCTCATCATGTATCTTAAAAAGAATATAAGTTAAAGTTAGTTCAAATTATTTACAAGTTTTAATGCAAAATAATATTTTAAAAATTGGGTAATGTTACTATGCGTTTATCACTTGAAAATCCGACAAGCAAACAAAAGACAAGATTGAATATACCTGCTGTGCAATCTATTTGTATTTTTCTTCTATTGAAAATTGAATCAGTTTGAATTGACAGATCCTGAAAATGTTACTCCCTAAAAGGTACTAGATCACCCAATCATTTTCCTCATCTTTTGAAATTTCTCACCAATCTTTTATTGAAATTTCAATCTGTTTTATTCTGCAGTTCCTAAAATATTGCAAGCAAGTAAACACAGGATCAGCTAAACTTTTTTTCTTAACTTTTTAGATTGCACTTATATTCTCTGTTGATTTTTAAATCTTTTTAAAGATTTTTGTCCTAAAACACTAATTTATCTCTGCTTATTATCAAGGCTTATTCCATATGGCAAAAGTTTCTTGATAATAGTTTCATTACATATCAACCAATGACTAATACTGAATTATATTCATTTTCAGATTTTGTATAACTTTTTTTTTTCACAGATAAATACCATACAGCTACATTTTTATTTATATACATTTTTCATTAATTAGCAATCAGTTTTTTATTTAAGTTCTTTGATGAAAAGTCATCAAAATTGGAAGTACACGTAGGTTATTTAGTTTAATGGCATATCAACCCTTGATGGTTATTGAATACCAAATCCTTTTTATACATATATGTATATTATATATAATTTTTAAGTGGGAAGTATGCAAGTTATATGTTTAAGATTATTTTACATATGCATTTTATTGCATGTTGCCAAAAATTTCAAGAGGTCATCATATGTGTGCATATTTATACATTTTATGTTGCACGTATTTACCCAACCCCTCTACCATAAGCAGGATGTGACACAAGGTCAATTTTTAAGCTGAGTATAACTGATTTGAATTTAGGTTTTCCTTCTTCTACACTGGTTGCTATATCAAGATTAAAGAGCCCAGTCTGTCCTACTATTCATACCTCTTCCAAGGATATTAACATTATGTGAAACACAAACAGCGTCATCCTGGATTTGATCTTGAGTAGCTAAGTCCATATCCTACAACAATAAATGTTACACCATGAGTACCTCCATGACATTTCATGTTGTAAGCTTTTTGCAAAACTTCATTATTGTTCCTGTGATGAGAGAGATATACCCCTAAAAATTCAAATGAATGTCTCTCAAGTTATTGTGCTTCCCATCTTTCTCTATGGATCAGTCATTGACTCCATATGAAACAACTCAACATTTTTCCTAAAAATTGTCTTCATTCCATATGAGACAATTCTTGGCATGATAAAGTCTCAAATTCTGAACCATTTATTAAATTTAACGTCAGAGGTATTGAGTCTTATTTTATGCGGTCTCAGCTCTAAAGGAAATAACATATGAAAACCCACATTTACCGCCCCTCAAACATCACCTGATAAGAGCTCATGTGATTGATCAAGAGCCATTGTTGGCAACCAATCAGAGCACATAAGACATACATTAGGTTCTGTTTTGGGGTAAAAATACAAACACTATGGAACTATTGTTCTCTTCCACATGCTGCAGACTGTCCAAGTAAGACATTAACATGCCAGCGACTTATAAGGGGAGCCGACCACATAAAGTCAACCACACAGAAGCAACACTTAATAACCCAAGTGACAAGATAAGTTTGCAGGCATATATTTTTGCAACCTTGATAGGTTCACTTAACAATTCCTTAAGAACTCTCACTTTTCATTGCATATTAGACATTACTCTTCGTATTACACTTGTACTTGATATTGTTATGAATACATCATTTTGTTGAAGTGTCGTGTCCTGCTTCCCTTGCCACTACCTTTTATGCATATTTTGTCTGTCTAATTGCTACAGCTCAGATCAGCTGGTCATATCATCAGATTGAATGACAACAGAATACCAAAAGTCCTCCTGTACAGACAGCTCTATGATGGTGAATATAGCTAGACACCTGTTGCATTTTTAGGCCCAGCTTAAAAATAACCATAAAGCCATTAACTTCCCTCTCTCCCCTTTTGAACACAACACAATAAATTGAGGACTGAATGCGACACGGAAATAATCAAATTTGAAAAGTCAGGTATTCATTATCTAACAGAATTGAAAAACAAAAAATAAGATTGAATGTACCTGCTGTACAGCTCAACAGTGTGGCCACATGCAATAATTGTGGACTGGTTTGTAGAACACTAGCAGAATTAAAATCTCATATAGAATATAAATATATTAATTCATAATTGTACAATTAAGCTGTAGAAGTCCCATATGTCAGTCTTAACATGAGTGGATATCACTATTTGCCTGTAGCCATAAATGTATGTATTTACCCAACCCCTCCACCATGAACCAGATGCAACACATGATCACTTTTTTAAGTGGAGTACAGCTGATTTGAATTCAGAGTTTTCCTTCTCCTAGACTGGTGGTCTTACCAAGGCTAAAGAATTCAATCTGCTCTACTATTTACCCATATTCTATGGATGAATAGTAGAAAAGACTGGGTTCTTTATACATATTATACTATTATCAGGGCCAGATTTAGGCTTTAAGACGTCCCCAAGCTAATAGAATTTTGGGCCTCTTCATTACATATGTTCCTTCTCTTCCATGTCGATAAAAAAAGATATATTGAATTTAAAAAATCCACTCCAATTAGATGGACCCAAATACTCTAAATTGTTTCAAACTAGTTCAAAAGAACCCCATCAAATCTGAAAATAAACTAATCTCTGTTCTTATGTCTTTATCCTTTTAAAGTTTTATCCGAAGTCCAAGCCTTAAGGACTCTCAGGGGCTTTTCTAGTTTTGGGATCCCTGGGCTCCAGTTCATACTAGGTCATATGTAAATCCAGCACTGACTGTTATATATAGATGTGTAATAATATAAAATCTACACTTGTGTACAGTTCATGTGCAGTTCAATCACTTTATATGAGAAAACTTCATATTTTATAAGAAGAGATTTAAAAATACTAATGCAAGTCAAAACCTGATATTATTAGGAAGAAAATAAACATTAGATCTGTAATTTCAGGATTTATAACTTATAGTCAAATCAAGCACCAGTTAACAACAAAGTTAAGCAACAATGAGCCTGCTCAGTATTTAGATGGGTGACCACTTAGAAATAGAGCTTAGTAAACTATAACAACAGGATTTATTTCATTACCAGTCAGTTACTTTTTTAGGATCTCCTCTTCCTTCTCTTCTTTGTTTTCCTTCTCTTCTTCCTGCAACAGCAGCAGCAACAGCAATAATAAGTAAAAGTTGGCGACCTTAGTCAAGGGTGACCCTAAGGCTCCCTTTTCAATAGCTATCACACTGAGGTGTAGGGGAGGGCGCTACTCCATCCCCTGGATGGCTTCTTTACCCTTGATCCCTACCTTATAATGCTGAAAGTTAAACAAGACGGCATCAAGTACCATTTATTTTTAGTCTTTGGTATGACACGACCTGGGATTGAACCCTGGTCTCCTGGAACATTGGCAAACACTCTGTTCATTAGGCCAATGGCTTGGTCCATTGAACTAGTTGGTAGAGTGTTTGCCAATGGCCTGGGAGACTGGGGTTCAATTCCAAGCTGAGTCATACCAAAGACTCAAAAAATGGTACTTGATACCTCCTTCCTTCACACTCAGCATTATAAGGTAGGAATTAAGGGTAAAGTTGAGCAATACAGGGAAAGGAGTAGTGCCCTCTCCTACACCTAGGTAGCTAATGAAAAGGGACCCTTTGGGTCACCCTCAACTGTGGTTGCCAAGACAATAATAATAAAGTAAAGTAAAGTTGGTGACAATAGTCGAGGGTAACCCGAAGGCTCCCTTTTCGATAGCTACTACACCAAGGTGTAGGGGAGGGCGCTACTCCTTCCCTGGATTGCTCTACTTTACCCTTGATCCGTACCTTATAATGCTGAGTGTTAAGCAAGGAAACAATAATAATAATTGAGGTATAAAAGACATGAAACATGAATGTGATAGAGATACCAATCATAGTTGCAGCCCTTAGAGCAACCGTGAAAAACCTGGAAAAGAGATTGGAAGTGGAAATCCAAAGAAGAACTGAAATTAGTGAGAATACTTAGGAGAGTCCTAGAGGACTGAAGAGACTTTCTGTCACTCAGAATTCATGGAAGACCACCAGTAGTAAATGGTGGAAAAACTTACTAAGATTAGAATATTAATACTAAAAAAAAGCTTAAAATTAACTTAAAAATGAAGTAAGAAATAAAGACCAACTTGATTTTTATATGTTTGTTGCAAATAAATACTGTTACTTTGGCAAAAGAAATACTTCAGCCTTAATTAATATAATATCGGATGATCCATTTGTAATACTACATCTGGCCAGGATTGGATGATCCATTTGCTGTTCTACATCCAGCCAAGATTGGATGATCCATTTGTAGTACTACATCTGGCCAGGATTGGATGATCCATTTGTAATACTACATCCGGCCAGGATTGGATGATCCATTTGCAGTACTACATCTGGCCATGGTTGGATGATCCATTTGCTGTACTACATCTGGCCAACATTGGATGATCCATTTGTAATACTACATCTGGCCAAAATAGGATGATCCATTTGCTGTAATACATCTGGCCAACATTGGATGATCCATTTGTAATACTACATCTGGCCAGGATTGGATGTTCCATTTGTAGTACTATATCTGGCTAGGATTGGATGATCCATTTGTAATACTACATCTGGCCAAAATAGGATGATCCATTTGTAGTATTACATCTGGCCAGGACTGGATGATCCGTTTGTAGTATTACATCTGGCCTGGATTGGATGATCCATTTGCAGTATTACCTCTGGCCAACATTGGATGATCCATTTGTAGTACTACATCTGGCTATGGTTGGATGATCCATTTGCTGTCCTACATCTGGCCAACATTGGATGATCCATTTGTAATACTACATCTGGCCAGGATTGGATGATTCATTTGCTGTAATACATCTGGCCAACATTGGATGATCCATTTGTAGTACTACATCTGGCCAGGACTGGATGATCCATTTGTAGTATTACCTCTGGCCTGGATTGGATGATTTGTTTGTAGTATTACATCTGGCCTGGATTGGATGATCCATTTGCAGTATTACCTCTGGCCAACATTGGATGATCCATTTGTAGTACTACATCTGGCTATGGTTGGATGATCCATTTGCTGTCCTACATCTGGCCAACATTGGATGATCCATTTGTAATACTACATCTGGCCAGGATTGGATGATTCATTTGCTGTAATACATCTGGCCAACATTGGATGATCCATTTGTAGTACTACATCTGGCCAGGACTGGATGATCCATTTGTAGTATTACCTCTGGCCTGGATTGGATGATCCGTTTGTAGTATTACATCTGGCCAGGATTGGATGATCCATTTGTATCTCAAAGTCTTGGAGAATTTTATGCATCTCATTTTCTAGGAGAGATCCTGATTTCACATATAACATTTGTCAGCATCGTTGAATTTTTATTTCTTGCTCAATTCCTAGTGGATCAGTTTTCCCACCCAATATTGTATTCCTTTCATGCAAGTTTGCTACACTCACTTATTATGTAATTAACTATCTCATTTCTATCTCCATAGATCCTACATTTGCTATTCTGTCCAAGCTATTCAGTTTTTGCCTTGATATAATTCGTCTTTTTGGCATCATTTAGTGCTGCTATTAAGAGATTCAATTTCTCAGGGTTTCTCTTTTGTAACCATGTCCACGTCTTCTTATGTGCAATTTCATTAGTTTCTTCTGTAGAGAATCCATACAGTTATTTTTCTTCCCATTTTGGCTTTCAAGTTTTTGTTGTTTTTCAGTGTGTCCTTCTTCTTCTTCTTATTATTATTATTATTATTATTATTCACTCATTAGAGCTTTTCACATCAGTGTTAGCCAATGGTTTTTCACTGGAGTCTGAGTGACAGCAAGTCTCCTAAAGTCTCCAGGACTCTTCTTAGTATTCTGGCCGTTCTCAATAATGCTGTCGTTTGGATGGTCTCCACTCGTCCGCTAACTTCCAAGTCCTCCAGTCCCTTTAGTAATCCTTTAGTTATTATTATTATTATTATTATCATTTACTCCTTGAAAGTTTTTTTTACATCAGCGTTAGCTGATGGTTTTTCTCTGGAGTTTGAGAGACAGCAAGTCTTCTCAAGTCTCCAGGACTCTTCACAGTATTCTGGCCAATTTCAATAATGCAATAATTTGGATAGTCTCCACTCGTCCGCCAACTTCCAAGTCCTCCAGTCCTTGTATCAATCCTTTGGTGACTGTAACAAGAGCATTAATTATAATTGGTATAATTATCACTTTCATGTTCCACAGTTTCTTCAGTTCTTTAGCAAGGTCAAGGTATTTATTCTTCTTTTCTCTTTCTTTTAATTTTACTCTGTTGTCATCTGGAACAGCAAAGTCCACAGTTTTGCAAGTTCTCTTTTTTTTTGGTTGATTATTATAAAGTCTAGTCGTCTGGCCAAGATTAAGTTATCTGTTATTATTATTATTATCATTATTATTATTAATATTATGCTTATTTGAACACCAGCGTTAGCTGATGGTTTTCCACTGGAGTCTGTGTGACAGCAAGTCTCCTCGAGTCTCCAGAACTCTTCTTAGTATTCTGGGCAATCTCAACAATGCTGTAGTTTGGATGGTCTCCACTCGTCCTCTTATTTCCAAGTCCTCCAGTCCCTGTACCAATCCTTTGGTGACTGTACCGAGCACTTCAATCACAATTGGTATCACCGTTATTTTCATTTTCCATATTTTTTCAGTTCTCTAGCAAGGTCTAGGTACTTATTCCTCTTTTCCCTTTCCTTCAGTTTTATCCTGTGATCAGTTGGAACAGCAAAACCCACAATTCAGCAGGTTCTCTTTTGTTTGTTGACTATCACTATGTCTGGTCGTCTGTTCGAGATTAGATGATCCGTTTGTAATTCCAATTATTTTTGTTTGTTGCTGTGTTGTTGTTCCTTTTGCTCTTCTCTTCTTTTCTCCAACATGTAGTCATTTACTAAGCTTTTTTTAGTTTGGCCAGAAGTATTGGGCAACCATTGAAATTTAAACTTACTACCAACGGTCTTGCTTGCAAATCATTACACAATACTGTTTGCGCTTCCTTCTCTTAAACAAGAAACTTATTAGTTTATCAAATAAATTTCTCAGAAATAAAAATTTCTGATATCACATATTAATTTTTTTGCTGGAGTGAATGAAAAGTATTCTAAGTTTATTCAAGGGGGTCTTTTTTATTTTTTTATTTTTTTATTTATTTTTTCTCCCCCCACAAAAAAAAAGAATAATGTGAATCTGATAAGATAAAATTTATCATCAAAAAGTTAATAATGATTTCGGTTTTCATTTAAATGTGCAAAATATGAATATTCAGAAAAACCACACCCTGCAAATAAATAAATAAATAAAAGAAGAAAAGAAAGAAAAAAGCGTTCTTTATTTCACATAAACTTTTTTAGAAATTTGTTTACACACACACACACACAAAGAAAACCCAAAATAAATAAATAGAATAAAAAAAACGAAGACAAAAAAAGGAAACTGATTTTTTATTTCTTTTTTGATTGTTAATTTTAAAAATTTCCATTTAATATTTGCGAGTACTTTGACAACTTTAAAATCATTTGTTTAGTGCAGGAAATTTTTTTTTTAAGTTAAGACACCCCCTCCCATAAAAATGACTTCAATAAATAACCAATCCGTCATTTGTTTATTGTTAGTTCTACTTTCACTAATCCCACACGTTTATTCGTTCATTCTAAACAATGGGAATTCCACAGACGCTGGTTTGCATGTGCGTCGTACGTGTGCATACAGTGCAGCAATAATGAAGTTGAAATCTCCAGCTGTAGTTTTCTACTTCTCCAAAAGTCCAATTCATTCAAGAATCTCAAAATTAAGTAAGTGTTTACCCCCCGAAAATTGTTATATTTCTTTCCTTTTTTTTCTTTTCTCGGTCAGTACACAGTTCAATGAAAGTCTAAATATTTTGTTTAAAAACAAACAAATATTTACACATCGATAGTAATTGTCTTTATTCTTCATTCTTAAAGGTAGTAAAAAGAAAATGTAAACATGAAACCCTTCTCTTCACCTCCACCGAAAAAAAAAAAGAAAAAGAAAAGAAAATTAAGCAACTTTATTGGTCATTAAAAAAACAGAAAAACAGCGATGGTCATAATGCTTGCTGACCATGTTATTGTTAAAGAAAGGTTGAGATTACCTCTCACAAGCGTGTAAGGACGTAGGGTTGGATCACGTGACTAGTTTATCGTAAAACGTGCGGCAGAAAAGTCGGAGAGTAGCCATTTTTCGCGATTTAAAATTTTTTTACTGAAAATCAAAAATGGTTATTGTCATTTAAAAAAAATATTTTTTAATGGTTTTGAAAACAAATAGAGCATTCTTATTTTATCTTAATTTATATTATATTATTTTATTGGTGGGGGAGGTTACTGTCCTGTCTGTCTGTCTTGGATTGAGTATAGATTTACTTCAAGACGGTCACGTGACTAATTTCGCACCTTCTTCACGTGATGAGGAATTTCTTTGAGTGAATAATAATAATAGTAGTAAAAAAATAATAATAAAATAACAGGAAACAAACAATCTGCTTTGTGACTGTATTACTATGAATAATTTATTTTTGTCTTTTTTTTAATATAAAATACGATTATTTGTGCCTAACTTTTTTTCCTAAAAAGAAAAACAGTTTTGGCTTTATTCAAAATTTTTGACAGCATTCATGAATCTCATCAAACTCCTAAAAAAATAAGGTTAAATTTCGGTAAAAATCACTTTACGACAATACCATATGGACTCGGAAGCATTGAATTTAAAGGTATGGCAGTGTTTGGTCATGTGACCGTCTATTCGTAATGCCCACAAGACAGGAAAATTGTCGTTCTCGCGTGCAACTTTTATATATATTTTATGGTGTAGTGTTTAGTTTTATGTACATTTATTTCCATTTGTCCGTCAAAATAATTTAAAGAGAGCGATTTCTCATACCAAAATAGCCAAAAAAAAAATGATAGATCATTTCTTAAAAAAAAAAATTTGGTTGATTTTTTAAAAGAATTTGTGTATGAATCTGTCGGATTTGTTCATTTTTTTTAAATTTTTATCGGAAAATACGGGTGTTCGTCACTATATTATGAAAAAATTAAGATTTAGATCACCCATTGTAATAGCGATCGATTGATGCCTTTATTTATTTGGGAAAGAGGGGAAGGATTCTCAAATCAATCCGTATTTCAATTTCATTCATAATTATTTTCCGATTTCTGCTATATCAAGATTTTGGATGATTAAAAAAAATGCCATTCAATATGATCGATGACCTCATAAAATTATCATTCAGTTATGAATTGGATTGAAAATTACTTTTATTGTCTGATAAAAACTATATGCGGCTTTTGTGGGATCATATTTTAGAAACATGAGGGAGAATTTTAATCATATAAAAATTAAATCGCAATGCGATTTATATACACTCAACCCTAACAAGTAAAATTTGATTATGAATAACGAGTAATAATAGTCAACACAATTCAGTGTGAAAAAAAAACGTAGCAGTTTGAAGTAAAGATTTTTTTGTTTTGTTTTGTTTTGTTTTTTGTTTTTTGTCTGCTTTGACAGTGTGGAGTGAGGGAGAAAAGAGACGCACTTGCAGTTACTGAATTAACGCGCGTGCGTGCGTGTGTGTGTGTGTGTGCGTAAACCATTCATATTACTTGTAAATATGGGTGTATGTACACAGACTTGTATGTGCATCGCGTCGTTTTAGCTTTGGGAACGTTGCTTTCTTTGTAATGATAATCGATATCACGAACGCGTGCTTGTGCGTAAGGGAAGAAAGAAAGCAAGAAAGAAAGAAAGAGTGTATATGTGCGTGTCGGAGAAATGGAGGGTGGAATAGGCCAACCAGCCAACCAGCTAGCCAGCCAACCAACCAGCTTTTCCACTATGAGACTCTCTTTTCATTCATTCATCTTCCAGAATTGAGATTTCATTGTGTTCACCTTCTCTCCACAATTCTGTAGTAGTGGTGGTTTTTGCTGGGGGAAAGGAACCTTGTCTCTTTCCCTCTTTTTGCTCTTCCTTTTTTTTTCTTTCTTCTCCTTCTTTTTCCCCCTTTCAATCTACCTCAACAACATGTATGCGTGGGCAGATGTTTCAAATGCTACTCATTCATTAAAATTAGGTTTGTCCCTTTTTTTAAAAAAACTTTTTACCTTGTCAGTACTGTTTTATTGTTGTTAATGTCTGTCTGTCTGTCTGTCCTTTTTTCACGACATTTAAAATGTTTAATATTGTACATTCTTTTTAAATATTATGCTCTGGCCTAGGGTGCATTTCTTTTTTATGCAATAAGCGTGCGTGTCTCTTATTTCATTGAAAAAAATAATGACACTCGTCACTACTGTTTCAGTATATTTCATGAATCAATGTGTTTAGTATCTTTTAGTTTTCATACTTATTGTATTTTTGTGTGCCAGTTAGCGGCAGTAACATTCCATTTTATGATTGATTGATTTGTAAGTTTTTAAAATCAGCCTACATTGGTCTGATCAATTTACTGGGGGTAAATATGTTGTCTCGAGTGGTGTGCCTTTGAATGTTGTAATAATTTTCTGTAATCCAATCTTCATTCATTCATTGAAATAATTCACTAAATTGTGTGTTTCATCAGCATAAGCAAAAAATCATGAAGTTCATGTATATAAAAGAAAAAATATGTGTAAATAGAAATAACCTTTCATCCTCTTAGATTCAGAACTAATAAAAATGTAGTAATATTTTAATATTACATTCATACCTCTGATTTTTATTTATATTTAAGTACACACACACATACAGACACACACAGAGATTATATTGAACACACACACACACACACACACACACACACACACACACACACACACACACACACACACACACACACACACACACACACAAAGAAAAAATAGTAATATTTTATTATTACAATCATATCTCATTTTTATTTATATTTATAAATTCATACATACATACATACATACATACATACATACATACATATTACGCACAATTGAATCTACACAAAAAGAAGGGGGTGAAGTAACATTATTACATTCATATCTCTTTTTTATTTTATTTAACTACTCACGCAAACACAGGCATATATATATATTATACATTCAAATTAACCCACACACAAAATGAGAAATATAGTAACATTTTATTACAATTATATATCTCATGTATGTTTTTATACTATTTTACATACTACACATAAGTGAATACACACAAACTAAAAAATAAACATCACAAATGTCAAAAACCAAATAATTGAAATATCTTAGGTGTTTCTCTTCAAGAGAATTTTGATTTGAATGCTTTAACTAAAAAAAAAAAATCAAGATGTATATTTTTAATAAATAATCTCTTTGGTTAACAAATTTGAATTCAGTTGGATATTATCAAGTAAAGTTTAAATATGTCTATATAACTGGTACGTTTATTTCTTTTTTTTTAATTTGATTTACAAGAAATATGTGTTTATTTGTTTGACAATGAAATTTTAAAAAAAAAACAAAACAAAAAAACCTATTATACAATTTGTTTTCGTTCTTTTTCTCCAAGCTGTTTCTATGTTAGTGACCTGCACACCATTCATATATTTTTCAATCACATTGCTCCCTTTTCCACCACTACACTTGGCATACTATTGGTGCATTTAATGTGTGTATCTTTGTGAATGCATATAACTGTATTAATATGTATATGGTGGTGGTGGTGGTGGTAGTAGTAGTAGTAGTATTAGTAACTGAGCAAATTAAACTTAGGCTGTTGGAAGATGAGCCTGGTTCTTGTCATTCATTCTTTCCTTCATTCACTTGTGTCTGGCCATTTTGTTGTAACTATTCATTTGAGCTATCTATGCACTTTTATAGAGTTCTTTCCCAACATCCCTCACCCCCATTGCCACATATGTGTCTCCCTGTAATTTGTAAAGTATGAAGTGGGGGAGACCTTTGCTTGATTATAGCATTCCCTCCATTCTGATGTGGTTATTATTATAAGTGCAAATAATGTAATAGTGAAAAAGAAAAGTACATTTTTTATCTATGTTTTCCTTTTTTCTTTTGTTATCCCTTAATCTTAATTTTCAGAAACTGTACAGTATTTTTCTTTGTGGTATATATATATATATATATATATATATATATATATATATATATATATATATATATTGATGGAGGTTTCATTTTTTTTCCTCTCATAAAAGAAACAGAATTGAATATTATAATTAACACTTCAAAATTGTCATAATTTTTCTTTAAGAAAAGAAAAAGCTTATATAAAACATTAAAATCAATAACTTTTTTTATCTGCTGTTTGCCATTTTAAAAAAATACTCTAAATTTTAGTCTTTGTGGTTATAAGATTATTGAGTTTAAATATACTTGTTTAAATTTTTATCTATTTTTATTTTTACAGTTTATTTTGAGTCTTAGACAATAAACCAGTTAAATATATTATTAAAGTTTAATTATCAGAAGGAATAAGATAAAACTTGAAATGAAAAATCATTGGAAAAATGATAGAACTTAGATTTGGCAGGATTAGACAGTTTATACAATACAAATTTATTATAATAATTCTTTAAAAGGTTACTTTAAATTGATATGTAGTAAAGGAAGGTTTAAGATCCCTCTTTTCTACTTAATCTTAAAATTGCATTCACTTCCAAGCTAAAATGGAGCTCTCCAGATGCTGGAGATAAGAAAATATTACAAGTGTTTGAGTTGATTTTTAGATGACTTAACTAATATATATTAGAAAATCAGTCTCTTTTCAGTAACCTCTATTCTTTAATGACACATTTGTTCAGTATAAAAAATTATTTTTTAATTTTATTTGTCTGTAAATAACTTGGATAAGTTGAGTTTTTCAAAAACTAACAAGGAAAACAATGTACTTTGTATCAAGATTTGTTACTTAGTTTTATCAATTTTTTAAAGATCTGTTTTAAAATACAGTCAAACCATGACTTTTTTGAGTATGAGTATTTTCAAATTTGTCATCTATAATTCAATGATAATTTTTACAAATTTTTGCTGCCAACTGGGGAAAATTTTCATATGTCATGCATACACAGGAAAAAAGTCATCATCATCATCATCATCATCATCAGTTCAGGCTGACAGCACGAACTTCCCTGACTCTCTCTTTCCATCCATCCCTCTCATCGATTACCCCTGGTAGGTGCTCTAGGCTGCATCTAGTGTCCACACAGATCTGATATATGTATGTCTTTGCTGTTTGACCGACACTGTCAAGTCCATGTCTAGGAGTCCATAACTGAATGTTACTTATGAGTTCATCCTCATTTCCCAAGCAACGCCTTACATGTCTTGTTCATCTTACTTGGATGTTTTGTGAGATGGGAGGTGGGTGGCCGTACAGTTACTGTTTTGTTGTGTGTTGCTTCCAAGATTTGTTCAAGACAGCACATTGTACTCTTTTGTAGTTCTTATCTAGCTTTTTCTCTGTGTGTTTTGTTAGCATCTATGTAGTGCATCCATATATTAGTATGGACACAGCTACATCTTGGAAGAAATCCTGTTTTATTTTATCAGATAGATCAGATTTCCATCTAATTCCAAAAAGTTATAACTGCCTAAAATAAATATATGTGTATACAAAACAGGCAATGTAACACAATGCTATGTGCGTATAAAAAGCAATAAAATTATCAAAGTTTATCAAATGTTCTGAACTTTACATAAAAGTGTCTTATGAACTTTACTAATTTTAAAAATAATTCTACTGTTATTTTGTTATTTACTGTACTTCTATTAAACAATATACATGTTGGGCAGATTGATTTCTTTAGCCTCAGTTAGGCATTCAGTCTTGAAGAAGGAAAACTCTGAATTCAAAGCAGCTTTATTCTACTTAAAAAATTGACTTAGTATCACATCCTGCCTGTGGCAGAGAGGTTGGGTAAATCCATACATGTATTGCATCACATAATGTACTTGTCCTGTGTTGCCTTTCTCATACTCTTTAATAGTATTTATCAAGCCCCACCCACCAAGATAGGTTTGACATAAGGTTGAGTTTATTGCATGGCATCTTACACATGCATAATAATGGTAGCAAAAATTGTTCATTTCCCTTTGTGAGGCACCTCAAAGATCAGGGATTAATCCTACCTCTTTTAATGCAATGGGGTTGGGGGGGACCATCCCCTGAGACTAGACATTGGATTAATTTATTTCCCAACCAAAAACGACCCGGAACATTATTGATGTTATAATCTTTAATATATCAAACATGCTGTTGCAATACAGTTTATTATTTTACTTTTTGTAAAATATCTTTAGTATTAAGATTTCAAATTTGTAGTGGAGAGCTAGAGTTATTCTTGCTTTTTGTTTTTTTTTCAACTTTCACAGAGGTCTTGCACCCCTAATTCCCCTTGAATATGAAGGGCTAGCTGGATAGTTAATTAGGAATAAGAATTTTCCTAATCAAAAAATATGAAATAGTAAATAGAAAAAAAAGCAAACAATAAGTTGAATATTTAAAAAGTGAATGAAAACTTTTACTGCTCTATTGATAAAATAGATATATTCACCATTAAAAATTACTGTAAAAAAAACTATAAACACATCATGAGTACATATTTCTAACAATAAGCTTGAAATATGAATAGAAAGCAAGAAAATATGTTTGAGATGATCACTTAAGAATATAGACTAATATGTAAATAAAATATGAATTTTATATTCATAAAAATAATACTTTCATTATATGTATTGAGAAAAACATTTCTTGATATGTAGACATTTAGAAAATAAGAAAATAGATATTTTGTAGATTTTTTTTCATGAAGAATAAATTGAATTTTGAAAATAATTTCATCATTTGGTTACAAATTTCACAATGCAGACTTTCTCCTTCTTCAAATTTTAACTCTTATAATTATTATTCTAACCCGAATTCTTCTTATTCTCTTTTTATTCTTACTCTTCTTCTAACTCATTTTATTCTTATTTTTCTAATTCTAACTTCTTTCTTTAATATATCTTTAATCTAATTCTTCTCATTCTTATTCCAACTTTTCTTTTTCGTATTCTTCTTATTCTATTTCCTACTCTTCTCATTCTTATTCTTCTTATTCTGACTCTTCTCATTCTTATTCTAACTTTTCTTTTTCATATTCTTCTTATTCGATTTCCTACTCTTCTCATTCTTATTCTTCTTATTCTGACTCCTCTTATTCTTATTCTAACTTTTCTTTTTCATATTCTTCTTATTCTATTTCCTACTCTTCTCATTCTTATTCTTCTTATTCTGACTCTTCTTATTCTTATTCTAACTTTTCTTTTTCATATTCTTCTTATTCGATTTCCTACTCTTCTCATTCTTATTCTTCTTATTCTGACTTTTCTCATTCTTATTCTAACTTTTCTTTTTCATATTCTTCTTATTCTATTTCCTACTCTTCTCATTCTTATTCTTCTTATTCTGACTCTTCTCATTCATTTTCTAACTTTTCTTATTCATATTCTTCTTATTCGATTTCCTACTCTTCTCATTCTTATTCTTCTTATTCTGACTTTTCTCATTCTTATTCTAACTTTTCTTTTTCATATTCTTCTTATTCTATTTCCTACTCTTCTCATTCTTATTCTTCTTATTCTGACTCTTCTTATTCTTATTCTAACTTTTCTTTTTCATATTCTTCTTATTCGATTTCCTACTCTTCTCATTCTTATTCTTCTTATGCTGACTCTTCTCATTCTTATTCTAACTTTTCTTTTTCATATTCTTCTTATTCTATTTCCTACTCTTCTCATTCTTATTCTTCTTATTCTAACTCTTTCTTTCTTATTCTATTTCCTACTTTTCTCATTCTTATTCTTCTTATTCTGACTCTTCTCATTCTTATTCTAACTTTTCTTTTTCATATTCTTCTTATTCTATTTCCTACTCTTCTCATTCTTATTCTTCTTATTCTAACTCTTTCTTTCTTATTCTATTTCCTACTTTTCTCATTCTTATTCTTCTTATTCTAACTCTTTTCCTTCTTATTCTATTTCCTACTTTTCTCATTCTTATTCTTCTTATTCTGACTCTTCTCATTCTTATTCTAACTTTTCTTTATCATATTCTTCTTATTCGATTTCCTACTGTTCTCATTCTTATTCTTCTTATTCTTATTCTTCTCATTCTTATTCTAACTTTTCTTTTTCGGATTCTTCTTATTCTATTTCCTAATCTTCTCATTCTTATTCTTCTTATTCTAACTTTTCTCATTCTTATTCTAACTTTTCTTTTTCATATTCTTCTTATTCGATTTCCTACTTTTCTCATTCTTATTTTTCTTATTCTAACTCTTCTCATTCTTATTCTAACTTTTCTTTTTCATATTCTTCTTATTCTATTTCCTTCTCTTCTCATTCTTATTCTTCTTATTCTGACTCTTCTCATTCTTATTCTAACTTTTTTTTCTTAATATTCTTCTTATTCGATTTCCTACTCTTCTCATTCTTATTCTTCTTATTCTGACTCTTCTCATTCTTATTCTTCTTATTCTAACTCTTTTCCTTCTTATTCTAACTTTTTTTTTTTCATATTCTTCTTATTCTATTTCCTACTCTTCTCATTCTTATTCTTCTTATTCTACCTCTTCTCATTCTTATTCTAACTTTTCTTTTTCATATTCTTCTTATTCTATTTCCTTCTCTTCTCATTCTTATTCTTCTTATTCTGACTCTTCTCATTCTTATTCTAACTTTTCTTTTTCGTATTATTCTTATTCTATTTCCTTCTCTTCTCATTCTTATTCTACTTATTCTAACTCTTCTCATTCTTATTCTTCTTATTCTAACTTTTCTCATTCTTATTCTAACTTTTTTTTCTTCATATTCTTCTTATTCTATTTCCTACTCTTCTCATTCTTATTCTTCTTATTCTAACTTTTCTCATTCTTATTCTAACTTTTCTTTTTCTTATTCTTCTTATTCTATTTCCTTCTCTTCTCATTCTTATTCTTCTTATTCTGACTTTTCTCATTCTTATTCTAACTTTTTTTTCTTCATATTCTTCTTATTCTATTTCCTACTCTTCTCATTCTTATTCTTCTTATTCTAACTTTTCTCATTCTTATTCTAACTTTTCTTTTTCTTATTCTTCTTATTCTATTTCCTTCTCTTCTCATTCTTATTCTTCTTATTCTGACTCTTCTCATTCTTATTCTAACTTTTTTTTTTCATATTCTTCTTATTCTATTTCCTACTCTTCTCATTCTTATTCTTCTTATTCTGACTCTTCTCATTCTTATTCTAACTTTTCTTTTTCATATTCTTCTTATTCTATTTCCTTCTCTTCTCATTCTTATTCTTCTTATTCTAACTTTTCTCATTCTTCTTCTAACTTTTCTTTTTCTTATTCTTCTTATTCTATTTCCTACTCTTCTCATTCTTATTCTTCTTATTCTAACTTTTCTCATTCTTATTCTAAGTTTTCTTTTTCTTATTCTTCTTATTCTATTTCCTTCTCTTCTCATTCTTATTCTTCTTATTCTGACTCTTCTCATTCTTATTCTAACTTTTTTTTCTTCATATTCTTCTTATTCGATTTCCTACTCTTCTCATTCTTATTCTTCTTATTCTAACTTTTCTCATTCTTATTCTAACTTTTCTTTTTCTTATTCTTCTTATTCTATTTCCTTCTCTTCTCATTCTTATTCTTCTTATTCTGACTCTTCTCATTCTTATTCTAACTTTTTTTTTTCATATTCTTCTTATTCTATTTCCTACTCTTCTCATTCTTATTCTTCTTATTCTGACTCTTCTCATTCTTATTCTAACTTTTCTTTTTCATATTCTTCTTATTCTATTTCCTTCTCTTCTCATTCTTATTCTTCTTATCCTAACTTTTCTCATTCTTCTTCTAACTTTTCTTTTTCTTATTCTTCTTATTCTATTTCCTACTCTTCTCATTCTTATTCTTCTTATTCTAACTCTTCTTATTCTTATTCTAACTTTTTTTTCTTCATATTCTTCTTATTCTATTTCCTACTCTTCTCATTCTTATTCTTCTTATTCTACCTCTTTTCATTCTTATTCTAACTTTTCTTTTTCTTATTCTAACTTTTTCTTTTTCTTATTCTTCTTATTCTATTCCCTTCTGACTCTTCTCATTCTTATTCTAACTTTTATTTTTCGGATTCTTCTTATTCGATTTCCTACTCTTCTCATTCTTATTCTTCTTATTCTAACTTTTCTCATTCTCATTCTAACTTTTCTTTTTCTCATTCTTCTTATTCTATTTCCTTCTCTTCTCATTCTTATTCTTCTTATTCTGACTCTTCTTATTCTTATTCTAACTTTTCTTTTTCATATTCTTCTTATTCTATTTCCTACTCTTCTCATTCTTATTCTTCTTATTCTGACTCTTCTCATTCTTATTCTAACTTTTCTCTTTCGTCTTCTTCTTATTCTATTTCCTACTCTTCTCATTCTTATTCTTCTTATTCTGACTCTTCTCATTCTTATTCTAACTTTTCTTTTTCATATTCTTCTTATTCTATTTCCTACTCTTCTCATTCTTATTCTTCTTATTCTGACTCTTCTTATTCTTATTCTAACTTTTCTTTTTCATATTCTTCTTATTCGATTTCCTACTCTTCTCATTCTTATTCTTCTTATTCAGACTCTTCTCATTCTTATTCTAACTTTTCTTTTTCATATTCTTCTTATTCTATTTCCTACTCTTCTCATTCTTATTCTTCTTATTCTGACTCTTCTTATTCTTATTCTAACTTTTCTTTTTCATATTCTTCTTATTCGATTTCCTACTCTTCTCATTCTGATTCTTCTTATTCTGACTCTTCTCATTCTTATTCTAACTTTTCTTTTTCATATTCTTCTTATTCGATTTCCTACTCTTCTCATTCTTATTCTTTTTATTCTGACTCTTCTCATTCTTATTCTAACTTTTCTTTTTCATATTCTTCTTATTCGATTTCCTACTGTTCTCATTCTTATTCTTCTTATTCTGACTCTTCTCATTCTTATTCTAACTTTTCTTTTTCATATTCTTCTTATTCGATTTCCTACTGTTCTCATTCTTATTCTTCTTATTCTAACTCTTTTCCTTCTTATTCTATTTCCTACTTTTCTCATTCTTATTCTTCTTATTCTGACTCTTCTCATTCTTATTCTAACTTTTCTTTTTCATATTCTTCTTATTCGATTTCCTACTCTTCTCATTCTTATTCTTCTTATTCTAACTCTTTTCCTTCTTATTCTATTTCCTACTTTTCTCATTCTTATTCTTCTTATTCTGACTCTTCTCATTCTTATTCTAACTTTTCTTTTTCATATTCTTCTTATTCGATTTCCTACTCTTCTCATTCTTATTCTTCTTATTCTGACTCTTCTCATTCTTATTCTAACTTTTCTTTTTCATATTCTTCTTGTTCGATTTCCTACTCTTCTCATTCTTATTCTTCTTATTCTAACTCTTTTCCTTCTTATTCTATTTCCTACTTTTCTCATTCTTATTCTTCTTATACTGACTCTTCTCATTCTTATTCTAACTTTTCTTTATCATATTCTTCTTATTCGATTTCCTACTGTTCTTATTCTTATTCTTCTTATTCTAACTCTTCTCATTCTTATTCTAACTTTTCTTTTTCGGATTCTTCTTTTTCTATTTCCTACTCTTCTCATTCTTATTTTTCTTATTCTAACTTTTCTCATTCTTATTCTAACTTTTCTTTTTCGGATTCTTCTTATTCTATTTCCTACTCTTCTCATTCTTATTCTTCTTATTCTGACTCTTCTTATTCTTATTCTAACTTTTTTTTCTTCATATTCTTCTTATTCTATTTCCTACTCTTCTCATTCTTATTCTTCTTATTCTACCTCTTCTCATTCTTATTCTAACTTTTCTTTTTCATATTCTTCTTATTCTATTTCCTTCTCTTCTCATTCTTATTCTTCTTATTCTAACTCTTCTCATTCTTATTCTTCTTATTCTAACTTTCTTCATTCTTATTCTAACTTTTTTTTCTTCATATTCTTCTTATTCTATTTCCTACTCTTCTCATTCTTATTCTTCTTATTCTACCTCTTTTCATTCTTATTCTAACTTTTCTTTTTCTTATTCTTCTTATTCTATTTCCTACTCTTCTCATTCTTATTCTTCTTATTCTAACTTTTCTCATTCTTATTCTAACTTTTCTTTTTCTTATTCTTCTTATTCTATTTCCTTCTCTTCTCATTCTTATTCTTCTTATTCTGACTCTTCTCATTCTTATTCTAACTTTTCTTTTTCATATTCTTCTTATTCTATTTCCTTCTCTTCTCATTCTTATTCTTCTTATTCTAACTTTTCTCATTCTTATTCTAACTTTTCTTTTTCTTATTTTTCTTATTCTATTTCCGATTCTTCTCATTCTTATTCTTCTTATTCTGACTCTTCTCATTCTTATTCTAACTTTTCTTTTTCGGATTCTTCTTATTCTATTTCCTACTCTTCTCATTCTTATTCTTCTTATTCTAACTTTTCTCATTCTTATTCTAACTTTTCTTTTTCATATTCTTCTTATTCTATTTCCTTCTCTTCCCATTCTTATTCTTCTTATTCTAATTCTTCTCATTCTTATTCTAACATTTCTTTTTCGTATTTTTCTTATTCTATTTCCTACTCTTCTCATTCTTATTCTTCTTATTCTAACTTTTCTGATTCTTATTCTAACTTTTTTTTCTTCATATTCTTCTTATTCTATTTCCTACTCTTCTCATTCTTATTCTTCTTATTCTACCTCTTTTCATTCTAATTCTAACTTTTCTTTTTCTTATTCTTCTTATTCTATTTCCTTCTCTTCTCATTCTTATTCTTCTTATTCTGACTCTTCTCATTCTTATTCTAACTTTTCTTTTTCATATTCTTCTTATTCTATTTCCTTCTCTTCCCATTCTTATTCTTCTTATTCTAATTCTTCTCATTCTTATTCTAACATTTCTTTTTCGTATTTTTCTTATTCTATTTCCTACTCTTCTCATTCTTATTCTTCTTATTCTACCTCTTTTCATTCTTATTCTATTTCCTACTTTTCTCATTCTTATTCTTCTTATTCTGACTCATCTCATCCTTATTCTAACTTTTCTTTTTCGTCTTATTCTATTTCCTACTCTTCTCATTCTTATTCTTCTTATTCTAACTTTTCTCATTCTTATTCTAACTTTTCTTTTTCATATTCTTCTTATTCGATTTCCTACTCTTCTCATTCTTATTCTTCTTATTCTAACTCTTTTCCTTCTTATTCTATTTCCTACTTTTCTCATTCTTATTCTTCTTATTCTGACTCATCTCATCCTTATTCTAACTTTTCTTTTTCGTCTTATTCTATTTCCTACTCTTCTCATTCTTATTCTTCTTATTCTAACTTTTCTCATTCTTATTCTAACTTTTCTTTTTCATATTCTTCTTATTCGATTTCCTACTGTTCTCATTCTTATTCTTCTTATTCTAACTCTTCTCATTCTTATTCTAACTTTTCTTTTTCATATTCTTCTTATTCTATTTCCTACTCTTCTCATTCTTATTCTTTTTATTCTGACTCTTCTCATTCTTATTCTAACTTATCTTTTTCATATTCTTCTTATTCTATTTCCTACTCTTCTCATTCTTATTCTTCTTATTCTAACTTTTCTCATTCTTATTCTAACTTTTCTTTTTCATATTCTTCTTATTCGATTTCCTACTGTTCTCATTCTTATTCTTCTTATTCTAACTTTTCTCATTCTTATTCTAACTTTTTTTTCTTCATATTCTTCTAATTCGATTTCTTACTCTTCTCATTCTTATTCTTCTTGTTCTAACTCTTTTCATTCTTATTCTAACTTTTCTTTTTCGTCTTCTTCTTATTCTATTTCCTACTCTTCTCATTCTTATTCTTCTTATTCTGACTCTTCTCATTCTTATTCTAACTTTTCTTTTTCATATTCTTCTTATTCTATTTCCTTCTCTTCTCATTCTTATTCTTCTTATTCTGACTCTTCTCATTCTTATTCTAACTTTTATTTTTCGGATTCTTCTTATTCGATTTCCTACTCTTCTCATTCTTATTCTTCTTATTCTAACTTTTCTCATTCTTATTCTAACTTTTCTTTTTCTCATTCTTCTTATTCTATTTCCTTCTCTTCTCATTCTTATTCTTCTTATTCTGACTCTTCTCATTCTTATTCTAACTTTTCTTTTTCATATTCTTCTTATTCTATTTCCTTCTCTTCTCATTCTTATTCTTCTTATTCTAACTTTTCTCATTCTTATTCTAACTTTTCTTTTTCTTATTTTTCTTATTCTATTTCCGATTCTTCTCATTCTTATTCTTCTTATTCTGACTCTTCTCATTCTTATTCTAACTTTTCTTTTTCGGATTCTTCTTATTCTATTTCCTACTCTTCTCATTCTTATTCTTCTTATTCTAACTTTTCTCATTCTTATTCTAACTTTTCTTTTTCATATTCTTCTTATTCTATTTCCTTCTCTTCCCATTCTTATTCTTCTTATTCTAATTCTTCTCATTCTTATTCTAACATTTCTTTTTCGTATTTTTCTTATTCTATTTCCTACTCTTCTCATTCTTATTCTTCTTATTCTAACTCTTTTCCTTCTTATTCTATTTCCTACTTTTCTCATTCTTATTCTTCTTATTCTGACTCATCTCATCCTTATTCTAACTTTTCTTTTTCGTCTTATTCTATTTCCTACTCTTCTCATTCTTATTCTTCTTATTCTAACTTTTCTCATTCTTATTCTAACTTTTCTTTTTCATATTCTTCTTATTCGATTTCCTACTGTTCTCATTCTTATTCTTCTTATTCTAACTCTTCTCATTCTTATTCTAACTTTTCTTTTTCATATTCTTCTTATTCTATTTCCTACTCTTCTCATTCTTATTCTTTTTATTCTGACTCTTCTCATTCTTATTCTAACTTATCTTTTTCATATTCTTCTTATTCTATTTCCTACTCTTCTCATTCTTATTCTTCTTATTCTAACTTTTCTCATTCTTATTCTAACTTTTCTTTTTCATATTCTTCTTATTCGATTTCCTACTGTTCTCATTCTTATTCTTCTTATTCTAACTTTTCTCATTCTTATTCTAACTTTTTTTTCTTCATATTCTTCTAATTCGATTTCTTACTCTTCTCATTCTTATTCTTCTTGTTCTAACTCTTTTCATTCTTATTCTAACTTTTCTTTTTCGTCTTCTTCTTATTCTATTTCCTACTCTTCTCATTCTTATTCTTCTTATTCTGACTCTTCTCATTCTTATTCTAACTTTTCTTTTTCATATTCTTCTTATTCTATTTCCTTCTCTTCTCATTCTTATTCTTCTTATTCTGACTCTTCTCATTCTTATTCTAACTTTTATTTTTCGGATTCTTCTTATTCGATTTCCTACTCTTCTCATTCTTATTCTTCTTATTCTAACTTTTCTCATTCTTATTCTAACTTTTCTTTTTCTCATTCTTCTTATTCTATTTCCTTCTCTTCTCATTCTTATTCTTCTTATTCTGACTCTTCTCATTCTTATTCTAACTTTTCTTTTTCATATTCTTCTTATTCTATTTCCTTCTCTTCTCATTCTTATTCTTCTTATTCTAACTTTTCTCATTCTTATTCTAACTTTTCTTTTTCTTATTTTTCTTATTCTATTTCCGATTCTTCTCATTCTTATTCTTCTTATTCTGACTCTTCTCATTCTTATTCTAACTTTTCTTTTTCGGATTCTTCTTATTCTATTTCCTACTCTTCTCATTCTTATTCTTCTTATTCTAACTTTTCTCATTCTTATTCTAACTTTTCTTTTTCATATTCTTCTTATTCTATTTCCTTCTCTTCCCATTCTTATTCTTCTTATTCTAATTCTTCTCATTCTTATTCTAACATTTCTTTTTCGTATTTTTCTTATTCTATTTCCTACTCTTCTCATTCTTATTCTTCTTATTCTAACTTTTCTGATTCTTATTCTAACTTTTTTTTCTTCATATTCTTCTTATTCTATTTCCTACTCTTCTCATTCTTATTCTTCTTATTCTACCTCTTTTCATTCTAATTCTAACTTTTCTTTTTCTTATTCTTCTTATTCTATTTCCTTCTCTTCTCATTCTTATTCTTCTTATTCTGACTCTTCTCATTCTTCTCATTCTTATTCTAACTTTTCTTTTTCATATTCTTCTTATTCTATTTCCTTCTCTTCCCATTCTTATTCTTCTTATTCTAATTCTTCTCATTCTTATTCTAACATTTCTTTTTCGTATTTTTCTTATTCTATTTCCTACTCTTCTCATTCTTATTCTTCTTATTCTACCTCTTTTCATTCTTATTCTATTTCCTACTTTTCTCATTCTTATTCTTCTTATTCTGACTCATCTCATCCTTATTCTAACTTTTCTTTTTCGTCTTCTTCTTATTCTATTTCCTACTCTTCTCATTCTTATTCTTCTTATTCTAACTTTTCTCATTCTTATTCTAACTTTTCTTTTTCATATTCTTCTTATTCGATTTCCTACTCTTCTCATTCTTATTCTTCTTATTCTAACTCTTCTCATTCTTATTCTAACTTTTCTTTTTCATATTCTTCTTATTCTATTTCCTACTCTTCTCATTCTTATTCTTTTTATTCTGACTCTTCTCATTCTTATTCTAACTTATCTTTTTCATATTCTTCTTATTCTATTTCCTACTCTTCTCATTCTTATTCTTCTTATTCTAACTTTTCTCATTCTTATTCTAACTTTTCTTTTTCATATTCTTCTTATTCGATTTCCTACTGTTCTCATTCTTATTCTTCTTATTCTAACTTTTCTCATTCTTATTCTAACTTTTTTTTCTTCATATTCTTCTAATTCGATTTCTTACTCTTCTCATTCTTATTCTTCTTGTTCTAACTCTTTTCATTCTTATTCTAACTTTTCTTTTTCGTCTTCTTCTTATTCTATTTCCTACTCTTCTCATTCTTATTCTTCTTATTCTGACTCTTCTCATTCTTATTCTAACTTTTCTTTTTCATATTCTTCTTATTCTATTTCCTTCTCTTCTCATTCTTATTCTTCTTATTCTGACTCTTCTCATTCTTATTCTAACTTTTATTTTTCGGATTCTTCTTATTCGATTTCCTACTCTTCTCATTCTTATTCTTTTTATTCTGACTCTTCTCATTCTTATTCTAACTTATCTTTTTCATATTCTTCTTATTCTATTTCCTACTCTTCTCATTCTTATTCTTCTTATTCTAACTTTTCTCATTCTTATTCTAACTTTTCTTTTTCATATTCTTCTTATTCTATTTCCTTCTCTTCCCATTCTTATTCTTCTTATTCTAATTCTTCTCATTCTTATTCTAACATTTCTTTTTCGTATTTTTCTTATTCTATTTCCTACTCTTCTCATTCTTATTCTTCTTATTCTAACTTTTCTGATTCTTATTCTAACTTTTTTTTCTTCATATTCTTCTTATTCTATTTCCTACTCTTCTCATTCTTATTCTTCTTATTCTACCTCTTTTCATTCTAATTCTAACTTTTCTTTTTCTTATTCTTCTTATTCTATTTCCTTCTCTTCTCATTCTTATTCTTCTTATTCTGACTCTTCTCATTCTTCTCATTCTTATTCTAACTTTTCTTTTTCATATTCTTCTTATTCTATTTCCTTCTCTTCCCATTCTTATTCTTCTTATTCTAATTCTTCTCATTCTTATTCTAACATTTCTTTTTCGTATTTTTCTTATTCTATTTCCTACTCTTCTCATTCTTATTCTTCTTATTCTACCTCTTTTCATTCTTATTCTATTTCCTACTTTTCTCATTCTTATTCTTCTTATTCTGACTCATCTCATCCTTATTCTAACTTTTCTTTTTCGTCTTATTCTATTTCCTACTCTTCTCATTCTTATTCTTCTTATTCTAACTTTTCTCATTCTTATTCTAACTTTTCTTTTTCATATTCTTCTTATTCGATTTCCTACTGTTCTCATTCTTATTCTTCTTATTCTAACTCTTCTCATTCTTATTCTAACTTTTCTTTTTCATATTCTTCTTATTCTATTTCCTACTCTTCTCATTCTTATTCTTTTTATTCTGACTCTTCTCATTCTTATTCTAACTTATCTTTTTCATATTCTTCTTATTCTATTTCCTACTCTTCTCATTCTTATTCTTCTTATTCTAACTTTTCTCATTCTTATTCTAACTTTTCTTTTTCGTCTTCTTCTTATTCTATTTCCTACTCTTCTCATTCTTATTCTTCTTATTCTAACTTTTCTCATTTTTATTCTAACTTTTCTTTTTCATATTCTTCTTATTCGATTTCCTACTGTTCTCATTCTTATTCTTCTTATTCTAACTCTTCTCATTCTTATTTTAACTTTTCTTTTTCATATTCTTCTTATTCTATTTCCTACTCTTCTCATTCTTATTCTTTTTATTCTGACTCTTCTCATTCTTATTCTAACTTTTCTTTTTCATATTCTTCTTATTCTATTTCCTAATCTTCTCATTCTTATTCTTCTTATTCTAAATTTTCTCATTCTTATTCTAACTTTTCTTTTTCATATTCTTCTTATTCGATTTCCTACTGTTCTCATTCTTATTCTTCTTATTCTAACTTTTCTCATTCTTATTCTAACTTTTTTTTCTTCATATTCTTCTTATTCGATTTCTTACTCTTCTCATTCTTATTCTTCTTGTTCTAACTCTTTTCATTCTTATTCTAACTTTTCTTTTTCGTCTTCTTCTTATTCTATTTCCTACTCTTCTCATTCTTATTCTTCTTATTCTGACTCTTCTCATTCTTATTCTAACTTTTCTTTTTCATATTCTTCTTATTCTATTTCCTTCTCTTCTCATTCTTATTCTTCTTATTCTGACTCTTCTCATTCTTATTCTAACTTTTATTTTTCGGATTCTTCTTATTCGATTTCCTACTCTTCTCATTCTTATTCTTCTTATTCTAACTTTTCTCATTCTTATTCTAACTTTTCTTTTTCTCATTCTTCTTATTCTATTTCCTTCTCTTCTCATTCTTATTCTTCTTATTCTGACTCTTTTCATTCTTATTCTAACTTTTTTTTTTCGGATTCTTCTTATTCTATTTCCTACTCTTCTCATTCTTATTCTTCTTATTCTAACTTTTCTCATTCTTATTCTAACTTTTCTTTTTCATATTCTTCTTATTCTATTTCCTTCTCTTTTCATTCTTATTCTTCTTATTCTAACTTTTCTCATTCTTATTCTAACTTTCCTTTTTCATATTCTTCTTATTCTATTTCCTTCTCTTCTCATTCTTATTCTTCTTATTCTAACTTTTCTCATTCTTATTCTAACTTTTCTTTTTCTCATTCTTCTTATTCTATTTCCTTCTCTTCTCATTCTTATTCTTCTTATTCTGACTCTTTTCATTCTTATTCTAACTTTTTTTTTTCGGATTCTTCTTATTCTATTTCCTACTCTTCTCATTCTTATTCTTCTTATTCTAACTTTTCTCATTCTTATTCTAACTTTTCTTTTTCATATTCTTCTTATTCTATTTCCTTCTCTTCCCATTCTTATTCTTCTTATTCTAATTCTTCTCATTCTTATTCTAACATTTCTTTTTCGTATTTTTCTTATTCTATTTCCTACTCTTCTCATTCTTATTCTTCTTATTCTAACTTTTCTGACTCTTATTCTAACTTTTTTTTCTTCATATTCTTCTTATTCTATTTCCTACTCTTCTCATTCTTATTCTTCTTATTCTACCTCTTTTCATTCTAATTCTAACTTTTCTTTTTCTTATTCTTCTTATTCTATTTCCTTCTCTTCTCATTCTTATTCTTCTTATTCTGACTCTTCTCATTCTTATTCTAACTTTTCTTTTTCATATTCTTCTTATTCTATTTCCTTCTCTTTCCATTCTTATTCTTCTTATTCTAATTCTTCTCATTCTTATTCTAACATTTCTTTTTCGTATTTTTCTTATTCTATTTCCTACTCTTCTCATTCTTATTCTTCTTATTCTACCTCTTTTCATTCTTATTCTATTTCCTACTTTTCTCATTCTTATTCTTCTTATTCTGACTCATCTCATCCTTATTCTAACTTTTCTTTTTCGTCTTATTCTATTTCCTACTCTTCTCATTCTTATTCTTCTTATTCTAACTTTTCTCATTCTTATTCTAACTTTTCTTTTTCATATTCTTCTTATTCGATTTCCTACTGTTCTCATTCTTATTCTTCTTATTCTAACTTTTCTCATTCTTATTCTAACTTTTCTTTTTCATATTCTTCTTATTCGATTTCCTACTCTTCTCATTCTTATTCTTCTTATTCTAACTCTTTTCCTTCTTATTCTATTTCCTACTTTTCTCATTCTTATTCTTCTTATTCTGACTCATCTCATCCTTATTCTAACTTTTCTTTTTCGTCTTATTCTATTTCCTACTCTTCTCATTCTTATTCTTCTTATTCTAACTTTTCTTATTCTTATTCTAACTTTTCTTTTTCATATTCTTCTTTTTCGATTTCCTACTGTTCTCATTCTTATTCTTCTTATTCTAACTCTTCTCATTCTTATTCTAACTTTTCTTTTTCATATTCTTCTTATTCTATTTCCTACTCTTCTCATTCTTATTCTTTTTATTCTGACTCTTCTCATTCTTATTCTAACTTTTCTTTTTCATATTCTTCTTATTCTATTTCCTACTCTTCTCATTCTTATTCTTCTTATTCTAACTTTTCTCATTCTTATTCTAACTTTTCTTTTTCATATTCTTCTTATTCGATTTCCTACTGTTCTCATTCTTATTCTTCTTATTCTAACTTTTCTCATTTTTATTCTAACTTTTTTTTCTTCATATTCTTCTTATTCGATTTCTTACTCTTCTCATTCTTATTCTTCTTGTTCTAACTCTTTTCATTCTTATTCTAACTTTTCTTTTTCGTCTTCTTCTTATTCTATTTCCTACTCTTCTCATTCTTATTCTTCTTATTCTGACTCTTCTCATTCTTATTCTAACTTTTCTTTTTCATATTCTTCTTATTCTATTTCCTTCTCTTCTCATTCTTATTCTTCTTATTCTGACTCTTCTCATTCTTATTCTAACTTTTATTTTTCGGATTCTCCTTATTCGATTTCCTACTCTTCTCATTCTTATTCTTCTTATTCTGACTCTTTTCATTCTTATTCTAACTTTTTTTTTTCGGATTCTTCTTATTCTATTTCCTACTCTTCTCATTCTTATTCTTCTTATTCTAACTTTTCTCATTCTTATTCTAACTTTTCTTTTTCATATTCTTCTCATTCTTATTCTTCTTATTCTGACTCTTCTCATTCTTATTCTAACTTTTCTTTTTCGTCTTCTTCTTATTCTATTTCCTACTCTTCTCATTCTTATTCTTCTTATTCTAACTTTTCTCATTCTTATTCTAACTTTTCTTTTTCATATTCTTCTTATTCGATTTCCTACTGTTCTCATTCTTATTCTTCTTATTCTAACTCTTCTCATTCTTATTTTAACTTTTCTTTTTCATATTCTTCTTATTCTATTTCCTACTCTTCTCATTCTTATTCTTTTTATTCTGACTCTTCTCATTCTTATTCTAACTTTTCTTTTTCATATTCTTCTTATTCTATTTCCTAATCTTCTCATTCTTATTCTTCTTATTCTAAATTTTCTCATTCTTATTCTAACTTTTCTTTTTCATATTCTTCTTATTCGATTTCCTACTGTTCTCATTCTTATTCTTCTTATTCTAACTTTTCTCATTCTTATTCTAACTTTTTTTTCTTCATATTCTTCTTATTCGATTTCTTACCCTTCTCATTCTTATTCTTCTCGTTCTAACTCTTTTCATTCTTATTCTAACTTTTCTTTTTCGTCTTCTTCTTATTCTATTTCCTACTCTTCTCATTCTTATTCTTCTTATTCTGACTCTTCTCATTCTTATTCTAACTTTTCTTTTTCATATTCCTCTTATTCTATTTCCTTCTCTTCTCATTCTTATTCTTCTTATTCTGACTCTTCTCATTCTTATTCTAACTTTTATTTTTCGGATTCTTCTTATTCGATTTCCTACTCTTCTCATTCTTATTCTTCTTATTCTAACTTTTCTCATTCTTATTCTAACTTTTCTTTTTCTCATTCTTCTTATTCTATTTCCTTCTCTTCTCATTCTTATTCTTCTTATTCTGACTCTTTTCATTCTTATTCTAACTTTTTTTTTTCGGTTTCTTCTTATTCTATTTCCTACTCTTCTCATTCTTATTCTTCTTATTCTAACTTTTCTCATTCTTATTCTAACTTTTCTTTTTCATATTCTTCTCATTCTTATTCTTCTTATTCTGACTCTTCTCATTCTTATTCTAACTTTTCTTTTTCATATTCTTCTTATTCTATTTCCTACTCTTCTCATTCTTATTCTTCTTATTCTAACTTTTCTCATTCTTATTCTAACTTTTCTTTTTCTTATTCTTCTTCTTCTATTTCCTACTCTTCTCATTCTTATTCTTCTTATTCTAACTTTTCTCATTCTTATTCTAACTTTTCTTTTTCATATTCTTCTTATTCTTTTTCCTACTCTTCTCATTCTTATTCTTCTTATTCTAACTCTTTTCATTCTTATTCTAACTTTTCTTTTTTATATTCTTCTTATTCTATTTCCTACTCTTCTAATTCTAACTCATCTTTTTCTAATTCTTCTCATTCTTATTCTAACTGTTCTAATTCTTACTCTTCTTACTCTAACATATCTGAGTTTTACTCTCATTATTCTTATTTTAATTCTTCTAATTCTAACACATCTTAGTCTAACTCTTTTTATTCTAATTCTAACTCTTTATATTCTTATTCTAGCTCTTATTATTTTTATTCTTCTTACTCTATTCATTCTAACACATCTTTTTCCACCTATCCTATTCTTATTTATACCCTTGTAACTCTTCTTACTCTCACTCTCCTAATTCTATCATATCTTAATCCTAACTCTACTTGTTCTCATTCTAACTCATCTTTTTCCTTTTAATTCTAATTCATTTTAGTCTTAATTCTTCCTATTCGTATGCAAAATCTTCTTATTCAAAATCTTCTCTCTTACTTTTCTAATTCTGGAAGAAGTCCCAATGGTTTAGTAGCTAACAGACTCAAAGGCAACATCGTAATGTAAGTCAGGTTATTGTGTTCACTTTTGGACTAATACCCTTGAGAAAGGTATGAACTCCTTTATTACCTTAACTATGGGTTAAATAGTACCACTACTTGTTTGTTTGTTTTGTTTAATGTCATATCAACCTTCTAGGGTTATTTAATGCCAAATCCATCCTTCTTGAAGAACAGTAGTGGTACTATTTAACCCATAGCTTGGAGGATAAGGGGGTTCATACCTTTCCTAAGAGTATTTGTTTGAAAGTTAATGCAATAGCATGGCTGGAGTTTGAACTTGCTTACTACAATTCTGTAGTCTAGCACTTTAACCATTACACCAAAAGGACACCCCCAGTACCACTACTGTTTTTTTTTTTAATGAGGATGACTTTGGCATTAAATAACTCAAAGATTGATTTGCCATTATTCAAAGAAACCAAATTGAAGCCAATTTTCTAATTCTAACACATCTGAATCTATCTCTTCTTCTTCTTCTTCTTCTTCGTCTTCTTCTTTTAGCAGCTTATCCCTTAATCTTATACTTCCGATTTTTATCATTATGATTTTCTTTTTTTTTAATTTCTTTATACATTTTGTCTATATCTATATTTTTTTTACATTTTTATGCACCTTTAAAAAAGACAAAATATCAGTAAATATCACTATTAAATTTGAATATTAGACTGCTATTGGTAGACATTAAGCTTGATTTCAAGTAATGTTCTATTTATAGAACTTATATTATAATCAGTTACAAACAAATAAATAAAGGAAGTATTCTATAATTAGCATTTGATAGTTGTCTCCCTTAAAGAATAATTTTGGAGTGAGCATGAACACTCATCCTGATGATTAAGTTTCAAATTGAACTGGAAATTGCTTTATTCTTTGTTAGATTATTTTAAAGAAACACAAATCTTGATTTAATGTCATTTTTTTTACCCTGTTAGGGTAATATATCAGAGGCTGTTGACAAGTTCTTGGCCAACAAAGAAGGGTTTGATCTAGATTCATGGAATGTACATTCTATTTTATATATCAATCCCACAGTTCCATTCACTTGGTAAATTGTCTTTCAAGTTTCTTTAACCCTTCCAATAATAATGATAATAGTAATAACTGGTGAATTGGCTTAATAGTTAGAGTGTTTGCCAATGGTCTGGGAGACCAGAGTTCAATCCCAGGTTGAGTTATATCAAAGACTCAAAAAATGCTACTTGTTGCCTCCTTAACACTCAGTAATATCAGGTACAGATCAAAGGTAAGTGGAGCAACCTAGGGAAAGGAGTAGTGCCCTCAGTGTAGTAGCTATTGAAAAGGGAACCTTTGGTTCACCCTTGACTACAGTTGGACAAATTTCTTACATATAAAGCAGCTTATTCCATCAATGGAAATTTTGTTACTTTTTCTTTTAATGGCTCAGTCATCTAAAGTGAATGGATGAGTAAAAGAAAGTAAAAAAGTAAAAGGCAAACTTGATTTATTGAAGTTAAAAATAATACTGAACATAATAGTACTTTCCACATTTTATGAGGGCACAATGTCTATAAAATTGTATGACGATATTTCAAATACTGTACAGTAAAGTTGCAAATGCAGTGATTCCTTCACAAAAGCAGCCAAGGGTGTGAACATAACAAACTTATTGCAAAACAACTAAGCCACCTGCAGGACCCTGTGCAAAGCCACTCTATACATGGCAAATTCACTAGTAGTTGTAGTAAGTAAGTAAGTTGGCCAGCCATAGTCAAGGGCAACCCAAAGGCTCCCTTTTCAATAGCTACTACGCTGTGGTTTAGGGAGGGCACTACTCCTTTCTCTGAGTTGTGCCATTTACTTTTGATTTACCTTATAATGCTGAGTGTTAAGCTAGAAGGCATCAAACACCATTTTTTGAGTCTTTGGTTTGACTTAACCTTGGATTGAACCCCAGTCTCTTGAGCCATTGGCAAACACTCTATTATACGAATGGGGCGATCTTGTAGTAGTAGCAGTATGATGTTTTTAAAGGAAAATAGACACTTTTCTTAGTTGGGCTGAGGACTTTTCAGCAACCCATTTTACATAAGTAAATTAGATCATGATAATATAGTTGAGAGAAATATGAAGGATCTCATTAAGTTAGATACATAAGAAATGTGTATTTTCAAATGAGAGAAAAGATAGACGTTTCCCATAACCTATTGGGTCATTGGGATGCTATGCCAAGTAATTTGCCTTTATGGCATCTCTTAGAGCAATGGGAGAGGGTACTTGTTGATACCCAAAATGAGAGAAGCGTTATACTATGGGAGAAGGGTTATAAATTCTAAAGAAGGTTGTCTTTGCTGAAAGAGAAACAATCTATGCATCCAAAATGAGTTTTTTTTAATCCCATAAAAACAATGAAAATAAAAATCTCTTCTTTTTTTTTTTTGTCCCATTTCATTTACAAAGCATAGATTTTTTATCATTATGGCTAACAGAATCAGAACAGGCAACTCCCATGGATTCAATAAAGGACGTAGTTCGAAGTTCCGTGAAGGTTCCTGAGTTTGACAAACACCTGAAGAAGGCCGGAGGACATATCGGCCGAAACGTTGTGGAAATAACAATAAAGATGAAGACAATGTTCCAAAAACCCTTAATGATAAAAATCAACAAGCTTTGTCTCAGAAATTTAGACAACTAATGCATAGATTGTTCCTCTTTCTGTCTACTACTGAATTGCTGACATCTAAAGTTTAAGGTTAGAAATAGCTTTCACCTTCAAAAGAACTCTCTCTCTCTCTCTCTCTCTCTCTCTCTCTCTCTCTCTCTCTCTCTCTTAAGCTTCAACTATTAAATTTTTGAGGAAATACTTTCAGAAATAAAAGCCATTAAAGCAAGTTTCTAATCTGCTTTGCTTTAACTGTTTGGTTTCTTGAAGACTTGAGGCTTTTCAGTCAATTGGTACTTTCAGTTTCAGCAGTTCAATTTATTGAGGCCATTGAATGAAGACTGTCAGCTTTTTCTACATAGAATTTACAAATAATCTTGAAGACAGCTATCTATATATTCAAACATTTTGATTTGATTTTCTTTATTTTATCATCTATCAATCAACTTTTCTTTTTTTTTTAAATGATAGTCATTATATATATCATCACATGCTTAGATTTATATGTCAAGTAGACAAATCATTACAAAAGAAGTTATTAGTTTTTCTTTTCTTCCATTAGGATTTATCCAATTTTTTTTTATCAATGTTTAAACCTCTTTTGCATTGATCTTAAATAAGTACACTCTTACTAATTTTTATCAATTCAATTTATTGAGGATATTTAATAAGGATGATAAGCTTTCCCAGTGTAAGATTTATGAATTAACTCAGTTCATTTCAGTTCTTGTTATTTTAATAAGCTTAGCATTTTGGGGGGCACAAGGTCAGAAGCATAAGGTACCCAGTATGGATCAATCTCATTACTCAGTAATGATAGTTAGCTCGACTAGCTTAAGTTTTATCCATGATGTGAAGCCCTGTTTATTTTAGCTATCATTTTTAAAATAATCGTCAAGTTAGTTATCTATATACTATCTATATGCTAGGCATTCGGAATTCATTTTCTTTATTTTGTCTTCTTTCAATCAGCATTATGTTTTTTATTGTAATTAGAAAATTTTACAATTTTTGGGGTGAATCTTCATGACATATGCTGCTGGATTGTAAAGTGCTGGATTGTAAAGTGCCAAATCGTAAAGTGCTGGATGGTAAAGTGCTGGACTAATACCATTGAGTAAAGCTATTGAACCCTCTTATCCTTGCAGCAATGGCTTAAATAGTATCACTACTGTTCTTCAACAAGGATAGCTTTAGCATTAAATAACCCTTGAAGGTTGATATACCATTAACCAAAGAAACCAAACTATCAAATATTTTAGTTTATGTATCAAGTGGATAAAATATGACAAATAGAGTCAATTTTTTTCTTTTCTTTCTGTTAGAATAAACTTCAAACCTTTGGGGACCTCAGGTGGTGTAATAGCAAGCTAGTCAAGCAAACCTTCATGAGTGAGTTTGAGTCTCGTTGAGTGCCCCATTCATGAGGCCTCGTACTGCATCTAAGCAAAAAGCTTAGTAAATTACTAAACTCAAAGACTTTGAATCAATATTTAAATCTGGTCTGTATTGGTTTAAATACATTATCACCTATTAATAAGTACACCTCAAATAATTTTTTTGTAGAAAGTTTGTGTTCTTCCGAACCAAAATTTTATATAAATTTTATAAGATACCAGAATTTTATTATTTCTAGTGGAGTATTAAATAATCAGAATAGATATTATTAGGTATTATCTATGACCAGTCTTTAAATCATTGGAACTCTGTAATAAAAATCATGAGGGAATGTTTCAGTTTTGGTTTCTTTTATTTAATGCTATATCAACCTTGATGGGTTATTTGATTCCAATGCCATCCTTGCAGAAGAACAGTAAGTAAAGTAAAGTTGCCAACCGTAGCGACCAGAAGGCTCCCTTTTCAATAGCTACAACACCAAGGTGTAGGGGAGGGCGCTACTCCTTTCCCTGGATTGCTCCACTTTACTCTTGATACATACCTTATAATGCTGAGTGCTAAGCAAGGAGGTATCAAGTACCATTTTTAAGTCTTTGATATGACTCGACCTGGGATTGAACCCATGTCTCCTGGACCATTGGCGAACACTCTACTCACTAGGCCAATGAGTCGGTATGAACTGTAGTGGTACTATTTAACCCATAGCTTGGAAGGCTGATAAGGAGATTCATATGTTTCCTAAGGGTATTAGTCCAAAAGGGGACATAATAATGTAACTGGAGTTTGAACTTACTTACTAGAATGTCACAGTCCAGTACGTTAACCACTACACTATCGCAACTCCCTCCAATGTTGAAAATTGTGTTGCAGCAAATGTATGACTGTTTGAATAACATCAAACAGATATAAAAATATTATTTCTGAAATGTTATTTTTGGCTGGTAAAAATTCACTTTTAAGTCACATTTGCTTTATCAACTGTTTTATAAAAATAACTTTTTTTTTCTTCCTTTAAATGAAAAGCTGTATTAACCTAACTTTTACTAAATTTTTTGTTGTTTTTCTTTCAGAAACTTGGTGTCCCAGTTGCAGAATTAAATCAATCCTTGCAACAAGTTTTGAGGGTAGCCTTTTCTCAGGCCTTGAAAATCCCTCTCTCTAACACTGGAATTGACAAAATTAGGGTAAGTAAACTATTCTACCAAAGTTAGCTCATATGGAAGTGTAAAAATTAAGACATTTTCAAAGTCTTACATATATGTTCAAACTCTGCTTGCTGCCATCTTATTTTTCACTTGTGCATAAACTGAGAATGATAAAGTCCTCATATATTAGAAGTGGGCTTAGTGTAATGGTTAGGGCTATTGGAAATGAAATTATCAACCCAATTTCAAATCCTAGACAAGGTTGTTGGCATTTCACTATATGCTTATACCCTTGAAGAATATTTGAATCCATTTGTTCCCTCCACCCTGTCTATGGGTAAATAGTAGGGCAGAGTGGTTTCTTTAGTCTAGTAGAAGGAAAGGTCTGAATTCTAACCAGATGAGATATGCTGTGATAAAAAGGTGGTGGTTTATTTTAGTAAGTAATATTTAATGTTAATATACAAAACAAAGTAAGTGATTATTTGGGGTTGAGATGGAATATAGATATTTTTAATACATTTTAAAGATATTTATCCTTTTAAGATTTTGAATGTTCAGAACTTTAAAAAAATACTAGATGACATTGTAACATCGCTCCATGATGATCTTGGTGCTTCTATTTAGGAAGATATACAGAATTCTTATTAGCATTTCATTTTTATCTCTCATATCAAGGTTTTTTAAAAAAAATAGTGTTTATTATGAAAGTAGTCTTCATCAAATTATCATTCAGTTGTAAATTGAACTGTAAATTGTTTTATTCTATGAGTTATTGCATTTTAAGGGTATTGCTCAAGTAAAAATCTTGTTATGATGTGCTGTTTTTACCGGGTTTTAGTTTCATATGCATATAAATAAATAAAGAACAAAGTATGAAAATATATAAAACTAGACAACCCATTTAATGTTTAGCTTGTACTACTACTGCCATTTTTCAAGGATGGCTTTGGCATTAAATAACTCACAAAGGTTGATATGCCATTAAACAAAGAAACCAAGTTAAACCAACTGTTTGGAGAATCATCAGACTTAGCCCCATTGGTGCTACATTTATACTATCCTAACAGATTATTCAGTTATTCTCTGTTTTTGTTTTAATCTTTTAGAATTGCTGACTCATCTACTAATTGCATGTATTTCATCCCACATATTATACATTTACTGACATTTTGTTTTTTTATTAGTATATTTTTTTGTGTGAATAATTCAGTCTATCTAAAAAGACAATTTTTTTATTTGAAATATTTATAGAATTTTATTTCTACTTTAGTTTCCTGTCCAGAATCAACAGAAACAATAGAAATTTTTCATCTTATATTTTTAAAGTCTTTCATGAATTATTTTCATGTTTAAAAATGTAGGAAAAATCAATTTGGTAATTTGTACATTTTTATGCCTCCCCTCCTCTTCATATTTACTTTTTTTAAATGGTTTCCACATTCTACATCAGATAGTTGCCATTTTATTTTATTTCAAGTAATCTTTTTTTATCAAAGGTAATTGTTACATAATCCTTAATGTATTGTTCTTTTGTTATATAGTTGCAATAAAAATAGTCATATTCATATTTTGAGTTTCAAAATTCCTTATTATATATCTTTCATGCAACGGACAATGTTGGAACCAATTGATTCCATACTTTAACATCATAATTTCTATTATCTTTAGATTTAAAAAAACAAACATTTATTTTCAGTTCATTTCTTTTTTTTTTCCTCTTTGTATTAAGTAATATGTAAAAAAAACTCATTGCCAATTATAATGTCCTTAAAAATTGAATAAAAAATTCTATGATCAAAAAAAATGTATATAAGTTTAAAGTGTGATCAGTACCAGATGTACATATGGGCTAATATCAGCTGCAACACAGGGTTCCCAAAACTAGAAAGTTCTCCAGAGACCTTCTAGTCTTGGACCCTTGATAAAACTATAAAAAATACATATATAAGAACAGAGGAGATTTGTTTATTTTTAGATTTGATGAGACTTCTTTGAACTAATATATAATGAAGGGGGCCCCAAATTCTATTAATCCAGGGGCCTCGTAAGGCCTAAATCCAGCACTGAGTGTCATTCAATAGATGTATTTGAAAGGAGAGTTTTTCTCTCTTTTTCATATTGAACTTTGTAAATTAATTCTTTATTATATGCTTATTTTTAAATGATTAATTGGTTTTAACAGTATGTCTATTTATTTAGGGTTATTTCATGCCTTGAGGTCGAGGAATTGCATTCATCATACATATAGGTTTACATTTTTTGTGTAGTTGTTTCTTTATGAATAATTTTCAAACAAATCTATTTGACCTATAGATGGAACCCTAACAGGTACTACTACTCTGAGTGAGAGTGGACCTGGGAGTAATGGCAATGGAAAGGTACTCCACACCTGCCAGGTCTTTAGAACTGGAGCCTCACCATCAGATGCAGTTTAATATTAGACCTAGGACATCACTTTTTTTTTCTCATAGAGTGGGGGAAGGTTCTTACACCCCCGCAGGGAATACAATCACCATGTTCTTCGCCTAACTGATTGGGGGAGCTTATTTATACAGTAGATAAAAATTTGATGAGTAGAATCCTTACATTATTTTTTTCCTTTTTAATATTTAAAAAGTTTGATGAGACAAAGTTTTGATCAAGTATCACATTTAGTTTGATCAAGGTATTATAGCATCAAACACTGTTGCCCAGTATTCTGTGTAAAGTATTTTGATCCATGAAAGAAGAAAAAAAAACATTACCATTATTATTCACATATAATATGCTCTATTTTTTTCCAGATTTTTTCAGCCTAAAAGCTAAAAATTTATACATAAGAGCTAAATATTACCTTTTCTTTTTCAACCATATATGTTTTCCATATTCCAGACAGTATGACCAGGGGGGTGTCCTCGTGGTGTAATGGTTAAAGCGATGGACTGCGGAATCATAGTAAGCGAGTTCGTACTCCAGTCGTACTATTACGTTCACTTTCGGGCAAATACCCTTGGGAAAGGTATGAACCCCCTTATTCTCCCAGCTATGGGTTAAATAGTACCACTACTGTTCTTCTATGAGAATAGCATCAGCATTAAATAACCTACAAAGGTTGATATGCCATTAAACAAAGAAACCAAACCAACAGTATGACCAAAAATAAGTTATATCGATGATCCAGACTAACGAATGTGTCACAAACACTTCTATTTTATACCACTAGAATGCATGTTTCTTTATGATTAGTTTTTTCTATTGTGAATTTATTTTCATAAAAAGTTCGTTACATTTTCATGTGAATATGTCTTTACTTTTGCTCCAAATACTGTATAAATTTGGTTTCAAAGCATTGTATAAACTTTATAAGATCTTATTTTTAGTCAATATAAATTGGTTGGTTGGTTGGTTGGTTGGTTTGTTGGGTTTTATGGCATATCAACCTTTGTAGGTTATTTAACGCCAAATCCATTTTTATGTAAAACTGTTCTATTTAAAGCAATTCAGTTTAGCATAAAGTTAGCGACCATAGTCGAGGGTGACCCGAAGGCTCCCTTTTCGATAGCTACTACACCAAGGTGTAGGGGAGGGCGCTACTCCATTCCCTGGATTGCTCCACTTTACCCTTGAACCGTACCTTATAATGCTGAGTGTTAAGCAAGGTGGTATCAAGTTCCATTTTTAAAGTCTTTGGTATGACTCGACCTGGGATTGAACCCAGGTCTCCCGGGCCATTGGCGAACACTCTAACCGCTGGGCCAATGAACATTTCTATTTCAAGCTATTCAGTTTACTCAAACAATTCAGTTTAGTATAAGAATGCTGTTAGTTCTATTTAACCCATAGATAGGGCCCTCTCAGGTGCTACCACTCCGGGCCAGAGTGGACCTGGGAGCAATGGCAATGAAGGGGTACTCCACATTCCCCAAAGCTCCAGCATTGCTGGAACCTCACCATCAGATTGTTTAGTGTCATATCCAGGACACTCGTTGGGGGGATCTTACCCCTCTGCAGAGGTGCAGTCGGTGTATTCTACAGCCCCAGCCGACTGGGCAAAATATAAACTGGATGAAAAAATTAAACAAATGTTAAATTCATTTTAAATTTAACTGGCACAAATTTCAAAAAAGTCAATGCATATTAGGTACAAGAGTTATTTTTTCTAATTGCCAAAAGTTTGGGGTGTATATTATAAATGATTAATTACAGAGGGACTTATGGTGTAACAGTTATTGCCATAGGAAATAGATACAACAACCTGAGTTAAAATCCTTGACAATGCTGTTTGCACTTCAAACAGCTCTAATACCCTTGGGAAATGTATGTATCCAACTATTCTCCCTGGGTAAATAGTAGGGTTGACTAGGCTTTTTAATCTTAGTATGGCAACTGGTCTGAGAGAAGGAAAACTCAGACTTCAAACCTGTTGAACTCTACTAAAAAATTAACCTTGTGTTGCATCCTGTTCATGACAGAGGGGTTGGATAAATACAAACACAACTAATTACAGTAATCATATTATTGTTTTTGAGTGTAACTAAATTTTCAGCAGACAAGACTGGCAAATTGTGAAATCTTCAAACTAGCTCCTCCTTCTTTAAGCAATAACCAATTCCTCACAGCTACATCATTTATGCATATTGGTCCCAGCTCAGTTGTGAATTATTTTTCCCTGTGAATAACAAATTCCAGACTTGTTTATTATTTTGGAGCCAAATGTTTTCTGCTTGTTTGGGAAATTCTTTTTATTTTCCTGATTTTATTTATTTACTTTTTTTCTTTTCATTTTGAAGGGGAGGAGTTGTTTGTTGGCCTGGAAGTATTATTTGCTATTTATTTGTTTGTTTATTTATTTATTTTCTGAAGTAATCAAAGGTAGATGAACAGTGGGAGAAATCGTCCAAGAATTGTTGATATTGATTTTCTGATTAAAACATCACAAGTGCACAGACAGACAAACTCCAATTCAATGCTAACTTGATTTAGACCTGCAAAATATGATTAAATCTTACTATCAACTTTATCTAATAAAAATCATTAATGGGCACTTTTTTCTTTTATCTTTTTTTTTTTTTCATGCTTCTTTCTTTTATGTCATTCATTTTAATTTTATTTACTTATTGGTTCTCACATTCAATCCATCTTCCTTTTATTTCTTCATTGTCCCACACTTTTTTTTTCACCTTTTTCATTCAATTAATCAATCTGCCTCTTTTCTTCCTAAGTACTCATTCACTTAATTTTGTCTCCATCTCTTTCATTCTTTCTCCCCACTCCAACTTATTCACTCTTACTTATTCACTCACGCTCTTTAGTCTCTCTACTAATTTATCTAGCCTCTTTCTCCCTACCTATATCCTACATTTTCTCATCTCACTTTTTCTTTCTTTCTTTCTTTCTTTCTTTCTTTCTTTCTTCTTCTTCTTCTTCTTCTTCTTCTTCTTCTTCTTCTTCTTCTCACTTGCTTATACTTAGAAAGTACTGAAAATAAATTTCTGAAAGTAGAATAAAATACTAAATAAGATTTATATTTCCTTACTTTCCTAAACTATGAGATCATTCTACCATTATCAGTAAAGTTTATCAACTTGATCATTTGCTGTACCAAATCAATTCTCTTGGCAATGCTACATTATTCATTCTAATGCTCTTGGGAAAGGCATGAATCCATCTGTTTTTCTAGATATAAGTAAATACAAGAGTGGGCTGAAGAAGTTCATATGATGACGTCATATCTGCTGTTGAATACTTATTTGACCAACTGGATCCAAGCACAGCAACACAAATGGAAGAAGTGTGTTGACCCCAAGGTGGACTATGTTGAAAAAAAACCTTATTTGGTCAAATTCTATGAGAATATCCTGGTCAGTCTATGAACTAAACCAAACTAATGATTTCAATGGCCAGAACACCTAACATTATTAAAAAGAAACTCAGGCAATGAAAGATCAGTATTCAAGATATATATATATTGTCTCAATTTACCTGCAAGACCCTGTATATATATATATATATATATATACATACATACACAGGGTCTTACAGGTAAATTAAGACAATTTTTTGAGATAATACTACAGATTATATTTACTAAAGTAATTGTAGTACATTGATATAATTTGAATCTAATATGTATTAGCACACAAACAATTGTTACTCAATATGGCTGCCTCCTTGGATAATTACTGCCTCCACATGAGAACAAAACTCTTTTGAAGCTACCTCAACCTCTGCCCTTTTGATTTTGTGTGTCACACACGCTATACTTGTCTTCAAACTCTTGACGCTTTTGTGTGTTGAAGTATTGGTCCTTGCTTGAAGCACGCCCCACAAAAAGTAATTGAGATAGTTGAGATCTGGGCTATTACTTGGCCAGATGTTGGCCCTCACCAAAAATGGTACCTTCTCACCAAGAGAGGCCTGTGTTGCTTTTGAGCTATGACTTTGTGTTGAATTCTGGATCAGCAACACATTGTCAAGCCCTAAGTTCTGCTCCATCCACAGTAACAGAGAGGTTTTCAAGATATCTAGATACTCCTTTGTACCAATCTTCAAACCAGCCTAATGAAATGTGAATTCATGACACTTCTATCACTTGCTGTAGCACTGAATATCATCAGAGAGGCAGGATTCTTAGTCTGAAACACAAGTGGGATGTCAGAAGGGTTGTATGCAATAACATGAGAATTTCTGTGATTCACCTCAGCATTCACTGAACTTTTTCTCATCCTCAAACACAGGAGTTTTTCCTGCACCTTGATGCTTGATGAATGACAGAAGTTTTGGGTATTTCTCAGCTCTGATGGCTTTGGCCTTGGCTGTTAGGAGGTGACTGTGTCTTTGAACATAGCTAGTCATGCCAAGGTCCCTGTTGACAGCTCATGGCACTGTAGAAAGGGGCACATGGCATTTCTTTGAAAAAGTTGTCATGGATGTGGATGAGTTGGATTGAGGCCAGCAAGAAACCTGGAAGTGCACTTATAATCATTTTGAATCTTGTGTTCTTTTCTATCAACCTTGGACTCCTCTTTGAATCATTTAAGAACTCAATAAGCTGTTGGTTTAGGAAGTTTCATCAACTTAACTATGTCTTTTGCAGTGTGCTCAGCATGTGCTAACATGACTATGGCGGAACGATTTTGTTGTTCCATCACTTTCCACTATTGAATCCGTTTGCTGTTTAGCCGAAAAGAAAGAGGAGGATTAAACGTTTATGAAAGGAATATTTTGTCATGAATTGACTTTTTGTAATCACAAAATCAACAGCTTGAAGTTGGTCTCAATTTACCTGCAAAACCCAATGTATACATATATATATATATATATATATATATATGGGGTGGACTGAAAAGTTCATATGAGGACATCATATCTGCTGATCAATAGGATCCAAGCACTGCAACACCAATGGAAGAAGTGTGTGAACAATTAATGGGACCATGTTAAAAATTAAATCTGATTTGGTCATATTCCATGAGAATATGTTAGTCTACCTCTGAATACTTCAGCCAACCTTCATAGTCGGGCAGACTAGGCATTTTAGCCTTGGTGTAGCAACTGGTTTTGAACTGAAACTCTGAATTCAAACCAGCTGTACTCTACATGACAGAAGGGTTGGCTAAATACATACATTAGTCATTTTTGCAGAGCAACATTAACTCAGTTGAATTTGATCAAATAAAAACAAACTTAGATTGCTAATCTAATTACACCAAACATGGATTTACACATTTCCAAAAGCTAAAGAGGTTTTTTTTTTTTTGTTATTGCTTGGAAAGCAATATCCATTATTTTGTGTTATCTTTCATTCCCCTTGCTTTTTAGTTAATAGTAGCAATAGAAATATTTTTCTACTACAGCTTGAAAAAATAATTATTTAGCATAGCATACCCTTGTCTGCTATTGATAAAAAGAAATAGATATAATTCTACAAGAATAACTGACATGGTTTGACATGGTCATTTCTTAGACGTCTTTATCTACTTTTTCATTGTGGGAGAGTGTAATAATTGGTCATTATAAGTATTTTTGTGTATTGTCTCTGTTTGAAAATACAGTCTTGTAAATGCAAGACGATAACTTTCTCTTAGCTCTCTATAGAAAAAGACAGCTAAAGATAGATGGTATTTATCTGTTTGTGAATGGCAAAATGGACAGTTATCTTTATGGCTGTAGTCTACAAGAAGCAAATCAAAATTATCTTAATAATCATTTGTAAACTAACTTGAATATTGACTCTTTCATTACCCAAGTTTCTTTTTAATAATGTTAAATGTTCTGGCCTTTGAAGTCATTAGTTTGGTCTGGTTTATTTGTTTAATGGCATATCAAATTATTATGGGTTATTTGATGCCGAAATTGGATTCTTGCCCAGTCAACTAGGGCTGTAGAATACATCAACTGCTTCTTTGAAAAAGGGTAAGACCCTTCTAACAAGTGTCCTGTTTATGACACTAAACAATCTGATGATGAGGCTCCAGTAATGCCGGAGCTTTGGAGAATGCAGAGTACCCCCTTCATTGCCATTGCTCCCAGGTCCACTCTGGTCTGGAGTGGTAGCACCTAAGAGGATCCTATTTATGTGTTAAATAGAACTAAACTGTGTACTTATGCTAAACTGAATTGCTTGAAATAGAACTGTTATTGTATGCAAAACTGAATTGTTAGGAGTAGAACTGCTTTTTGACATTGAAACTGTATACTTTTGCTAAACTGAATTGCTTGAAATAGAACAGTTATTATATGCTAATCAGAATTGTTTGAAATAGAAGTGTTTTTGACTGTATACTTATGCTAAACTGAATTGCTTGAAATAGAGCTGTTATTGTATGCTAAACTGAATTGTTTGAAATAGAACTGTTTTTGACAACTCCTTATGGGTTATTTAATGCTGAGATTAGATTCATTTCTAAATGTTTGTAATCAAAAGTATATTTACAATGTTCAATTGCACTTTTAAAATTTTATTTTTGCCTATAAACTATTGTCTGCACACAGTTGAATGGTTTCGAGTATTCCTATACAATACAAATAATTTGCAGACAATTATATGATATCAATTATTCTAATCTAATGATAATAATTTATGCATAAATATTTGTTTTAAAGCAGAGCTTTTCAAACTTGATGCACTCCTTGTAATTAAATTTAATTTCTATTCACTCCCAAATAGATTGAATATCAAATTGCAAAACATAACTAATTTACCAAAGTTTAATACAATTTACATGAAAACAGAATCAGTAAACTATAAATTCAAATGCAACTTTAATTCTTGAATCAATTCTTAATGGATTTGGAGGGCAAAGGAGATCATGGATATTAGGTTGCAGGTTTGTGATACTGAAAAGGTTTAACAAAGAAAGAGCCAGATTGTTTGCTCATTCAAATGACCTGTATATTTTGAATGGGTCATATGTGAACAACACATCACTTGTGGCCATCATATCCAGTTAGGCATTCGGTTAGGTGTATGATATCTGGTAACTAGTCTACATGATCTTGTGATTTTTGGGCTTCTCTTTACGAGGGATTCATCAATGCAAACTAGTAAATTCATCCCTTGTGTACCTCTATACTTTTATTTATGCTGCTAAATTTCATTTACATCCAGAAATCTATATAGACCACTTTGGTTTAGTTTGGTTTGCTTTTGTAGCATATCAACCATTGTAGGTTATTTAAAGCCAAATCCATTTTTATACATATAAACAGTTCTATTTCAAAGCAATTCAGTTTAGCATAAGTACACTGTTTAGTTCTATTTAACACATAGATAGGACCCTATTAAGTGCTACCGAGCCAGAGGGGACCTGGGAGTGATGATATAAAGAGGTACACAGCACTGTCCAAAGGTCTAACATTACTGGAACTTCACCATCAAATTGTTTAGTGTCATATACCAGGACATTCATTGGGGGTTGTCCTCGTGGTGTAATGGTTAAAGCGATGGACTGCAGAATCGTGGTACGCGAGTTCGCACTCCAGTCGCGCTATAATGTTCACTTTCGGGCAAATACCCTTTGGAAAGGTATGAACCCCCTTATCCTCCCAGCTATGGGTGAAATAGTACCACTACTGTTCTTCTAGGAAAGTAGCTTTGGCATTAAATAACCTACAAAGGTTGATATGCCATTAAACAAAGAAACCAGAACCAGGACATTCATTGGCGGAGTCTTACCCTTCTATAGAGATGCATTTGGTGTATTCTGCAGCCCAAGCCTACTGGACCATAGTCCACTTTGAAAAGCCCTGGTCTAAAGCAACTATTCTTATTTAATAATCATTGATTTGCATGCAATTATATGTTTTCAAGTATTCCTATCTAACTTGCAAGCAGTTATATAGTTTCAAATGACTAATAATAATAATCCTTTGTAAACAGTTATAGCTTTAAGTAAATAGTCTTGAATCAAAAGATTTACTACCATTTATATGATTATCAAGTATTCCTATCTAATGCTGTTAATTTTCAAACAGATCTATTTAGTCAATTGATAGGACCCTAATAGGTACTACCGCTCCAGGTCAGAGTGGGTCTGAGAGTAATGGTAATGAAGAGGTACTCCATAGTGCTCAGCCCCAGGACTGAAGCCTCACCACTAAATGCAGTTTAAAGTCATACCTAGGATTGAAGTCATTAGTATCCAAGGCACTAAGAATTTGTGTGTATATATATATATATATATATATATATATATATATATATATATATATATATATATATATATATTTACTCTAGTAATGGGTCTGCACTCTCAGCAGAACTTAAAATCCACGATCTTTATTCTTGCTGAGGGCTAAAACCCCCACCAAAAAAGAGGGGCCCTGGATATGAGATTAAACTGCATTTGATATTGAGGCTTCAATTCTGGAGATCTGGATAATGTGGAGTACCCCTTCATAGCCATTACTTCCAGGTCAGAATGGTAATAGCTCTTAGGGTCCTTTGTATGGGTAAAAAAGATCTGTTTAAAAACTATTCACTTTCTTATATCCTCAGCTATTGGTTAAATAGTACCACTACTGTTCTTTTGCAATTATGGCTTTGGTATTAAATAACCCATGAAGGTTGATATGCCATTAAACAAAGAAACCAAACCAAACTAAACCAAAAACTATTCATATTTGATGAGACTGTGAACAAAAAACTCTTAAAAAACAATGGTAGAAAACTTTTTTAATATGAGCATACAATGAACGGGATTCTCTAACCTCTGGAACCTTTGCCAGGTTGACATAGTATTAAAACCAATTAATCAGTTTAGTAATGTGTATATTACTATTATCACCAAGATAACTGATTTAGTTTGGCTTCTTCATTTTAATGGCATATCAACCCTTGTAGGTTATTTAATGCCAAAGTCATTCTCATAGAAGAACAGTGGTGGTACTATTTCACCCATAGCTGGGAGGATAAGGGGGTTCATACCTTTCCCTAGGGTATTTGCCCAAAAGTGAACGTAATAGCGCGACTGGAGTTCAAACTCGTGTACTACGATTCCGCAGTCCATCGCTTTAACCATTACACCACGAGGACACCCCCCCCACACACCAAGATAACTGAGAATTAATTATTGCTGCACTATTTATGGGAATGCTTGTTACAAATGAGAACAGCATTGAAAGAGTTGAACTGTGTTGTATAGAGATGGTACAGGTTCAATAAATTTCCTACAAAAATACTTGGAAACATTAATTTTTTTTGCATAATATTCATTGATTAAGTCATTAGATTAAAAACAGCAATTAAAGAAATATCTTTTTTAAGCAAAGACATTTACATTTTGTAAATAAAAAAATAATGATCAGAAAAAATAGATTTCTATTCTTTTAATTAATTTCGAAGCTATCTTGCTCTTGGGAGGGGAGATAACAGTCTGACACATTGAAGTATTTCTTTAATCAAGTTTCACTTTATATCATTGCCACATTGAGGCATTTCTTTAATTAAGTTTCACTTCATATCATTGCCCTTTTAATGCATTTCTTTAATTAAGTTTCACTTCATACCATTGCCCTTTTAATGCATTTCTTTAATTTTCACTTCATATCATTGTGATATTGAAGCATTTCTTTAATCAAGTTTCACTTCATATCATTGCTCTTTTAATGCATTTCTTTAATTTTCACTTCATATCATTGTGATATTGAAGCATTTCTTTAATCAAGTTTCACTTCATATCATTGCCCTTTTAATGCATTTCTTTTATTAAGTTTTACTTCATATCATTGTGACATTGAAGCATTTCTTTAATCAAGTTTTATTTCATAGCTTATCATGTCAAAGGAAATAATACTTATTATTACATAACCCATATAGATGTTAATGTTCTGAAATTGATATAGTTATTCTTATATTTATTCTGCTTCATTCATGATCATCTTTCTTACCTTGCAATCAGCCCCCATTGTTGAAATCAATAACATTGATAGATAAATCCATTTGCAATATCAAGACTAGTATTAGCACTATCTAGCATCTATCATTGGTTCAATTATGTATATGGAATTATCTCTAAGTGGATTACTGCCTACACAATTGCTGTCATTACTTTTACACCTTTTCCTCCTACACATCCTCTGTATACAGAAATAATGTGTTTATTCCTTAAATAATTTTCTTAACTTCCTTCCTTTTTCCTGTCAGCCTTTTTTATTCTCTCTCTCTCTCTCTCTCTCTCTCTCTCTCTCTCTCTCTCTCTCTCTCTCTCTCTCTCTCTCTCTCTTCATGCACACAAACTCTTTTTTCTCTTTTCCTCTCTCTTTCACATGTTTCTCTCTCTTTCTCTCTCTCTCACACACACATACACTCTCATTCTCCCTTTCTCTCTTACACACATTCTCTCATTCTGTCTCTCTTTCTCTCAAATGCATACTCTCCTTCTCACATACACTCTCATTCTCCCTTTCTCTCTCACACACACTCTCTCATTCTGTCTCCCTTTCTCTCTCATGCATACTCTCGTCTCTCACACACATATTCAATTTCTCTTTCTCACACACTCTCTTTCTCTTTCCCTCTCACACACACACTCTCTCCCCCCTCTCTCTCTCTTTCTCTCGCACACTCTCTCATGCTTCACAAGATTAAGGAGATACAATTTTAATTTATTCATTATGATTCAGTTTAGATATATCATTTGATTTACTTTATGACTATTTGCCTTTTTTACTCCTTTTCTTCTATGTGTTTATTATGTAGATAATTCTCACCAGAATTTGTTTTTGTATCTGTCTGTATATTTTGTTTCCTTTTTAATGAAAAAAAGAAACATTTCAAACAAGTAGAGATATTCACTACTAATCTAACCTGTTATTTTCGTACTCCACGTGCTTTCTTTATTTTATATCATTTTATATCTATTACAGTCAATGTGCATTTCTGTATGTATGTTTATGTATTTGTATGTCTGGTTATCCTGATGGTGAACTTTGTCTACTTTGTCCTAAGATAACAAGCAATAATGTATAAATAAGAATCCATGATCTATAAAATATAAATATAAATAAGAATCCATAATCTATAGTAGTCATAGACATCAGGAAATGTTTTTCTTCTTCTTTCCATACAACAGAGAGGTTATAATAATGGGAAGAAAGATCCTCAGCAACGAGACAGTTTTACTTCCAATCAGGGGGTGAAGATTTGTCTCATTAAATCATTCCTTACTAGCTCTCAGTAACACACACACACACACACACACACACACACACACACACACACACACACACACACACACACACACACATATATATATATATATATATATATATATATATATATATATGCAAAAAGTCTTGGTTATGAGAGACAAGGAATGTATTATTGATATTTTATTGATCTTTTCTTGTTTACTTATAAGAGAATATATATAAGGATCAAAGGCATGTAAGAACTCTTCATAGTCTTTTCCTCTAGGTCCAAGCACTTTAACCATTCATTAGACATTCTCAAGAACAAGAATAAGACAAGTGTTGTAATCTTCAGTTAATCTGAAATGATGATCTTCAGCACCTCTTTATATATATATATATATATATATATATATATATATATATATTGTATTGTAATAGAGATTATGTGTGAATGCTTGTATCTAAAACTACATTGCCACTAATGTTACAGTTCCCTTTGTTATTTACATTATCTTCTCAATGTAATCATTATTTAATTTTAATTCGCATCTTATTTATTAAAAACGTCTCTATTAAAGTCTTGTTGAGTTATATTTGCCTATGTGGTTAAGTCATTTATAATTCTGCAATTGTGATCTATATCTCTAAGAAATAAAGATTTATATTGTATATGGTGTGGATAATTTGCAAGATGGTTTTTAATTGAATGGGGTTTAATAAATAATTACTTGGTGTTATTGATTGTTTTCTTGAATGTATTAAAAGTGACCTTATGTATATGAAGGGGTCCATTAGAGGATGTCACTTATGAGTTCCTCCTTGCTTCTCCAGCAGTATCCTGCATGTCTTGTTCATCTTATTTAGATGGTTTTAGAGATAGGAGGTAATTGGCTGCACAGCTGCTGTTTCGTGGGATGTTGCTTCCAGGATTTGTTCTATATAGCTTATAGCATTCTTATATGAGGGTCATTCAATAAATAAGATGATGTTTGGGTTTCTTTGTTTAATGGCATATCAACCTTTGTAGGTTATTTAATGCCAAAGCCACCCTCCTTGAAGAACAGTTGTGGTACTATTTAACCTATAGTTGGGAGGATAAGGGGGTTCATACCTTTCCCAAGGATATATGTCCAAAAGTGAACATAATAGCATGACTAGAGTTCAAACTTGCTTACTACGATTCCGCAGTCCATCGCTTTAACCATTACACCATGAGGACACCAACTAAATAAGATGAATTTTTGCCTTAGGAGTTGGCAATAAGAAGCACTGTTTACAGTTTCACCTTTTTCAAGGAAATCAAAAGTGATGGGTACTTTCATATTCTAGAAGACTGTCAACATGGCCTTCATTTATTGTCTGCTGCATCCAGAACTTTTTTTTTATCAGAGAGTCAGTGGGCTTCCACTTCATGGACCATCTTTTTAACTCAGGCTTGTAGAAAAACCCATGTTTACCCTATTTGTAAACATTTGTTTTTCACTAAAACATGCTTCTCTGTATACATCACACATCCTTCTAAAAATTTCACATGGTTTGTTGTTCTCAGTCACAAAAATTCTATGACAGACTTCTGTTCGAACCTGGACCACTGTTTGATTTGTTGCCATTTTGAATAGCCTCAAAACAAATAGTTTTGTGTGATTAGAATAATTTTTGCTATTAGCAGAGTTGACATTTATGGAGAAAAATTTTGGTAAAAAAAGTATTTTGATTGTTTTTTCGCCAATGGCCCAGGAAACCAGAGTTCAATCCCAGGTCGAGTCATACTAAAAACTCAAAAAATGGTACTTGATCCCTCCTTGCTTAACACTTAGCATTATAAGGTAAAGATCAAGGGTAAAGTGGAGCAATCCAGGGAAAGAAGTAGCGCCCTCTCCTACACCTCGGTGTGGCAGCTATTGAAAAGGGAGCCTTCAGGTCATCCTTGACTAAAGTCACCAACTTTACTTTATATATTCAATCATGCTAATCACAACTATCAGTTTCACATCTTCATGATCATCAGGTGATAATAAAAGCTTTTTTATCTTGAACTCTCTGAAACTATAACCTCCGCCCCACATGAGTATTTATTAACCCAGCCCCTCCACCATGTGCAGGATATGACACAAGGTCTTTTTTAAGCAGTGTAAAGCTGGTTTGAATTCAGAGTTTTCTTTCTCTTAGACAGATTGCCTAAACAAAACTAAAGAACCCATCTACCCAACTATTTATCCATAGCTGTGGGGATAACAGAGATTTTCATCTCCTAGACTGGTTGCCATACCAAGGTTAAAGAGCCCAGTCTATTTTACTCTTCACTTATACCAGAGGAAAATAATTGAATAAATGCCTTTCCCAAGAGTTTGTTTGGTTGGTTTTTATGGCATATCAACCTTTGTATGTTATTTAATGCCAAATCCATTTTCATACAAATAAACAGTCCTGTTTCAAACGATTCAGTTTAACATAAGTACACAGTTTGATTGTCAAAAACATTTCTATTTCAAGCTATTCAGTTTAGACAAACAGTTCTATTTCGAGCAATTCAGTTTAGCATAAGTAAAGTTTCAATGTCAAAAATTATTCTATTTAAACAATTCAGTTCAGCATACAAAAACAGTTCCATTTCAAACAATTCAGTTTAGCATAAGTACATAGTTTAAATATCACAACAATTCTATTTCAAGCAATTCAATTTAGCATAAGTACATAGATTAGTTCTATTTGACCCATAGATAGGACCCTATCAAGTGCTACCATTCTGGGCCAGTGTGGACCTGGGAGTGATGGCAATGAAGGGTTCTCTGCATTCCCCAAAGTTCCAACATTACTGGAACCTCACCATCAGATTGTTTAGTATCCTATCCAGGACACTCATTGGTGGGGGTTTACTCCTCTGCAGAGATGCAGTCGGTGTATTCTACAGCCCCAGCTGACTGGGCAACTTCCCCTAGACCATTAATACAAGCAGTCTCATCCAGGATTTGAACTCAGAGTGCCAAATCCATTTTCTATGATGATGACCTCTTGTCTCACCTTAAGTATTCACTTTAAGTCCATTACATTATTAACAAATTAAGACATATGAATCTAATCTCTCTGATAAAATAAAACTGGAATTCTCCTGAGCTGTGACTATGTTGCACTATGTAGACTTTAACAAAGTGCTTGGAGAAAAAGCTTGATGGGAACTACATAAGGATGCTGCATGCTGTTTTAAATAAATAAATTAAATAAACAGCACCTGTATTCCCCCTTGCGTTCCATTTCACAAACCATACAAAGTAAGATGAAAAAGACATGTTTGGCAATGCTGGAGAAGCAGGGACAAACTCATAAGGGAAGTTCTACTGCGGGTTCCCACACATGGACTCACCAGTGTTGGGCAACCCGCTTTATTCATCAGCTCTGTGCGGACACTGGACGCCGTCTTGAGGACCTGCCAAAAGTAATGTCAGATAGGAAGAGTTTACATTTATAGAAAAAAATTCTGGAAAAAAATTATTTTCTTTATTTTTTAAATTCACCTAATATATTGAATGTCCCTCATATATATATATATATATATATATATACACGCACATATGTATAATTATAGATGTGTTATTTCCTATATAAGTATATAATGTAGTAAAAATAGAAATTTATTTTTATGACACTGTAGGCTAAATTTAAAGAATAAAAATATAACAAAAAATAAAAACAAAAACTGCAATGCAAGATTGAAAAATCTATTTATATATGTTAATTAGTTTCTTTTCTCAGAAAAAATTGCTTTCATCAATTCAAATATATATATATATATATATATATATATATATACTCTCTCTGAGATGTCTGATTCAATTACTAGCAAAAACTCTAGATAAACAAGATATTGCTTTGTTTCTAAATTTCAGCAGAAACTAATTTATTTTGAAGGAAAAAAAAAACTGATACAGCAATAATATTTACAACTTAAAATCTTACATTTAAAGCTAGATTATAAAAAAAGGATCTGTATTTTGTTTTATCATCAAATCTTTTTATCTAAACTGATCCTTCCATTTTCATTCTTTAAATTTATCTTCATAATTTTTACATGATATTATTTTTTTAATAATAAACATTTTTTCAAATATGTTTTAACGATAAAGAAAATCGACAGCTGACATGAAAAATTTTATTCAGACAATTGATATAGTTTATGACAAGTAAGGACAATTTATGACAACTTAGCATTTTATTTGGGTATTTATTAACATCAGATGCAGTGTTTTTTCTCCTATGGTAACAATCTTCTTTTTGATGGTAATTTCTGAGGAAAACAATTGGTGAATTCAATTTCTTTGTTATATTGCAAAGTGATTATTCACAGTATGCCACAATTTGACCTTTTTTAAATGCATACAATTGTTTTTATAGCTATTAGCAACAGAATAATCACAAATAAGGATATCACATCAAGGAAAATAAAATTCTAAGAAATATCTTATTTTTTGGTATTTCCGAGAATTTTCTTATAAAAATTATGACTTTTCACTACAACTAAGGGAACATTGACAACAATAATCAAGGAAAAATAATCACTTTCTATGTATATCTAATCCATTGAAGTTTTGTTAAAATTTGTGGCAATAATGAAAAATGGTTAAGTTTTTTTTAGTTTTCTTTTATCAAATACTGAAGATAGCTTATTTTATTTTGGGCAATACCATCACATCCTGTTTAGTAGGTTATTATTTCCCTCTTGGAAAAGTTGTTTGATGTTTTCCACATTACTGGCCTCAATCCACTTCAATTTCATTCTTTATCTCAACATTCTTCTTTTTGTTGGCTTGAATCACTTACTATATAAAGTTGCTTATTATGATATACTCTATAAAGAAAAGTAGAAAAAACAAAATAATTCAAATAGGATGAATTTATTAGAAAAGTTGGCATTGAATGTTTCGGTTATAATAACCTTCTTCAGGAATTTAAATTCATGAAAAGTGTTGTTAAAATTACGATGGATGTTTGATAAAATAACTGGAGAAAAGAAAGTGCGTATAAGAAGACAGATTCATAACAGTATATTCAGTGTCCTTACTTTTGAAAATATTATTACGTAGTTGGAATGATGTTTGAAATTTGTTGGATCTCTAAGGGATATAATGGAAGATGATAAAAATAATGATTGTTAAGATATTTTTGAAAAAAATAAATAAATGAATAAATTATAAAAGAAAAAATAAATGAAATGGAGGAGAAGAAGAGAAAATGAATATGAACGTATTGTTCATGAGGATATGTAAGAGGATAGAATTTGGAATGAATTTAAATTTAATTCATGAGACTCAATGAGGTATAAATATGTAAGAAGAGAAAATTAATTAAGATTTTATATGTTGTAGCTATTTAGAACTAATTTACCTAAGAAAGGGGATAGATTGAAAAATCCTGGACAAGTATTAACAGAGGGTAAAAGCAAAATAGTACTGGCTTCAAAAATTTGTCTTAATCTTTTATTATGGATACGAGCTAACATAGTAGCTGCATTGAAATTAAAGTTATGGTTAGTTTTGGATGTATGTAGGAAAAGTGCATTATTAGAATTGCCTAATCTACTATCTCATTTGTGCTCATATAGACGATTTTCAGTTACTCATTATTTTAAAAAATAATGCTGTATATTCTGTTATGAATGTCTCTTTTTATATACGCTTTCTTTTCTCCTGCTATTTCATCAAATATCAATTGCTATTTAAACAACCCTTTTCATGAATTTAAAGTCTTGAAGAAGATTAATATAACCAAGACATTCAGTATTGACTTTCCTAATAAATTCATCAAATGTGGAATATTTTGTTTTTTCTACTTTTGTTCATCCTGTCAAATTTAATTTCTTTATTTACTTCCAATTTACTTTATATATATATATATATATATATAAAGTCAGTTATCATAATCTCTCTATATATAAGGTTAGTTGTTATAATCTACTATATATATATATATATATGTGTGTGTGTATAAAGTTAGTTATCTCTGCGTGTGCACACCTATGTAAGATTATCTTATCAAAATAAATGCAATTAACTTTAAGGAGTTGTTGTTTTTGGCACTGCTTATCCTTTACAGATACCATTAAGACTCTTATATCTTAAATAATTTAGCAATCCTTGCTTGATAGCGTTAGCTGATTTATATATTTTGCTTTAGAAATCAGATTTAGAAGAAGAAATGTTTTGTTATTAATTTTCAATTTGTTTTTTGTTCTTGTTTTTTTATTTTGTAATTGTCACTATCACTCAGAAACTGTAATAAATTCAACACAAGACTCCAATCAAATGTTAGCTCCTAAGAGAGTCCTAAGTCATTTTTATGGACAAATAACAATGGCAGTATTAGTTCTTCTATTTTCATTACACAATGATGGAACTGATACTTTTCATTTCTCAAAATATGAGAGCTACACAATGATCTTTATCATTCAGGGATTTTGAACTATTGTCTTCATCTTTATTGTTATATTCACAACATTTTGGCTGATATGTCCTCTGGCTTTCTTCAGGTGTCTGTCGAACTCCGGAGCCTACATGGAACTTCAAACCATGTCCTTTTTTAATCCACAGGGGTCACTTGTTCTGATTCTGTTAACCATAACTGGGTAAAAGTGTTAAGTATTCCTGTATTGTTACTCACCTGCAGTCAAGATTGAACCTGCAACCTCCAGATGATTGTCTTTTTAGAAGCTTAGGGAACCAATGCTTATTGAATCTGCAACCTCCAGATGATTGTCTCTTTAAAAGCTTAGGGAACCAATGCCTATTGAACCTGCAACCTCTGGATGATTGTCTCTTTAGAAGCTTAGGGAACCAATGCCTATTGAACCTGCAACCTGCAGATGATTGTCTCTTTAGAAGCTTAGGGAACCAATGCCTATTGAACCTGGAACCTCCAGATGATTGTCTCTTTAGAATCTTAGGGAACCAATGCCTATTGAACCTGCAACCTCCAGATGATTGTCTCTTTAGAATCTTAGGGAACCAATGCCTATAACCAGGTTCAATCCTGACTGCAGATGTGTAACAATACAGGAATGCTTAGCACTTATACCTGATTATGGTTAACAGAATCAGAACAAGTGACCCCTGTGGATTAAATAAAGGAGGTGGTTCAAAGTTCTATGTAGGCTCCTGAGTTCAACAAACACTTGAAAAAGGCAAGAGGACATAACAGCCAAAATGTTGTGAATATAACAATAAAGATGAAGACAATAGTCCAAAAACCCTGAATGATAAAAATCATCAAGCTTCATCTCAGAAATTCAGACAACTAAACAGTGATCTTTTTGAATAAGCACTTATTTTGTGGAATGCATTTATGATTAAATTGCCGAGTTATTTAAATAAAACCATTTTCTGCTCTGAAACTGGTAACAACCTTGGCCATTTTTAATCACTGCATTTGCCCATAAAGGGAAGTAACCAATTGTCGAGAATATTTTTTTTAGTGTATTTTGAAAATTTGACTCTTAAAATTTTATTTTAGAAATATTTACTGCTTGAATTACTGTTCCTAAAATAATAAAAAGTTACTCGATTTATTTTTTTAAATAATGGATCCATTTATTTATTTACTCATCATTTTCCAGGCCACACCAGAAATTTTTGCTAATAAAAACTTCTTTCTTTTTTCTTCTTTCTTTTTTCAATCAATATTATTCTATGTAATGAATTTTATTTATAAACAATCGATTAGCCAAATTCATTTGAAAGCAAAGAAACAAAACAATCAATTAAATTTTTAGTTCTGGATGATCAATTTTGATGTCAGTTTTTTAAAGAACAACCTTGTTTTGTTCTTTTTTTGGTTTTTATCACTACACAAACATCAATGTTATAGAATAATTCAAGCAAAACATACTTTTCTTTCTCTTCAGTTTTTCAAAGTACTATTTTCCTTGTTTAAATTATGTCTTGAGATTTGTGGAAGTACTGTTTTGGTAAATAAATTTCTCTGTGTGTGTGTGTGTAACTAACACGAATATAAGGGTGAAAGACTAAATATTAAAAGTGTCCTGATAACTATAAAATGTATGTTGACTAAGTATTTCATGCGAGGCATCAATATACAGAAATACAGGGGGGGGGGTCCACATGGTGTAATGGTTAAAGCTATAGACTGCGGAGTCGTAGTACACGAGTTCGTACTCCAGTCGTGCTATTACATTCACTTTGGCATTAAACAACCTATAAAGGTTGATATGCCATTAAACAAAGAAACCAAACCAAACCAGAAATATAGCAATGTATTCTTGGAGGAACATGTCTTCTCCCATGTTGATTGTTTGTCTCTTTTGGGGTTTGATGAAATTTCTGAGGCTGTGTTCGAGCCTGGAACAAGTCTAACCGAATTGGTAGAACAGGTAAGAAAAAGGTTGCAGAATGTATATGCACCCATGTTACGCGTATTGAGTTGTGTCTTACTAAGTGGCAAGGTCAAGCTGTTTCTGGAAGTCGAAATGAAGAGAGAGAGAGAGTGCTGTCTCTGGAAGTTAAAATGTGAGAGCTTGGAAGATGAAAGTATATATAGGCAATCCTTGTCATGTGGTCGGCTCCAAAAGCGTGGTATAAAATCAAAGGTGTGGACATAGTTGTGAGCACAAATCACATGATTTTCCTAACTTATAGGTTCTCAAGCCTGATTAGTTTACCGATGTCCACCATCTTTGTTTCAGGAACTACTGATATCAGGGCCATTTTAAAATATAGGAGTGTAAATCCTATAGATTAATGTTAATATTACACAAGTTCTAGCAAACTTCAGTATACTTTCTTGGTTTTTTTTTTTAAATAGTTGGCTTTTTATATATGTAATTTGCCTAATGACTTCTGAAAAAAAATTTCTCATATTTTTTGTAGATATATTAATCTTGTCAAAAAAAAACTCTAACTATCACTTCAATTAATTTGGGGAATTTTTATTTTTACAAATGTATTAAGTACCAAATATTTATTTTAGAAATACAAAATATTGAAGAAGTATTTGCTTGCATAGTTTTATGGTAAATGGAAGGATTTTTAGCAAATATATTTAAAGTTCTTCAAAGATCAGTTAAAAACAATTACCCCAAATTCTTTATAAGAAAAATTGAAATCTTAATCATAAACAAATTGTGATGAAAAGATTTAAAATTAAAACCTGGAGATAGTTTCCATTTTAGTTTTTTATAAATCTTATTTACTTGAAATGGTATACTGAATGAAATTTCATCAATACAAAATTAAATATTATCTTATGTCATATGACTCATAAGTATGACAATCATTCAATTTTTTTCTATATATACTATTTTAAACAATGAACATGATACATCATAACAAGATTTTTGTTTGGGTAACAGCATTAAAATGCTTTTAGAAAATAATGCAATTTTTTAACCAATTTACCATCTAATTATAATAGTATATATTCACCTTCATCATTATAATTTCTTAAAAGAGATAATTATTACATACCAATTTAGTGTACTTCCTTTTATTCATTTTGCAGTTCATTATAATATAAATTCTATGAATATAACTTGACAACAAGCTTAATGACTGCCTTTGGTGGCCTTCAAACATGTATTTCCTATGCTTATCTTTGATGAAATAAAGCCATTTTTTCGTGAGGTTTCTAGTGAGGATTGAAATCACTATACTAAAGAAGTGGTTTCTAAATTAAGGTTTTTAACCATCACAATCATCATCATCCTGATAACATGGGTTCCCATGATTCTCTCTTGGCATCTGTTGGCCATCCCTCTTGGCAGGTCTTCTAAACAGCATCCCATGTTTGCACTGAGTTGATTGCTAGTTTTTGCTGGTTAGCCAATACTCCATAGGAGCCACTAATGAGGTCATGGCTGCCTCTCCAACAGTTCTTAGCATTTGTCTTACTTGGATGGTTTGTGAGGTGGGAGGTAAGTGGACAAACAGCTGCTCCCAGGAATTATTCAAAACAGCATGCAGCATCCCTGAGTAGTTTCCATCTAGCTTTTTTTCACCTGTTTGGTTAAAGTCCAGCCATACAATAGTAACTATACAGCTAAAGCTTTGAAGTCCCGTTTTATTTTTATCCAAGAGATCAGATTTTCATATCATCAAAACACCCACTATAATCGATATTGATGAACAATTTTATTCGTTACTACATTAAGTTGGAAGTGCTTGTGGCATAATGGTTACTGTCTTAGGAAGTAGAATTAGCAACCTGAGTTCAAATCCTGGACAAGGTTGATTGATTTTCACTTTTTTCTAACATCCTTTGGAAAAGCATGACTCCAGCTCTTCTCACTCCCTCCTGTAAAGTGTAAGGCAGATAGGGTTCTTTCAACTTGGTATGGTAACTGGTCCAGAAGAAGGAAAACTCTGTAATATTTGGCTTAAAAACTGAGCTTTAATTTTATTCAAATGTCTTTATGCCAGTATTATTGTTCTATATAAAGTCATTCCTTCCTGCTCCACAGGCAACACCAGTTATCCCTGCTAGTCCCATATAAATACCGGTCTGAAAAAGAAAGAAAAAATAATAACATTGTGTGCATATGAGTTTTTAGAGGCTGTCCATATCTTTAAGTCTTCGGAAAATGTCTGTTCCATACAATTTGTTGGTTTTGTTAAAGAAGCCAACACCTCATATATTGTCTTGGGAGCAGGTGTTTTCTAAGTTGAAGAGATGATAGCAGGTGTGAATGTAGGTGTAAAAGACAGTGTGTGGGTGAGAACAAAGTCAAACAAAGGATTGTTTTTATCACCAAAAATATTTCCTTGCTCCCTAAAATAAGAAAACAAGACAAATGTGGCATTAAAGATATCATTACCAAGAACACAACTATTAGCTCAAATTCTTCTCTACAGAAAAGATTTTATTGATTATATCTAATGAATTTTATTTGCTTGTACCTAAGATGTTATCTACAGCTATTGTAGTAGTAACATATATATATATATATATATATATATATATATATATATATATATATATATATAACCTAAAATAAATTGTAGCTCCCTCAACCCTTTTGGCTGCTCCATAACTGTCAGTTCCATGCATTCTTTTGGAAGAGTAATAAAAAACTATATATATAAAAAATGCAATCATCAAATGAAAACAGAAGGATGAGTAAACAACAGTTTATTCAAAGTTTTATCCTGCTCTGCTGTCTGGTATTTGAGCACTTTTTTGATTTTTTTAAATTAATATTTTTAGTAGCTTATTCATTTATATATATATATATATATATATATATATATATATATATATATATATATATATATATGTGTGTGTGTGTGTGTGTGTGTGTGTGTGTGTGTGTGTGTGTATAAATCATTTGCAGACCTATTTATTTTAAAATAGTTACCTTCCTTTCATTGTACCAACAATAATCTTATATATATATATATATATATATATATATATATATATATATATATAACACTTCATTTCTGCCTGTTTTATTTTTGATTCATTCAAGTCTTCATATGAATCATTTGACTTCTGGATAGATTGAATTCAAGAAGGTGCCATATTTTTCCCAAGTACTTTTGCCTCCAACTGGAGACATCTTTGAGAGAACAAAGTACTTGACCAGAAGTCAAACAATTCATTCAAAGACTTGACCAAATCAAAGATAAAATAGACAGAAATAAAGTATCTATCCTATTTAATCAAACGTGTTTAAAAGGGAAAATGCTGCACACACACACACACACACACACACACATATATAAGAGATGTGTAGTCTTAATAGAGAAGATTGTGTCAAATCTGACTAAAAAATATGAAGATTGATAATCAAATATAAAAAGTGACAAATTTCTATCATATTACAGATTTGTAACTTCATAAACTAAATCTAATGTATAATTGAGTTAATGGTTATTTACATTTTAAACAGGCATAATTTTCCCATACCTTTATACTTAAGTATTTATAATACATGTCACAATATTTTGTCTATATGTTTTATATTCTACTCTCGGTCACATTTGACAATGCACTGTAAAAGCAGCAGAAATTTGTGATTTAATACACTGAATCTCATCTATAATTCTGTAAATGGTTATTATTTTCATCTGAAATGGGCTAATTCTATGCCTTTCATCCTCAATATTTATAATACATGTCACAATGTCTAGTCTATATGCTGTGGATGCTGCTCTAAGCCACATTTGATAACAGAAGCAGCTGAAATTTTGACAGTTGTGAAAACAACATTTCTAAAGCAAAATTTCTTTTCATTTTCCTCCCCTCAAAAAAGTCAAATGCAACTCATTTTCCCTCTCTCTCTCCCTTTCACTCTATACTCACACTCCAACTAAATGTCACTCTTGTTCTTATTCTTGTTCTCTTCCAATGATTATTAACAAAAATGGTCCCATGTCACTTTGGGTGAGTTTTTTTTTTTATGTACATGCTAACTCATACATAAGAGATAGTAATATTAAAGACTTGAACCCGCACATGTGCATAGATCACATTATAAATGGCCGCTTACACAAAAGACATGTGAAGCAGCATGTTCTTTTTACTTCAGGTTAATAAGGGTCATTACAAACTGTTTTCAAACAAATGATTATTAACAAATAAAATAGATGCAATTTAAAAAAGAAATGTAATGGAACATTGAAAATATAGTTATGATTATTATGAAACATTTACAAATGAATCAAATTTCAACATTAAATAATTCATGGAGATGATATGTCATTAATCATATAAACAAAACTAATCCTTGGCTTTACCTTCCAGGATGTATGAAATGCAAGTTTTATTTTATTTCTTATGAATATATTTGCAGGAATAGAAATTTTAAGTTACCTGTCTCTCTTAACACATATTAAAATCACTCTACCAATCATTATTAGATTCAAAACAGAGGCACTTTACTCCAGAGTCTAGGCGCCTCTGGTGGTGTAATGGTTAGCAAGCTCGACTAGCAAACCAACACGAGTGAGTTCGATTCTCATTGGGTGCCCCTTTCATATAGCCTTGTGCCACATCTAAGCAAAAAGCTTAGTAAATTACCACTTTACTTCAGAGTCTAAACTCTTACTTCTTAACCATTAGGCTTCCTCTTTTTGCTTAGATATTGACATAGTTTTTATTTTACTGTAACAAGTTGACTTTTAAGTTATCAATGTTTGTATAATGTTGTGGCCCTACCCTCCTGTGAGACAACCTTCATTAGCCATGCTGTTACTGCTGCATCTTTGATGAATAATGATTATAATGGAAAGTATTGGGGGTGGCTTGCAGTGTCATCAATAGAAAACCCGACAATTTCTGCTTCTCAATAATAAACAGCATGACTCTCACCATTATTATTCTTAAAGGTATAGAAATAACAATCTCGATAATTTGCTGGAGGCATATATTATGGATACAGAATACTCATGCTATCCTATTTCAAAATTCCTTGAGAGTATGTATTTACCTAACCCCTCCTTCACAAGCATGATATGATACAAGCTTGATTTTTAAACCAAGTATATTTGGTATGAGCTCAGTTTTCTTTCTCCTAGACTGGTTGCCATACCAAGGTTAAACAGCCCAATCTAATCTACCCAACTATCTACCCTGAGCTGGAGAAAGAATAGTTGAATTCTTGCCTTTCCTGAGATTGAATTGCAAGCTACCTCATCCAGGAATTGAACTCTGTTTACTGAGTTTATTTCATATGATGATAATCACTATGCTAATAGAGCTTCCTATGAGCAAGTTAAGCTAACAGACTATTTTTAGTGTGTTTGTTTCTCACTGGGTGTTCCATACTTAAAAGTATCATATCAATTTTATGTCATCACACACACATATTATAAGTGAGTTGGCTGACCTTAGTCGAGGGCGACCCAAAGGCTCCCTTTTCAATACCTACTACACTGAGGTGTAGGAGAGGGTACTACTCCTTTCCATGAATTACTCCACTTACCCTTGATTCACGTACCATCTTTTTATTCTTTGGCATGATGCAATCTGGGATTGTACTCTGGTCTCCCAGACCATTGGTGAACACTCTACCCACTATGCCAATAATCTCCTTTTATATGAAATATAAAGTGATTTATTGGTTTGATTTCTTTTTCTGATGGCATATCAAACTTTGTGAGTTATTTAATGCCAAAGCTATTCTTGTAGAACAGTAGTGGTACTATTCAACCCATAGCGTGGGAGGTGGGGGTTATAAGGGAAGGTCATACCTTTTCCAAGGGTATTAGGTTAGTTGGTTGTTTGGTTGGTGTTTTACTGAATACCCTTATGCCAAATCCTACTTATATCTATCAAGCTATCTGGTTTGTGAGCAAATAGTTTGTTCGTAACATTATTTTTAGATGAGTTGTTAGAGCTCATTTGTTTCCACACAGTTAAAAAGTTTCAAGTATTCCTATCTAACACTAATAATTCTACTTATTATCAATCATTTGTTTACACACAGTTAAATGGTTACAAATATTGCAATTTGACACTATTAATTCTATTTATCAAGTATTCCTATCTAATATGAATAATTTGCACACAACTGTATTGTTCCGAATCACTGATAATCCTTAGTAAACGATTGAACAGTTCTCTTTGATCCATTGATGAGACCCTAACAGGTACTACCAATTCAGATCTGAGTGGACCTGGGAGTAATGACAATGAAGAGGTACCCCACATTCCCAAAAGCTCCTAGACTGGAATCTCACCATCAGATATAGTTTAGTGTCATATTCATGACACTCATTGGGAAGGGACTTACTAACTGGGAAAGATAAGCGGGTAATCATACCTTTCTCATGAATATTATTTCAAAAATGAATGCAATAGTGATTTACTGATGTAATTAAGAATGCTACAAGCTATTTTGAACAAATCCTGGAAGCAAACTCCACAAAACAACAGCTGTATGGCCACTTACCTCCCATCTCAAAAATCATCCAAATAAGATGAACAAGACATGCAGGACACTACTGGAGAAGCAAAGACAAACTCATAAGTGACGTTTTTTGATGGACCTCCTACACATGGATATGCCAGTATTGGCCGGCCAACAAGAACTTAATTACATCAGCTCTGTACAGACACAGGATGTGGTTTGCACTAATAGACTGAGAGGGACAGATAGAGAGAGAGAGAGTCAGGGAAATCTGTGCACTCAGCACGACTTGATGATGATTAATATATCAAACAGATTACAAATGATTTTGTAAGTCTACCAGAATATTGTTGCTGAGTTTGATTCTTACTGGGTGCTTCATACTTCTGGCCTTGTTCTAAGTTCAGCTTAGTAAATTACAACCACATAAAAAGGATTCATTTTGTTTCAAAAGTCTATAAATAGTTTTTTTCTTAAAGATGAATGTACAGGTTGTTGGGTTTTTTGTTTTTGTTTTTTTTGTTTTTTTTTGTTTTTGTCTTTTTCATAGGTTTATTTGATTGTTGAAGGCAGATAATGTTGGAACCTGGCAGTAGCTAATTATATTTATTTGAAGATTTTTATTTTTTCTTAATAAATGTAGCCTAATGCAACCATCATTGATCATATAGAATATTATTGTGTATACATTTAGGTGACCCAGAGGCGAAGATGGAAGTATAATGGAATAGAATGTATGATATTTCTATAAAAAAAAATGAGAAGAATTATATATATATATATATATATATATATATTAGTGTAATAGTTAACATGGTAAGAAGTGGAATTGGCATCCCGAGTTTAAGTTCTGAATGAGGCTGTTTGTGTTTCAATAAAGGGTAAATTGTCGGGCAGACTGGGTTCTTCAGCCTCGGTTAGGCATCCATTCTAAGAGAAGGAAAACTCTGAATTCAAACCAGCTTTACTCCACATCTTGCCTGTGGTGGAAGGGTTATATATATATATATATATATATATATATATATATATATATGTATATATGATATGAAAAACTGTACACATTTCACCCATCCCAACAATAAACTGAGAGAAATGACTCATTTAGAACAGATTTGCTTTATGCCAACAAATAACCGAGATGGTTCAGAAACTGATATCATGAATGGATCCCATGCAACATTTCTGGTGACTGGAGCTGCAGAATACACAAACTGCATCTCTGCAGGCAGGATGGAGGGGGGTAAGACCCCACCCCCCAATGAGTGTCCTGGATAAGACTCTAAACGATCTGATGGTGGGGCTACAGTAATACTGGAGCTTTGGGTAATTTGGAGTAACCTTCATTGCCATTGCTCCCAGGTCTACTCTGGCCCGGAGTGGTAACACCTGATAGAGTCCTATCTATGGGTCAAATAGAACTGTTTGAAATTTAAACTGAGCATAAACAAATGACTTATGTTAAACTGAATTGTTAGTAATAGAAATCTTTGACTATTTAAATGAGTGTAAACAAATGACTGTCTAATAGAATTGATAGTAATACATAGCAATACTTGGAACCATTTAACTCCATGCAAACAAATGAGTAATATCAACTAGAATTATTAGTGTTAAATAGCAATACTTGTAACCATTTCACTGTGAATAGAATTATAAGTGTTAGATAGCAATGATTGAAACCATTTAACTGAGAAGGAACAATAGCAATTCTAGTGTGCAAAAGCTGAATAGTTCTACCTCATTTAAAAATGAAATTCCTTACAAACTGTGTGTAAGCAAGTGACTGATGCTAAATTGTGACTGTTATATAGAAATACTTGAAACCATTTAATTGTGTTCAACAAAAATGAGTTCACACTTGTTTAAATATGTTATCTAAAAATGTGTTTACAAATCATGTTTATCTAATACATATATAAAGCAGATTTGGCATTAAATAACCTATAGTGGTTGATATGCCATAAAACCCAACCAAACCAAATCATATATATTTAATATATATGTATAAAGAGGATTTGGCATTAAATAACCTACAATGGTTAATACGTCATAAAAACCCAACCAATCAACCCCCCCTATGAGTTTCATGCTATGCATTCATCAGGTGGATAGATTTTACTGGTTGCTAAACAAACATGGTGGTCAATGATACTCACTTTGGTAAAGTGTAGATTCTTTTTTGAAAGTGCTCAACTTCCTTTACAGAAGGAGCCATATTATTAAATGATATCATTAAAGGAGCCATATTATTAAATGATATCAAAAACAATTTTAAACAAAAAGTCTCTTAACGATATCTTCAGTTCAGATGAAAACTGACGTTTTATTGAAAAAATGCTGGGTGTGTACTGATTTATGAATGATACTTTGTATGCATGTGGGAAGGGTATATACATGTATGAAACATTTATATGTGTGTATGTATACATATATATTTGGTTGTGTGTATACATATGTGTATAGATGTATATGTGTATGTATACATCGATATATGTGTGGGCATGTATACATACATCTGTATGTATATTGGTTTGGTTATTTAATGCTAAAGTCATCCTTGTAGAAGAACTGAATGGTTGGTTGGTTGGGTTGGGTTGGGTTTTATGGCATATCAACCATTGTAGGTTATTTAATGCCAAATCCATTTCTATGTAAATAATCTGTTCTATTTAAAACAATTCAGTTTAGCATAAGTACACAGTTTAACTGTCAAAAACATTTCTATTTCAAACTATTCAAACAGTTGTATGTAACAATTCAGTTAAGTGTAAAAACAGTTTTAATATAGAAAAAACAGTTCCATTTCAAATAATTCAGTTAAGCATAAGCACACAGTTTAAATGTAAGTACGGTTTAATTGTCAAAATCATTTCTATTTCAAGCTATTCAGTTTACTCAAACAATTCATTTTAGCATAAGTATGCAGTTAGTTCTATTTAACCCATAGATAGGGCCCTATCAGGTGCTACCACGCCGGGCCAGAGTGGACCAGGGAGCGATGCCAATGAAGGGGTACTCCACATTCCCCAAAGCTCCAGCACTGCTGGAACCTCAGCATCAGATTGTTTAGTGTCATATGCAGGACACTCATTAGGGGGGGGGTCTTACCCCTCTGCAGAGAAGCAGTCGGTGTATTCTACAGCCCCAGCCGACTGGGCAAAGAAGAACTGAAGTGATACTATTCAACCTATAGTTGTTTAGGAAGAGGAGGTTCTTACTATTGCTAAAGGCATTAGTCTAAAAGGGAAAGTAATAGCACAACTGGAGTTTGAATTCACTTACTTTGAGACCACAGTCCAGCACTTTAGCCAAATTTGTTAGATTTATTTATGCAAGGTTTGGTTTGGTTTCTTTGTTAAATGGCATATCAACTCTTTTTAGGTTATTTAATGCCAAAGCTATTCTCCTAAAAGAACAGTAATGGTACTATTCAACCCATAGCTGAGAGGATAAGGGGGTTCATACCTTTCCCAAGAGTATTTGCCCGAAAGTGAACGTAATAGCGCGACTGGATTATGAACTCGCGTACTACGATTCCGCAGTCCATCGCTTTAACCATTACACCATGAGGACACCCCCTTTATGCACTCACTTACTTTGAGACCACAGTCCAGCACTTTAGCCAAATTTGTTGGATTTATTTATGCAAGGATTGAAATATATATATATATATATATATATATATAAAATTAACTTAAATCGCGAGTTGGAATTCTCCTACTAAAGTTTCACCTTAACGGATCATCAGGGAGTCTCATACCGATTCATATCGGTATGAGACTCCCTGATGATCCGTTAAGGTGAAACTTTATTAGGAGAATTCCGACTTGCGATTTAAGTTAATTTTGTAATTGGCTCCACTCATGTTGAGCACTCTTGTAATTGTAGCATTGCAGCGTTTACGGTGGGTTTTATTTTTCTTTTGACCAACTGACTGCATATCTCTTGATTTTTGTCAACTGGTGTGACGGGGCTGGCCTTTTCTTTCTTTTTGTCCTATGATATTTTTTCTTTTTCCCCCGGGTGGTGATTCGAGATATTTTTATCTCTTTGATCCTGGCGGGTTTTTTTTTTGTTTTTTTCTGGTAACCGTGAATGCTGGTAGATAGTAAATTAGTAAATATATATATATATATATATATATATATATATATGTGTGTGTGTGCATATGTGTGAGTGTATGTGTGTGTGTGTGTACGTGTGTACGTGTGAATCCATGCATGAATAAATCCAACATTTATGACTGGCATTATGCTTGCATAATTTAAATTTCTGATGATATGTTAGTCGTTTTTGTTTTTTTTTTAAAGAATTTATCCTTTTATGATTTATCGATTTGTTAGGAATTTTATTTATAAGTATATCTATAATTTACTTGGAGTTATAAAATCTATTATCAAATTAAGATTATGGAAGTTATGAATAATTTTGTTAATATAAAAGTCAGAAGCTTTTTCCTTTCAACATCTGCAAATGTATCTTTTCAATTTGTATTTTTCTTAGCTTTTTCTCTTAAGAAATTAACTAAACATGAATTTCCAATTTTAAGAGAATGAATTCTATTCTCTTCCTCTTTTTTTATTCTAAACTGACTGCCAAATTTTTCTGTCTTAGAAACCAAAAAATAATCAATGTTTGTTAATTCTACGTTTGATAAATAAAACTTTGCTTGTGGACTCCCATATGTATATCTGTGTACATACATCTCTACCTGTGCACTTGTATGTGTAAATATTGATACACTTATGTAATAGACACACATGTGTGAATGTGTGCATGTCAGTGTGTGTGTGTGTGTGTAGAGAGAGGATGGGAAACCTTAAAATCAATACATTTTCAGACGTAGCTCTTAAGAAAGAAATTTGTATTAGTATTTTTATTCTGAGAGAAAAAAAATTAAATTTTGTTTTTAGTTGGGTTTTTTTTTTCTCTTTTGCCTTTTCATCTAAGTTTCCATTTTTTTTCTTTTCTTTATTCTACATTCAAAACTTAAACTACCGAAATAACATTGGTACTGAATGCTCTTCAAGATGCAAAAATATACCTCCCTGTAGTGCTTTTTTAGAATATAAAAACCAACCAGACTTTTTCCACATTTTTTGTGTATATATATATATATATATATATATATATATATATATATATATATGTATTTGAAGTTGTGCATTAGAAGCCAGGTGTTATTAGTTGAAGAGAGAAGAACGACCCAAACTCTCTCAGGTCCTGATCTTTTTATAATTATATCCTCCTCATCAACCTACCCTGTCTGAAGATGTCCCTTTTCAAGCCTTTCAAACAGAAGTCAATACTTAATAATTGAGTTAATATTAGCTAAAAATATCTAAAAACCAATACCATCAATCTGATTTTTTTTCCTTAACCATTCTAGTTGCTTGGTGCAGTGCAGCAAGGATGCACAGATTTACCTATTACTTAAACCAGTCAAACAGATCTGGAGTGAAGTCCTCATCATTGTAGTGACTTACTGTGACATCATAGTAAGCAAGTTCAAATCCTAGTTGCACTATTAAATTCATTTTTGGACAAATACTCATGGGAAAGATATGAAATCCTTCATCTCCCCAGCTATGGTTTAAATAATACCACTACTGTACTTCTACGAAGATGGCTTTGGCTTTGAATAACCCACAAAGTTTGATATGCCATTAAACAAAGAAACCTAACTGAAACCAAAATTAACACATCAAAATTATTTTATAATAATTTTGACCATTAAACACTGTTTCTGGGCGGTGTGGAATAACTTATTTTCTCTAACACAACTCCAAATTTTTGATGTTATATAAAAAATTAATACACATTTCCTGAATAGTGTAGATTAATTCATTTATTACAGCTGTATCTGGTCTTCTGTTTTAACCTCAAACCCCCTAGAATTTTGTGAGTTTTATTTTCTCGGATAGTTTCTCATTTTATCACGTAACATTAGTCAGTATGGTCAAATTTTAGTCAATTTTGCACAATTCCCAGTGGATTACCTTCCACATCCAATCATGCCTGCTCTTATACTCTTTCTATGCCAGTTTGTAAATTTCTTTGTATTCTTTCTTTGCCAGCTGCAAGTTTGCTGCATTCACTTTTATGTGGTTTTGTCTCTTTCTATGACACTTGCTCTTCACTTGGGTCTTATCTATTTTATGATTTGCTTCTTTGGTTTCCTTAGTTTAATGGCATATCAATATTTCTTGGTTATTTAATGCCAAAGCCATCCTTGTTGAAGAACTGCAGTGATGCTATTCAAACCATAGGTGAGGGGATAAAGGGGTTCATGCCTTTCCCAAGGGTATTAGTTTGAAAGTGAATATAATTGTGTGAGTGGAGTTCAAATTTGTTTACTTCAAGGCTGTCGTACAGAGCTTTAGCCTATATGCCATAAGGACTCCCTACTTATCTATTTTTACTTTTATATAGTTCTTATGGTGTTAATAATAATACCATTTCTTTCTTAAGGTTTCCTCTTCATAGCCATGTTCAAGTCATTTCATGCACAATGTCTTGGTTTGTCTGAGTGACAGCAAGTTTCCTCAGGTCTTCAGGACTTTTCTCAGTATTCTGGCTAATCTCAGCAATGCTGTAGTCTAGATGATCTCAATTATTATTATTATTATTATTATTTACTCTTTTGAGAGTTTTTCACTAAAGCATTAGCTGATGGTTTCTCACTGGAGTTTAAGTCAAAGTAACTTTCCTTAAATATCCAGGACTCTTCTTAGTATTTTAGTTGATCTTAATGCTGTTGTTTGAATGTACCAGACATTGGCATAATGGTTATAGTGTTCACCAATGGTTCGGGAGACCTGGGTTCAATCCCAGGTCGCGTCATACGAAAGACTTTAAAAATGGTATTTGATACCTCCTTGCTTAACACTCAGCAATATAAGTACATATAAAAAAAAGTGGAGCAATCCTCGGTGTAGTAACTATTGAAAATGGAGCTTTTGGTCGCTCTTGACTAAGGTCACCAACAACTTTGAATGGTCTCCTCTTGTCCTCTTATTTTCAAGTCCTCCAGTCCCTGTACCAATCGCTTGGTGACTTATTATTATTATCATCCCTATTATTATTATGAATAACAATTACCTCCACTACTGATAATATGAAAAAAAAACTCATTGTTTTACTGACTCTTTGTAAATTTGTTTGGTACCTGTACAACTATTCAAAACGATTTATTTGGGGTAATTTTCATTAAAAAAAACAATCACTCTTACAAGAGATGAGCTATTGCCATATATTAAACAAAGTGAAACCTCTTTTAAGGCATGTTCATTTGGTTTAATGGCATACAACCATTATTTAATGCCAAATATATTTTTAAACATATAAACAGTTATATTTCAAACAATTCAGTTTAATATAAGTATACAGTTAAAATGTCCAAAACAGTTCTATTTCTAACACTTCAGTTTAGCATAAGTAAACTGTTAAATTCTATTTAACCCATAAATAGGACCCTATCAGGTGCTACCACTCTGGGCCAGAGTGGACCAAGGAGCGATGACAATAACGGGGTACTCCATATTCCCCAAAACTCAAGCATTACTGGAGCCTCACCATCAGATTGTTTAGTGTCATATCCAGGACACTCACTGGGGGAGTTTTACCCCTCTGCAGAGATGCAGTCAGTGTATCCCGCAGCCCTAGCCAATTGGTCCATAATGTTATATATTGACCCTTGACCGAGCCATCAATCAGAGATGCATCTGTGTAAATATGCGGAAGAAGAAGCAGAAGCAAGTGGAAATTATGAAAGAATATAGGCAGATACCAGCGGATGTTGAGTCAGAGAGACAGAAAGGCCAGAGTGAGAACCAGCTTGCAGACTGAGAACGACCCCCAGTTGAGCAATCCCAGCCAAGATGTGGAAGAAGTGCTAAGTGGGTTCTTGAAGATAACACAGCATGCTATGGTCAAGAGAAGATGTTGGGTCAAAATAACAGTCTGTCCCTGTCTCCACCCATCTCTCACACACCACAGAAACATCAACCCTTTTCAGAATAAAGTGTGAGAGATATATTTTTATAAAGAAGTGTGTTCGTTCGTTCATTGAAGTTCATAAATTATGTTTATGTTTTCGCTTACATTTATTTTACGGTTATACAACAATAAGGCGTGTTCAGTAATAAACATTGTTATTAGATACAATGTATGTTTGATTGTTGCAGGACATAAAAAATTAAATACTGTCCCTGGGTGGTGTTAGCTTATTTTCACTAACAGGTCTCTAAATTTTTTATATTATGTAGGGATACTATGAATAATTATCTCCATTAGATAATTTGCATGTCTAGTAAGGACTCCATAGTGTGTCACATGACAGTTCCAGAAACACATTCTCAAATTCTTTTCACCTCAGACCTTTGACCAATTGAAACCTTGTCTCTGATTCTATCAAAAACCAATTAAGCCACATGGTTATCTTACGTACACACAACAAGTAAGCCTTATGCTATTTTTTATCTGTTTCACATACTGCTTGTTCATGAAACAGCACCTGTATCATTCTAGCTATTGGCTACATTGGTGTATTCTTTCTTTGTAATGCTACCTGTGTATATATTGTTGGTTGGTTGGTTGGGTTTTATGGCATATCAACTTTTGTAGGTTATTTAATGCCAAATCCATTTTTATGCGAATAGTCAGTTCTATTTCAAACAATTCAGTTTAGCATGAGTACACAGTTTAATTGTCAAAATCATTTCTATTTCAAGCTATTCAGTTTCGTCAAACAATTCTAATTCAGCTAATTCAGTTTAGTATAAGTACAGATTATGTTTACACACAGTTAAATGTCAAAACAGTTCTATATTAAACAATTCAGTTTAGTGTAAGTACAGTTACAATATCAAAAAAAGTTCCATTTCAAACAATTCAGTTTAGCATAAGCACACAGTTTAAATGTAAGTACAGTTTCAATGTCAAAAACATTTCTATTTCAATCTATTCAGTTTAATTAAACAGTTCTAATTCAAACAATTCAGTTTAGCATAAGTATGCAGTTCTATTTAACCGATAAATAGGGCCCTATCAGGTGCTACCATTCCGGGCCAGAGTGGACCTGGGAGCAATAGAAATGAAGGGGTGCTCTGCATTCCCCAAAGCCCCAGCATCACTGGAACTTCACCATCAGATTGTTTAGTGTCATTATCAGGACACTCATTTGGGGGGGGGGTCTTAACCCTCTGCAGAGGTGCAGTCGGTGTATTCTACAGCCCCAGCCAACTGGTCTATGTATATTGTGCATATGAAATATTAAATGTTCTTGGATGTATAATTGAGCTTATTTTGTGTTTCTTTCTGTTTTGTTTTGTGTTAGTATATCATGGATATACTAATAATGCTAATTGGTCTTTGGACTGTAGTGACTCAATTAAGTATCTTCTTTACAACCAAGCTTTGCAGTATCATATAAAAAATCAAAAACTGTTCCTAGATGGTATGAATAAACTTATTTTCTCTAAAAGATCTTCAAATTGTTGATCTTATACAGAAATGGATGCTGAGCCATTAAAAAGCACCAATAACGAATTTTGTATAACATAAAAAAATAAATCAGATTCAGGTCATAATTCAATTCTCATTTGACCATGACAAGTCACTAGTATGGGATTCCAACTGTGACAATACATTCTCTAGTAGCAATCTTGTTACGTCAGTATTGAACTCAGGATATTTTCTATTTTCAGAGAAAAGAGAACATATATATATATACCCCATCCCTTTTTCAAAAACTGATTTGACTCTCTGCCTTTATAATTATTAAAAATAGATTTGAGAATATAAGAAACTCCTAAAAAATTGAAATATTCATTTATAAAAAATTTCTTAATGAGACGACTGGTTTCTTGAACATGTAAACAGATTTATTGATCAATCGAGATAAAACTTTATTTTCCATTCAACTCCTTTAAATCAATTATTTTCATCGATTGAATTGTAAAAGAGTTTTGTGCTAAATTTGCTCAAATGAAAAATCAAAATATATGAATTGGTAAAAATGTTATTTATCAAAGGGGGAAAAATTTTATCAATCATATTTTGAAGTTTTAATTAGAAATGAATTTGATAAAACTAATTTTATAATATGCAGTTGATTCCTTCCTGTACTGAATGTTAAAAGATGAAAACTTTAAGAATTTTTCTTTCTTTCTTTTTTTATGCATTCAGAACTCAAAAAGAAAATTAATGTTTTTTTCTTTTGATCCAACTAAGGATAAGGGAATAATCACTAGTGTCAAGTAATAAAGAGACCTGTATTTTCAATAAAGAATTTGTTTATTTACATCATCATCATCATCATCAAGTCATACTCATAGCATGGATTTTCTTGACTCCCTCTCTCTCTCTCTCTCTCTCTCTCTCTCTCTCTCTCTCTCTCTTGCCATCCATCTTTATGATAAATCTCTCTCTTGGCAGGTACTCAAGATGGCATTATTGTTTGCATTCATTTTACACTTGGAAATTTATGAACATAAAAAATGGACTAGACAAATCAGGTTCAAATCCTAGCTGAGGTTGATTGCATTCACTTTACGCTAGGAAATTTATGTTCATAAAAAATGGACTAGACAAATCAGGTTCAAATCCTGACTGAGGTTGATTGCATTCAGTTTACACTTGGAAATTTATTATCATAAAAAATAGACTAGACAAATCAGGTTCAAATTCTGGCTGAGGTTTCACTTCAAGCTACTTACCTTGGGAAAGACTTGAATTCATCTCTTCTCCCCTCATCTGGCTTTGAATAAAAAATCAGGCAGACTTGGCTCTTTAACCTTCATATGGCAACCAAACTTTTTCCAAGAATTCAAATCAGTTATACACTGCTTTAAAAAAATTGGCATTGGGTTATATCCTGCTTTTGGCAAAAGGGTTGGATAAATATATACTTTACACTAAATACCTTTGGAAAGACATAAATTGATCTCTTCTCTCTTTATATATGGACAAAATAGTTGGGAAGACAGGGCTTTTTAGCCTTAGTTGCCAACCAGTGTAGGAAAAGGATGAAATATAAATTCAAAACCAGGTGGCTGTGGGGCTAGCAATTGTTCACTGAAAAAATATATTTACCATTGAAACTAAAGCACCATCACAAATATGATGAGGCTGATGCTATCTGTTCCATAGGGAGGATGCATTAGTCATTTATCAAGCTTAGAATAGTTTGGTACAAGATCAGAAGTAAGGAGCATCTAATAACAATTAGTTTCCTAACCGGATGTTTGAAGTTCAAGTCTTTGTGTGTAAATTCTGCAATATACAGTTTGTTTTATAATAGATGCAACCATATGGTTGATAGGTTGTTTCACATGTGGAAATTTCATAATAGACTTCTTTTAAAATAAATTGTTATTATTATTATTATTATTATTATTATTATTATTATGTATTTTTTGATAAATGCAACCATAAGGTATGTAATGCAGTTTGTTTTTATAATAGATGCAACCATATGGTTGATGGGTTGTTTCTCGTATGGAAATTTTATAATAGACTTCTTTTAAAATAAATTGTTAATGTTATTATTAGTATTATTATTATTATTATTATTATTATTATTATGTATTTTTTGATAAATGCAGCCATAAGGTATGTAATGCAGTTTGTTTTTATAATAAATGCAACCATATGGTTGATGGGTTGTTTCTCATGTGGAAATTTTATAATAGCCTTTTTTAAAGATAAATTAAAATTGTTATATTATTATTATGTATTTTTTAATAAATGCAACCATAAGGTATGTAATTTAGTATGTTTTATAATAGATGCAACCATAAAGGTCATTGGTTTTACAACATGTCAAAAATTTTATCTCTATTTTCATCAGCTTTATCTGGTGCTAATCTTAGTAGATATCAATAATTGAAAGAAAGTTTCATTTTTTTATATAAATTTGTTGGAATACAAAATCTTTAAGCCACTGTTAACATAGTCTGATTTTGCTTAAGGCCTGAATATCACTTATATCACTTTTCATCGACTTAAAATTCCTTATTTATTGATTTTATTCATTTTGCAAAAATTCTTTTCATATCAGTTTGCAGCAAATATCTATAACATGGAAACTGGGTATTTCAAAAAGGATGCAACTATCTTTTTGTCAATTTTATTTAAAGCATTTTAACTTCTTTGTAGCCCTGATAGTTGTAGACAGCCAAATCTGCAAAGATGGCTTTCTAAGAGATTTTCTTGAAGAATGAGTTAAACACATGGATACACCATTTCAAAGACAGAGATGCCTTGCATTATCTGTTTTATGTGCTGTTGTCAAGACATATACAAGGAAAACACATCTCAGTTAGAGCCAAAAGTAATCAACTATCTCAATGAGTGAAAATCCTCAAAGACAAAATTGGTCTAAAATTATTTTATGATAAACAGCTCATATACAGGGTGTCTAAAAAAAGATTCAAACTATCAATTAATCTGTTTTAACTTCTTTGTAACCCTGAGAATATTAGTTGTAAACTGCCCAATCTGCAAAGATGGCTTTCTAAGAAATTTTCTGAGAAGTTAAAAACTCAGGCAAATCTTTGAGAACTTTAGTTGTTAACAAAGATGGCTGCTCTGGGTTCTTTTGATTCTCTTCCCTCCCATTATCAGGAAATTTTCCAACCAAACACAATACGTTAGAAAGTGAAATTTCAGAGAAATTTCAGAGAAATTTCAAATCAAATTTGTCTTTTGCTTGTTTTTAAGATTCATATGAAAAATGAGTTCATCTTTTGAAAAGGATATTGTTGATGTAACATAAAGGAGTTGAGGTGCCCATGGTGTAATGATTATCGTCATAGGAAATAGACACGACGACACGAGTTCAAATCCTGGATGAGATTGATTGCATTTCACATAGCACTAATACCCTTGGGAAAGGTATGAATCCAATTATTCTCCCTCCAGCTATGGGTAAATAGTAGGGCAGACTGAGGTCTTCAGCCTTGGTGAGGCAACTAGTCTAGGAGAAGGAATACTCTGAATTCAGACCTGTTAAACTCCGCTTAAAAATTGACCTTGTGTCATATCCTGCCCGAGCGGAGGGGTTGGTAAATATGATAAAGGAGTGGATGCTTCAATGATGCTGACACATAACACATGATATTGCATCTTGAAATTTATTTGATGCCAAATCCTCTTTATACATATCATCATCATCATCATGTCGCACCGCCTGCGCGGATATCCCTGACCGTCTCTCGCCATTTCTCCCTATCATTCATCGCCTCCGGCAGGTCTTCAGAGTTACATCCCGTGTCCTCACATAGCTGCTGTATGTAAGTTCGTGCTGGTCGTCCCACTCTTGCACATCCATATGTGGGAGTCCACAGGAGTACATCGCTTATGAGCTCATCCTTGCTTCTCCAGCAGTGTCCTGCGTGTCTGGTTCATCGAACTTGTATAGTTTTTGTGATGGGGGGCAAGTGGCCGTATTGTTGGAGTCTTGTGGGGTGTTGTCGCCAGGACTTGTTTAATACTGCTCTCAACATTCTTGTGTAATTTCCGTCCAGCCTCCTCTCCAGCCGCTTCGTAAGCGTCCATGTGGTGCATCCATATAGCAGTATCGACACAACCGCTGCCTGGAAGAAACTGCGTTTCATTTTATCAGTTAGGTCTGACTTCCATATGATCGAGAGCCTATCGATAGCTGTCCATGCCTTCGTCAGTCATGTGTCGATGTCTTTCTCGGTTGATGAGACGCTGCTTCCTAGGTAGGTGAATTTGTCGACTAGTTTCAGAGAGGCTCCGTCTAGTGTGGCAATGTTGCCCGTTTGGTTGTAACACATATATTCGGTTTTGTTTGCATTGACATGGAGGCCAATGCCAGCTGCGGCTCGTTCCAGACTATGCAGTAGTGTCTCTGTTTGATTAGGCGTATTCGCTAGTAACGCCAAGTCATCAGCGTAGTCGGCGTCCGTGATTGTTTTTGCGGGGTACCTTTTGCTTCTTCTCTTAGTCAGCTCGAAGCCATTTTCTCTGATTTTGTCGATCGAAGTCCTAAGCACATAGTCTAGACAGATGATAAAGAGGTACGGGGCTAGTGTGTCTCCTTGTAGTACTCCTGCAACAATGTCGAAGTATTCCGTGTCTCCATCTGGTGAACGTACTTTCACTTTGGTGTTTCTGTAGAGAATCATTATCGCTGCTACGGTTTCTTTTGGTAGGCCGTATGCTAGTAGGATTTGCTCCATCTTCCCTCTGTGTATGGAATCGAATGCCTTGGTAAAGTCGACAAATAGTAATGTCGCCTGTAAGTTTTTTGCCCGAACGCCTTCCAGGATTCTACGGATGGTCAGTATTTGTGAGGTTGTGGATCTATTTCTCCGGAAGCCATTTTGGTTTTTCCTAAGGATGTTTTCTATTTTGGGTTCTATGCGGTTTCGTAGTAGGGCATTGTAGATTTTGGCTGCTATGGATGTAAGTGTTATCCCTCGGTAGTTCTTGGCTAGTCCAAGGTCGCCTTTTTTAGGGAATGGAAGGATGCATCCCTTCGTCCATCATTCTATCCTATTTTGACTATAGACTGCGTTGCATTGCCGGAGCAGTATATCGTCGAATTGTCTCGTCTTCCACACTTCTGGGGGGATCTCGTCTAGCCCCGCCGCTTTCCTATTTTTAATTCTTCTGAGAACCGAGTCGAGTTCTTCTTTGGTGAAAGGACCTAGTTTTACGTCTAATTGCTTACTAATAATTCTGGTGATCGGTTCATCCGTTATTTCCGGTGGGTTTCCTAGTAGATTTTTGAAATGCTGTTCCCACAGTTTTACTCTTTCTTGTTGGCTTGCAGCTTTCAATTTTGCTTTGGCTGTGCTCTTCCTTCCACTTACTTCGTTTATTGTTTGCCAGGCTATCCTGGATTGCCTATCTTCCACCGAGTCTCTAATCTTATCTATCTGATTTTGTACGTATTCTGCCTGTTCTTTTAGGTATATTCCTGTTAATTGATGTTGTGCCTTTTCTAGTTTTCGTGCATTTGTGTTTGTTGGGTTCTTTTGATAGCTTTTGGAGGCAGTCTTCACAAGTGCACGTTTTTCTCTAGCCGCTAGCGTTTCCCAAGGGACTCTATATTTAGTTCTAGGTTTTGTTGGAATACACTTTTCTGCCGCCTCAAGGTGTGCTTCTACAAAATTTTCATATTCGTCATTTGGGGTGCCTATTTCTGCCTTCTCTTGTAGTGCTTCGAATCTGTTTCTTAATTCTAATGCATACTTATCTCTAATATCTCTGTTGTTGAGTAGGGCCCAGTCATAGTGCTTGGTCGTCGCTTTACGTGTGGCGTTTTTTCTTAGGCTTAGTCGTACTTTGGCCGTAACTATTCGATGATCGGAGGACACACCCTCGAAAGAGGAGTATGCCTCGCAATTCATCGCACTGTTTTTCCATTTCCTGTTTATAAGGACGTAGTCTATCTGTGCTTTACTCTTATTCGCGTATGTGTAGGTCCATAATTTCCCCTCCCTTTTTTGAAAGTTTGTATTGAGGCATGTTAATCTATTTTCTATCATGAAATCTATTAAATGCTGTCCATTCCTGTTAGACGCGCAGTGTAGGCTGTATTTGTTGTGTCTGTTTTTCCCGATTTGTGCATTCATATCTCCGCCAATGACTAGCAGGTTGTGTTTCGGAATGCTACGTACTAGGGAGGATAGATCTTCGTAGAAGGTGGCTATTTCGTTTTCTTCGCTAACATTGGTAGGGCTGTAGCAGGAGATAATTGTTGCTTTGGGGTTGCCATTAAACGTTGCGGCCATCATCCTAGGTTGTATTCGATTTGGTTCAGTTGGGTTTTTTAGCATATCAACCATTATAAGTTATTTGATGTCAAATCCATTTTTCTACATGTAAAGAGTAATATTTCAAACAATTTAGTTTAGCATAAGTACAGTTTTTTGTTTACATGCAGTTAAATGTGAAAACAGTTCTATTTCAAATAATTCAGTTTAGCACAGTTATACAGTTTAGTTCTGTTTGACCCATAGATAGGACCCTATCAGGTGCTACCACTCTGAGCCAGAGTTGACCTGGGAGCAAAGGTAATTAAGGGGTACTCTGCATTCACAGAGCCTCACTATCAGATTGTTTAGTGTCATATCCAGGACACTCGTTAGGGGAGTCTTACCTCTCTGTAGAAATGCAATTTGTGTTTTCTACCGCCCCAGCTTACTAGGCCACCAAATGTATGTTTACCCAACCCTTCTGTGCAAGCAGGATGTGACACAAGGTCAATTTTTAAGTAGAGTTTTACAGGTTTGAATTCAGAGTTTTCCTTCTCCTAGCCCAGTTGCAAACCAGCTGTACTTTGCTTAAAAAATGACTTTGTCTTGCATCCTGTTCATTGTTGAGGGTTTGGGTGAATACATACAAGTGCATGTGCTATAAAAACCAAAGATTATCTTTCTTATTCGTATTTAGTATTGGAATTACTTAGTGGTCTTTCCTTGAATTTTTTCTTTTTTTTTTCATGCTTAATTTTTTTCCCACATTTGTTTTGAAGCCAAGCACTTATCTCAGTGCCCATTCACTACAGACAAGATATGATTACTTCCCATTAGGGTCTATGTGCTTGTATATTTCTTTATATTCACTACCATTCACAGAGCTAAGTTAGCTACCTCAACTGAAGCCAATAAATTTTTTCCTCTAGCCCCCCGCTTTGTACTTTGCAGTAAAGTCATTTGTGTGATGCAGTGTTTTCAAGACAGTTGGAACGTGGGAGTAAAAAAAAAAGGAGAACAATGTACCTGAGGTGAGAGGAACTTGCCTAAGGTACTGGACATTCTATAGATTGTAATTTGTTAATCATTGTCTGTTCTGCTGTCAAGAACCCATTAAAGGTACATGTCATGAGAGTTATTTTCTTTTACTTCCTTAATGTTCATGTACATTATTGGAAGCACTTGCATCTACTTGCCAACAGCACTAATTGTTCATCATAAGTTGTGTCTGAATTATCTGGAGACTCTGTGGAATGTAGAGCACTCTTTCATTGCTATTACTCTCAGGCCACTCCGACTTGGAGTGCTAGTACCTGTTAGGGTCCCATTTATGGGTTAAATAAATCTGTTTGAAAATTATCAGTATTGGATACATAAAACCATAGAACTGTGCAAACAAATGATTATTATTAAATAGAAACAATTACTTGTAACCATATAATTGTATAAATTATTACTATTACATAGGAATACTTGAAACCATACAACTGTGCGAACAAATGATTATTATTAAATAGAAACAATTACTTGTAACCATATAATTGTATAAATTATTAGTATTACATAGGAATACTTGAAACCATACAACTGTGCAAACAAACGATTATTATTAAATAGAAATAGTTACTTGAAACCATATAATTATACATAGATTATTACTCTAATATAGGAATACTTGAAATAGTTGGGGAGACTTGGCTCTTTAACTTTGGTATGTTAACTAGTCTAGGAAAAAGAAAACTCTGAATTCAAACCAATTAAACTCTGCTTTAAAAAACTAACCTTGTATCACATCTTTCTGTGTGGTCAACAAAGCTGTCATTTGATAAAAACAGAGTTCAAGCATGGATTTGAAACCCAAACATCATTATCACTAACACAGAAGAAAAGAAAAAAAAAGACTTATCATAATCTTGTACTTTTTCAACTAATGATAATAATAATAATAATAATAATACGGATCTTTGCCAAAGAGTATTCAGACAAATTTCAAGTGTGTTTGTTTTCTGACTGAAATTCCAAACTTGATATATTACTGTCTTGGAGTATTTCTGTATACACTAACCAGACCCGACCAGTCAGCTGGGGCTGTAGAATACACCGATTGCATCTCTGCAGAGGTGTAAGACATCCCCGCCCATTACTGTTGTGTGAGTCTGCAATGCCTTCACTCAACAATTATGTCTCGTGTCATCACCAAAAACAAGTCAGTCTGACCGCCACAAAAAAAAAAAAAAAAAACCAAAAAAAGTGCCTCTCTTCCTTTTTTGATGCTTATATGCACTTTTTACCCAGAACAAAAATTTGCTTATACCCTTCGGTCTCTCGAGATTTTTCATGACCGCTATCTATATTTTTGCCAACAGCAGCCATGTTTCTTTTTGAGTAGACTTTTCACATGGAGTATATCTGTAACCATCTTTTTTGCAATCCATCTGTTACAGGTGGTGGTAAGGTAAGTTTTCGGCTTTTATGGACTCATATTACCACAATAACAAGTATCCTAGATATGACATTAAATCATCTGATGCCAAGGCTCCAGCCTTTAAGATTTGAGAAATAGAGAGTACCCCTTCATTGCCATTACTCTGACCTGGAGTGGTCAAATAGAACAAATTGTGTGCAAACTGTGATGGGAAATTGTGACTGTTATATAGAGATACTTGAAACCATTTAACTGTGTGCACAAAAGAGCTCAGGCTCTTTAAAGAATGTTATCAACAAAATGTGTTTACAAATCCTATATATATATTCAATATATATATATGTATAAAGAGGATTTGGCATTAAATAACCTACAATGGTTGATATGCCATTAAACCAAACCAAACCAAATCCTCTATATCTAATATATATGTATCAAGAGGATTTGGCATTAAATTACCTACAATGGTTGAAATGCCATTAAGCCAAACCAAACCAAATCCTTTATATTTAATATATATGTATAAAGAGGATTTGACATTAAATAACCCACAAAGGTTGATATGCCATTAAACCTAACCTAACCAAACCAAACTAACCAGACGTTAGAACATGGATAACAATATTTTTTATTGTTACTGTTTACCTAGTAACTTATCACATACAATAATTAAGCATGAAAGCTGAAAAGAATTTTTTTAACATCCATATAAACTCAAGTATATTCATATCTTTTATGATGAATGTTCAATGAAGAGTAGGAAACATCTGTGACTAAATAAGATGCTTTAGTGGTCAGTGGTATTGTATGTGTGTATTGAACATTACAAGAATGGCTTGAGACAACCACTTTTATTTATTATGATCTGTCCACGCTTTGTTTATAAACTCAAACAGATTGCACAGGAAATATGATCTGATTGGATATGTTTTGATATAATGTTTGTATTTGGAAGAAGACCAGGGGAATTCTAATCATTGCAAAGGATAAGGATTACACTATGTGAAACAGGAGACAAATCAGATGGGAAATTTGTTTTTAAAAAGAGGAGATAAATAGGCAAGACTGGATAGTGGATGAAAAAGGAAGAAGAAGAAAAGAAATAAAGAAAGGAATGTAAATGGGAGTTGAAAAGGATGAGAAAGAAAGAAAGGAACATAGGAACAAAGAAACAAAAAGAGAAAGAAATGCAAGGGAAAGTTGAAGAGGATGAAAAAAAGAAAGAGGAGAAAAAAATGACGAAAGGAATGCAAGCGGAAGTTGAAGAGAAGGAAAAAAAGAGGAAGAAGATAAGAAATAATGAAAGAAATGCAAGTTGGAGTTGAAGAGGATGAAAAAAGAGGGGAAGAAAGAAAGAAAAAAAAGAAAGAAATGATGAGGGAGGTGAAGAGGTTGAAGAAGGAGAAAGAAAGAAAAAAAGCAGGTGGGAAATTAAGGGAATGAAAAATAAAGAAGAAGAAGAAGAAGAAGAAGAAGAAAGGAAAACAACTGAGAGATTAAGAGGATGAAAAACAAAAAGAGAAGAAGGAAAACAAGAAAAATAAGTGGGAGATAAAGATTAAAAAAAACAAGGAAGAAGAAGAAGAAGAAGAAGAAGAAGAAGAAGAAGAAGAAGAAGAAGAAGAAGAAGAAGAAGAAGAAGAAAGAAAGAAAGAAATGCAAATGGAAGGTGAAGAAGAAAAAGGATTTAAAGAAAAAGAAATAAATGAATACATATATATATATATATATATATATATATATATATATCACCCATAAATGAGTACACACCTAGTAATTTTTGGTTTGGTTTCTTTGTTTAATAGCATATCCATCTTAATGTCAAAACCATTCTTATAGAAGAACAGTAGTATTACTATTTAATCCATCGCTGGAAATTCAATACTCTTTCTTAGTGTATTTGTCCAAAATAGAACAAAATAGTCGGACTGGAATTCACACTCACTTTGAGGCTGCAGTCCAGCACTTTAAACATTATTCTATGGGGAATTCTATCCCCACCCTTTAGCAATTTTGAATAAAAATTGATTTTCTTAACCAAAGATACCAAGATTTTATTATTTTATAATGGAATACAATCAAAATGGATATTATTAGGTATTGTTTATTACCAAACTCTACTGCATAGAAACTCTTTAACCAAAAAACAAATATTGATATTGTAATATTACGGATGGGCGCCATCATTAAGTTGCAGCACTCTCAGGGTTGGAGAACGTGCGAGCACATCAGCTGTCATTGGTTGTTGGGTACATGGGTCTGACGATCAAAGGTGTCATGAACCTCGCTCGTGCAGGCAGAGTGACCTGTAGAGTTCAAGCGTGATTTTAATATAATCACGCATGAACTTTCCCATGCTGCTACTACTGTTTTCACTGGTGATCATCGAGCCTTCGGGTTGATCCATCAAATCGCTATATAAGGAAATCAAGTAACGAGATTTTGGCAGTTCAAGGCAGATTTCCAAACAGGATCAACAGAGGTCCATGATGCCCTGACCCATGTCATACCCAGCCTGTCAGCAATTCGACTGATATGAAAGTATCAACAAGCCAACGATAATGCCGCCGCTGTCATTGCCAAGAAGAGGAAGGAGGAAGAACGCTATTGAACAAACTTTTTTTAATTACAGTCCACTGTAGTCCCCAAGAATAAAAGCAACTACTATTTTCTTCCTTAAAATTCAAGTTTTGAGTGTTTCTTTTCTACGAACTCCTTTCTTTCAGACACAACGTATTTTGGTCCTATGCTACAATATTTATAAAGAATCTTTCTATTTCTGAACTGCTATATATTTGTATTTTTGTTTACAAAATTTTGATTGTATAATATTCTTCTAGAAATAGTAAAATCTTGCTTTTGAAGAAAATCAAATTTTTATAAAAAAGCAAATTATTTTGGTATAGTTTGGTTTCTTTGTTTAATGGCATATCAATGTTTGTGGGTTATTTAATGAAAAAGCCATTCTTATCGAAGAACACTAATGATATTGTTTAACCCAAGCCTGCAGGGGAATAAGGGTGTAATAAAATGACTGGAGTTCAAACTCATTCACTATGATGTTCCTGTCCAGCACTTTTGTCTCTACTCCACGAGAATTCCTTGTAATCTATTTTGTAGACAATTCTGTATAAACAAACTTTATAAGAATTTGATTAATAGTCTTTGATTGATTTTAATGGTATATCATCCTGTCTAGGGTTATTTTATACCAAGAATTTAGGGAATCACATTCGTATTAATATTTTTTTGTGTAGTTGCTTTTTTTTTAAGGTGTATTTTTTTACACAGTTCTATTGAAACACTGTTAATTTCTAA
>OY757909.1:27543778-27583778 GCA_963585895.1 Sepioteuthis lessoniana
TTTTATTGCTATTATTTAATCTATGAACTATGTCATGTTGTTATGACACAAATGATAGTGTCCAAAGACTTTATTATAAGCAAAGTGGGATCAACAATAAGACTGCAGTTAATATATTAACCTGAAGAAGACTGGAGAATCAACCAGCTAAAACATTATAAAAAGAATAGCAATAAAGTTAAAGATAGTCTGCAAATATTGTTATTTTCAAGTTTTGATGGCAAAAAATTTATTATTCTTGTTATTACTTCCCTTTTATACTCAATATTTCCTCTATGTTTCAGCTTAAAAAAAAAGGAAAATTTTGATTAATCCTTTTAAAATGTCTGATAGCCCTAAGCTTTTTAAATATTGGGAAAAAAACAAAACTTTTTTCTTTGTATTTTTATGCCTATGTTTTATTTATTCATACAAAATTTCTTTTGTTGGTGTTGTTGGGGGTTTTTTTTTTTGGGGGGGGTATTATTATTATTATTATTATTATTATTATTATTATTACCATCATCATCATCATCATCATCATCCTCCCTCCCCACCAGTATTATGAATATAACAACTTGATTTATATAAGGAAGTCTATCAATTTCATACAAAAAAATAATGCAAATCTTTGGACTGTGTTACTTCAGTGAAAATTTGAAGAAAACAAAAAAGAAAACTTATCTTTATTGATTGATCTGTGGTTTGAATCAATTAAATGAATCTATTATGATTATTCTCCAATTTTTAGAAGTATTTCTAAATGTTTGACTTGTACATTAGTAGCTGTCACAGCTCTCGTTATCTGTCTACTGTTCTTTCTTATCATTTGTTTATTGCAGGTGTTTTGATATTCCTACTATTGGCATCCAACCAGTTCAGCATTCATGTCTAAGAACATTTTCTGTCTTCAGATAAATCCTTTATTGTTGGTTCTAAGTAAATTTCTATGCAATTTATCAACAATTACAATTCATCTAAAATCATTTGTCTACAAATACAATTTATATACAACAATTTGCCTACAATCACAATTTGCCAGCAAAATAATTTTTAGGCTAAACATCTTTAATATTTTAAACCAAATAACATAGTTTATATGAAAAACATCAATTTTTATATATTATCCCTTTTAAAATGCCTTCTCAGCAGAGCTTAGAGTTTACTGAGTGTATTCCCTGGAGAAGGTTAAGACTATCCCTTCACACACAAAAAAAAGGGTGTCCTGGGAATGACAGTAACCTACATCTGATGGTGAGGTTCCTATTCTAGAGCTCTGGGAAGTGTGGAGTACACCATCATTCCCTGGTCCCCTCTGATTCAGAGTGGAAATAACTGTTAGAGTTCCATCTATTGATCAAATAGATGTTTCCAAATTATTCTCATTTGATAGGAATACTTGAAACCATACAATTGCACACCAAAAAACTTAAGAAACTACACAAAAAATCTCAATATAAATATACAATGAATATAATTCCTTAAACTTTTGGCATAACATAACCCAAGACAGATTGACATGCTATTAAAATCAATCAATCAGTCATGCCCCTATTATATTTATCAATTTAATTTTATATATCCTTGTATGTATTTTCCTAACCCATCTGCCACATTGCTCAATCGACTGGGGCTGTAGAATACACTAACTGCACCTCTGCTGTGGGGTAAGACCCCCACCCCTACAACGAGTGTCCTGCATATGACACTAAACAATCTGATGGTGAGGTTTCAGTAATGCTGGAGATTTGGGGAATGTAAAATACCCCTTTATTTCCATTGCTCCCAGGTCCACTCTGGCCTGGGGTGATAGCACCTGGTAAGATCCTATCTATGGGTCAAATAGAACTAAACTGTGTAATTATGCTAAACTGAATTGCTTGAAATAGAACTGTTTTGACATTTAAACTGTGTACTTATGCTAAACTGAATTGTTTGAAATGGAACTGTTTTCGACATTGAAACTGTACCTTTGCTAAACTGAATTGTTTAATATAGAACTATTTTGACATTAAACTGTGTGTAAATAAAAACTGTACTTATACTAAAGTGAATAGCTTGAAATAGAAATGTTTTTGACAATTAAACTGTATACTCATTCTTAACTGAATTGTTTAAAATAGAACTGATTATTTGTATAAAAATAGATCTGTCATTAAATAACCAACAAAGGTTGATATGCCATAAATCCCAAACTAAACTAAACAATCTGCCACTATCAAGATGTGACACAAGGTCAAATCTTTGACAGATTATAACTGGTTTTAATTCAGTGTTTTCTTTCTCTTTAACTGGTTGTTATACCAAGGCTTAAGAACCCAGTCTGCCTTACTATTTACGCACAGCTGAGGAAGAAGAGAATGATTCATGCTGTTCCCAAGGGCATTAGCACAAAGTAAAATTCAAACTGTCTCATCTAGTATTTGAACTCAGGTCACTAATACCATTTTTTATAACAATAACAGTTACATCAAGAGGAGCTCACAATATTCCCATAAATAAATTATATATGTTGATAAATTGTTAAAGACATCTTTATTGATATTTTCTTCTGCTACAATCACCTAATGTGGATTTTACAGACAAGTCTATAAGAAAATCATTGGTGTAGTGTTGTAATTTCAAAATCTGATGAAAAGTTATTTGTGTATTTTCCACAATTTCATACAAGACAAAATTGTGAAAAAAAAACAGCTTTTTCTATTTATTTCTTATTAGCTGTTGTCACTTACTAAACTTAACTTAGTTTGACACCCAGTGAGAAACAAACTCACTAATGATGGCCTCTGGCCTAGTTCTAATTATTGTCCCACCCAAGGTATACTATTTCTGACTGACTGTTACTTTTAATTGCTTTACATATTTCAATTTTAAAATTTCCAAGTTACAGAAAAAGCATTTGTGTATGTGGATAAATACTCATTGTGGCAAATCTGTCCTGTAATATTTTATCTTCATCAAGGAATAGCTCTGTAATAAATCAAGCATAACTTATAAACCATCAAACGCGCTTTGTAATAAATCACCTATAACTTATAAACCATTAAACTAGCTCTAATAAATCAGCCGTAACTTATAAACCATTAAACCAGCCCTATAATGAATCAAGCATAACTTATAAACAATTAAACCAGCCCTGTAATAAACCAGCCATAGCTTATAAACGATTAAACCAGCCCTAACTGATAAACCATTAAATCAGCCCTGTAATAAATCAGCTATTACTTATAAACCATTAAGCCAGCCCTGTAATAAATCAGCCATAACTTATAAACCATTAAACCAGCCCTGTAATAAATCAGCCATAACTTATAAACCATTAAACCAGCCCTAACTTATGAACCATTAAATCAGTCCTGTAATAAATCAGCCATTACTTATGAACCATTAAACCAGCCCTGTAATAAATCAGCCATAACTTATAAACCAATAAGTAAACCATGAACTTTTTACATAAAAAAAGCTACACCCATGACTTTTCTTGTTCTGTTCTGTTTATACCAATGATTACAGTTTGTTGACTCACTGTAGGCCATTGTACTCTTGTCTGCTATTAATTAGGAAAAAAATCTCAATAATCCTGGTGACTGCTCAACTTTATTGATAAGAGTTCAATGGGGAAAAAATTATTTGATTGGAAAATATTGTTTTATATCAACTCTGAATCTTTTATGTATGCTACTGAGTGTGATTAAAACATACCAGTCATCTTAATTGCTAACCTTTTGTAGGTTTGAATGTTATCTTTATTAATAGGGAAAAATTCTAGTTGAATCTCCTCTTACCAAGGACTGATATTAGCATTAGTATATCCATGATATACTAACACTGAACACAACAAAAGGAAATACAAGATTAACTCATTGACACGTATAAGAATATTTAACCTTTTATATACTTGCCCAGTCAGCTGGGGCTGTAGAATACATGGACTGTACCTCTGCAGAGGGGTAAAAACCCCTCCCACCCAACGAGTGTCCTGCATAGGACTCTAAACAATCTGATGGTGAGGTTCTAGTAATGCTGGAGTTTTGAGGAATGCGGAGCACCCCTTCATTGTCATTGTTCCCAGAGTGGTAGCACCTGATAGGGCTCTATCTATGGGTCAAATAGAACTACACTGCGTACTTATGCTAAACTGAATTGTTTGAAATGGAACTGTTTTTGACATTTAAACTGTACCTATGCTAAACTGAATTGTTTAAAATGGAACTGTTTTGATATTTAACTGTGTGTAAACAAAATCTATGTTTGTACTAAACTGAATTGGCTGAATTAGAACTGTTTGAATAAATTGAATAGCTTGAAATAGAAATGTTTTTGACAATTAAAATGTATACTCATTCTTAACTGAATTGTTTAAGATAGAACTGATTATATATATATTAAAATGGATTTGGCATTAAATAATCTGCAAAGGTTGATATGCCATAAAACCCAAACAATCAAACGAAACCTTTTTATATACAGGTAGTGTGAAAAGAAAAATACATAAACGCGTTCCATAGTCGAATAATACTCATATTGTTCCATGAACAACCATTATGTTGAAGGGGTACAAAATGAAAAAAATTTTACTATTTATTAGCTATTACAAAAGTTACTGTTTTACTATATGTTCTGCTAATGTCTATTAAATGAGATGGAACATTTTAAAAATAATTCCTGAATCCTGCCTTTCTTTTAACCTTTCATCACCATCATCATGGATTCCCTTGACTCTCTCTTGCTATCTATGCTTATCAGCCATCGCTCTAGATCAGTCCTCTAGACAGTACCCAGTGTCTGCACAGAGCTGATAAATGTAACTTTTTGCTAGTCAACCAACACTGATGAGTCCATGTATAGGAATCCAAAGGAGAACATTGCTTATGTAATCATCCTTACTTCAACAATGCTGAGCATGTCTTGCGAGATGGGAGATAAGTGGCCATACAGATATTTTTTTGTTGAGTGCTGCTTTCAAGATTTGTTTAAAACAGCATGCAACATCCTTGTGTAATTCTCATCTAGATTTAAGAGACTAAATGATAAAGGTTCATATTCAAGAAAATAATTATCATTGAATTTGTTATGCAGTTGGGAAGACAGGCATCTGTTGTTTGTTGTCCCATGTTCCCAATTAGGACCCTGATGCTATGATCACCTTGTGGTGCACTGTTGATTTGACATGATGGAAAGAACACAAACATATTTTATGAATTATCACCTCCCTTGGTTTTAAAGGTGTGAGTTTTCAGGTTTGAAAGGAAGAGAAATCTTTGTCAATAGAAACTGACTTGAATCCATACTCCACCTTTCCCAAATGGTTTGCTCATCAGTTGTCAAGGCTTGGTTTTGTTGCTATGTCTTCTTTCTAACTGTCTCCACTAATCACACTCAGCCTCCAGGCTCTGGACAATACCAACTTCACAACTCCGTGGATGTCTTTCAGTGACATTTACACTTCTTTCTTCTGCACAGAGGGACACTGAGGTCATCTCTAGGTTGCTCATCACACAACTGTCTTCTATGGTGGATGATGTAACTGCCATCCTGTTACATCATAGGTATTTATTATGTCTGCATTCATTTGTAATAAATAAATCCATGTTTCACAATTGGTTTTATTTATCTCAAATAAAATACTTATATTTATAATTGAGCACGAGGCCCCAAAATTTGTGGGAGATTGGAAAGGGGAATGGCTTCAGAGCAACTGAGGATTTTCAAGAATAATCTTTGTTGACTACAATCATTGACCCATTCAGACTATAATATTACAAGCACACAATCCTTCCAAGCCTCAATCACCAAAATACGGCAATTACTCTATGAAAAATATCTACTTAAAAGCTGAAATGAGATGACAATGCAGACTGAAAGAATGAATGGATAAACATTCAAGGTTCACAAAAATGAAATATTTACAAATTTATCAAATCACAGGACTGGGAGTCCTTAAAAAAAAAAAGAAAAAATTGCTGAAATGAAACAAAACGCTAAGAGGATTTGGTTACCTGGCTCTGTATATTCAGTTACATGATAATTTTCTTCTCTCAATCACCAAACCGTCACTGCAAATAATAATCAATGAGTAATTGACAGTTGTGTAATCTTAATTTAATACTAGCCTACTGACCTGGTTGATATTAAATAAAAAAAACAAATTTCTTTTTTATTCAAATGAAGATGTGTTGCTTATTATTTCCATGAATTGCAAATGAATTAAATAATCTTCTTTAATCTCTTCAGTATATAAAAAAGATCAAGGAATACTATAAGTTATAGTTGCCCAGTTGGCTGGGGCTGTCGAAATACACTCACTGCTTCTCTACAGAGGGGTAAGACCCCACCTCAAATAGTGTCCTGGATATGATACTAAACAATCTGATGGTGAGGGTTTCAGTAATGCTGGAGCTTTGGAGAATGTGAAGTACCCCTTCATTGCCATCGCTCCTAGATCCACTCTAGCTTGGAGTGGTAGCACCTGATAGGGCCCTATTTATGGGTTAAATAGAACTAATCTGTGTACTTATACTAAACTGAATTGCTTGAAATGAACTGTTTTGACATTGAAACTGTACTTATGCTAAACTCAATTTTTTGAATTAGAACTATTTGACTAAACTGAATAGCTTAAAATAGAAATGTTTTTGACAATTAAACTGTGTACTCATGCTAAACTGAATTGTTTGAAATAGAACTTATTATTTGAATAAAAATGAATTTTGCATTAAATAACCTACAAAGGTTGATATACCATAAAACCCAAACAACCAGCCAACTATAGGTTATATATTCAATATCCATTTACTAAACCCATGATATGTTTGCTTTCAGACAAATACCCTTGGGAAAGATATGAACCCCCTTATAATCCCAGCTATGAGTTAAACAGTACCACTATTGTTCTTCTAGAAGGATGGATTTGGCATTAAATAACCCAAGAAGGTTGATATGCCATTAAACAACCAAACCAAACCTATTATATTCCTGCAAATTCCAGCTCCTATGATCCTTCTACTAGCATTTTATATTCTCTTTCTTTCTCCCCAGAGTCCCCATCATTTCCTTCTCTCTTTTCACTTCTCTCATTCTCTTTCTCAAGTTTGTTTCTGTCTGCTTACTAACACTTTCCTTATTGCATCCCTTGAGACAAATGAGCTAAAATGGGATCTTGAGGTTGCAATAAACAGTACACAAGTAAAGTTGGTGACCTTAGTCGAGGGTGACCCGAAGGCTCCCTTATCAATAGCTACTACACTGAGGTGTAGGGGGAGGCACTACTCCATTCCCTGGATTGTTCCACTTCACCCTTGATCCTTACCTTATAGTGCTGAGTTTTAATCAAGGTGGCATCAAGTACCATTTTTAAAGTCTTTGATATGACTCAACCTGGGATTGAACCCCGGTCTCCCGGACCATTGGCAAACACTCTACTCATTAGGCCAATGGCTCAGTTTACATATTTAACATTAATTATTTTTAGTTTCAGAATGATTTGTCAGTATAGTTTTATTAGTTTAATGAAATAAACCATCAAGAGTATCCCCGTGTTATATAATGGTTAAAAAGCTAAGCTAGGAGACCAATGTTAATGAATTTGATTATCACTGAGTACCCCATACTTCTGGCCTTGTGCTGAACTTAGCTATTGATTGATTGGTTGATTGATTTTAACAGCATGTCAGCTTATCTAGGGTTATTTTATGCCTAAAGGTTAGGAAATTGCATTCATTCTACATTTATATTTACATTTTTCGTGAAGTTGTTTGTTAAGAGTCTTTTGAACACAGCTAATGATATCAAGTATTCCTATCTAATACAAATAATTTGCATGTATGTTTTCAAGTTATCCTCTCTAATACTTATAATTATATAGTTTAGAGTAATTATTTGTATTTAATAAGAGTCATTTGTTTGCACACAGTTATATAATTTCAAGTAACTAACAATAATCCTTAGTAAACATTTGTAGCTTCAAGTAACTATTCCCAACAGAAATGATTTACTGTTACATGGCATCAAGTATTCATATCAAAATACAAAAGAAGAGATCTATTTTTCCCATAGATACTACCACTCCAGATCAGAGTGGACCTGGGAGTTATAGCAATGCTTCAGATCTACATCTCCATCATATGCAGTTTAGTATCATTCTCAGAACACCTCTTTTTTGTTGGGTTCTTACATTTTTTTCAACTTTTTATCAGATCATACTGACTAAAAATAAACATTCATATAGTTAAATCATGTCTTAAAACACATTTACACAGTATTTATAGCAAATACAACAGACATGTTCACACAAGATAGCTTACAACAAAAATAAATCAGCTCAGATTAAGAGAAATGAAATTATAAAGAAACACACATTCCATTGGATATTTCTATGTAACTGCATAAAACGTATTAGTTTAGACAATAGATATAACTTTCTTTTTGTCATTCCATCCTGAATGTGCCCTGAAAAAAATTAATCGTATAGTTCTTATGTATAATATGTACCTCTAACTTTACAGCTGAAAAATCTGAAAAAATAGTGAGTTTTATAAACTAATAATTACAATAGTGTTGTGGACCAGTAAAAGGTCAGGAAGAAAGACACAAATTTGGGATTACGTGAAACAAGTATATTGAATGAAAGTATAAATACAGTGTAGGTAAAAGACTATTGAACGTCAGTCTGACTGCCAAAGTGTTTGCCTGGAGTTAACTTCAATGAGATGAATATTCTCCCGGTATTCATGGTAATAGGAAGAGTTCATTATAGTCCGTAAGGTAGGTACCATAACAGATATTATAATAGTGCTCTTCCTAAGATATTGAACTGATGAGTTCGAAGCCTTAAAAAAACAATAGATAAATAAATATGGATCACTAAAAAACATTTGTTTTTATATTGGGTTGGTCAGACAATTTGTTGTGTTTTTATTGTTGGTATTGAAACTACAAGAGTTGGAAGAAAAGTTCATAGGCTGACCAAGATGCTCTAATGAAATGTGATCAAATGAGGGCCATTTTTCAACACAATCCTTCTTGCAGCCCACACTTTTTCAACCATTGTGGTAGTGCTTGGATCTCGCTGGTCAAAAATCATCACCAGCAGATATGATGCAATCATATGGATTTTTCAGCCTGTAGTAACTTTTTTTTTAGAAAAAAGCTTGCAACTAAAATTAATAATCCAGACCTTTACAAGGGCTGTTTGATTTTTATTAATGGAGGAGTCTTTATGGATTAGTGGCTAACGTACTGGACTGCGACCTCAAAGTTAGCAAGTTTGAACTCTTGTCACACTATTACATTCACTTTTGGACTAATACCCTTGGGAAAGGCATGAACTCCCTTGACCTCCTAGTTATGGGTTAAATAGTATGACTGCAGTTCTTATACAGATATGGCTTTGGCATTAAATAACCCATGAATGTTGATATGCCATTAAACAAAATACCAAAACCGAATTTTGAATAATTTTTTTTATCAGTGTGCATAAAAAAATTAAATTAATAATCCATGCAAACTTTTTTTTATTAAATAAATACCATCCCTTTCTCAACAACTTCCTAAATCATCATCAACACAGTCAGGACTGATCTTAAATGAATTGGACCAAATGTTCCCAATTGGACCCTGTGTTTTAGGAGGCTCTTTACCTAAGCAAGTCCTGTGCTAGAGTGTAATCTGGAGTGTAATATATATGTTCTCAGTTTGGTCCTGTACTTCCTAAGGTTGGCCCTGCAGACAAACACAATTCAAAATTAAATAAGTAGAATTATACTTACTTACTGGACCATGAAAAGAGAATAAGTATGCTGCTAAAAGAGGAGGGGATCGACTAAGCTAGATGAAACTTCATCATCATCATCATCATGTCATGCCACTAGCACGGATTTCCCTGACTCTCTCTCGCCATTCGTCTCTATCATCCATCACTTTCCACAGGTCTTGAAGACTACATCCTGTGTCCATTCAGAGCCGTTGTAGATAGCTTCTAGCTGGTTGTCCAACACCTGCTCATCCATGTGAAGGAAGCCACAGGAGAATGTCACTTATAAGTACGTCCTTACTCCTCCAGTAGTGTATTGCATGTCTTGTTCATCTGATCTGGATGGTTTTAGAGACGGGAGGTAGGTGGCCGCACAGCTGCTGTTTTGTGGGATGTTGCTTCAAGGATTGGTTCAATATAGTTTATAACATTCTTGTGCAATCACCGTTAAGCTTTTTCTCTATATGCTTAATCAGTGTCCATGTGGTGCATCCATATAGTAGTATGAACTGCCCTATCAGACCTAGACTTATGCCATAACCTGGTTTGGCTCTTGGGGACAACTCATGTAGCCTGTCTTGGGTAGGAATAGTCACAAGGAGCCCATCCCACCCCAGGTCTAGTTTGAGTTCAGTTCACCTTCTTCTTGTCTAATTACCATACCAAGGTTAAAGAGCCAGTCTGTCCTACTATTCACCCATGGCTGGAAGGAGAATGGTTGGATTCATACCTTTCTTAGAGGTATTAGCACAATGTGAAATGCAAACAGCCTTGTTTAGGGTTTGAACTCGGATAGCTGAGACCATTTCCTATGATAATAACCATTACACCATGATCACTTCTAAATTACTCTATACCCACACACACACATGCTTTTATGACACTCTTTTACCAAATGTTTGTGTATGGGTCACACAGGTAAAGAGGGAAATTGTTTTTAATTCTTCTATTTGAATTTATATTGACAATTTAAATCATTTCTTTCTCTTTACTATCCTTCTTCTTCCTACACCATTTCTACCTCCTCCTCCATCATATTTAACATCTCCATGTGTGTGTGTGTATGTATGTATGTCTCTCTCTCTCTTTCTCTCTCTCTCTAAGACTTTGTTGGTCTAAAAAACAGCAGCTGGCACTAACTCTTCATATATGTGTGTGTGTGTGTGTGTGTGTGTGTGTGTGTGTATTTGGGCAGCATTTCTTCATTGACACATATTTGATTGAACATTATAGACATTTTTTGTCTACGTATTTTTTGTTAATCCTTTTGAGTTGCCATATTGATTTTTTGATATCCGGCAGGAATTGGTTAATAAACCTCCCATAATTAATTATTTCCTTAGTACTTTCTACCCAATCTTGAGCCATCATGGGGGGTATTGCAAAAGTGATGTAACTTTTGCAGGTACATTACTACTTTGTAAGAAAGAGCCTTTATACTGGTGCATTGTGTTGTGTTTATTTTTTAAATTTTCTTTCTATAAACAGTGTCAGTAGCTTAAGACATTAAAGTACATTAGCACTGGATTCAAAATTAATTCTATTATGTTTGGGTTGTATATTTCTAATATGTAGCACCTTAAGAATTTGTAGTTTTTGCTTGTTATTTTGTTGTTCTAATATTGTTGTGTTTACAGTAAGACTTTTCCAAAATTCACTTGTTGGGCATGAATGTTTTATTGATGTTGGGCTATGGAACTGATATCAGAAAGATGCATAGTAAGTCTTCTCTGTAAGGTAGTTGAGGTTAAACTGATGTATATATTATTGTTTTCAGAGATGAATCATCAAAAGGACATTTAAATTGATGTATAACATTAGTTTTTTGCAAAACTTTTATCAACAGAGAAGAATTATCATTAATGACTAAGTTGGAGGTTTTAAATTGATTATAGTACATGATAAGTTTTATTTTTTTATTAGGATCAGTGGAGAGTATGTTTCTTTGAATTAAAATTTTTGAAATATTTTTATCTAATTTATAATTGTAGTATATATATATATGAAGATAGAAAAAACAAAATAATCCAAATTTGATGAATTTATTACGAAAGTCATAATAAATTCATCAAATTTGGATTATTTTGTTTTTTCTACTTTCTTCATACTGACAGATTTATTTTTATATTTACTTTCATATATATATATATATATATATATATACAATACTTTTCATGTATAAATAAGATAATAAATCAGGATAAAAACTCACAACACAAAGTTTCACATTGTCAATCCTCTGGTGAGCTAGTATTCAATATATCTAATTAGATGTCTGAGTATCAGAAAGATTTTATAGATTAAAAATGCTTTCAACATTAGATTTTAATCATAATTGTACATGTATATATATATATATATATATATATATATATATATATATATATATATATGTTGAAAAGATAGATTTGTAGTGAATCTGACAGTCTTGAAGAAGTTTGTGAAGATGAAATAAAGTCCAAATGAAATATCACACATCTAAATCTGAGTTAAGTGTTTGATTTATCCAACTTTCGACATATTTCTATCATATATATATATATATATATATATAAATCAGTTCAAGCAAGTATTCATATATAGATTACACCTTCTTCACCTTTCATCTAAACTAATGATGTCCAAGTTGAGGAATTGAAAGTATATCTTTCATACTGTATTCATAGTCTTAAATTATGTTTTAAAACCAAAACAAGTCTTTAAGATGTTTTTCTTCCCACAAACTTACAATAAAACTGCTCCTAAAAGAATTCTCAAGTTGGCAATTACTGTCATGTTTTATTTAAAATCAACTACTTGTATTTTTACGATTATTATTATTTCATTATTGATTATTTTATATGGCAATAATGCAAGAACTGATTAACACCCTGCAAATTTCAACTGTCTCAAATGGCTTTTAAGGAACATTTTAAACTAATTTTTCACTAAATGATCAAAAGTGGAATTTCAAAAATGGATATATTTTTTTAGATTCTTAAGATGTTAGTTGGCAGCTACCAAGTCCAGATAAAATACCTACTCACCAGAGCAATGAACAACTAAAAACCTTTGGTTAAATTAAAACATGACAAAAAACTTTGGTTAAGTTAAAACATGACACAAAACCTTTGGTTAAATCAAAACATGACAAAAAACCTTTGGTTAAATTAAAACATGACAAAAAACCTTTGGTTAAATTAAAACATGACAAAAAAAAAACATTTGGTTAAATTAAAACATGACAAAAATGACAAAATATACTGAAAATTTTATTTTTATTGTTTCATATTTTATCCAGGGTCTAAATAAAATTCCTCTGCAACAAAACTCCTTTGGTTAAATTAAACATGATAAAACCAGAGAGCATGGAGTTAACAACTCCATCCTATAAAAACCTGTATGATACGAAGACCTAAGCACCATCACTGATGTGGCTGTAGCCCTGTGCATCTACAAGGAGTCTACAGGAGATCTTTCTCTATCTCTCTCTTTCTCTCTCACACACACACAACCACAACAATGTTTGTTTGCATCTTCTAGAAAAGTGGTCATCCCATGATAATCCTCTCTCTAATCTGTTATCACCTATGTTATGATATACCAGTTTGCCGTCAACTATTCTAAGCGATCAATGTTAGAAAAATCTGCTATATCCAAATGGTGTCAATAGCCACAACGAGCTAAACAAATAGCCTTACATAGATACAACTAGACTTAAGCTTCGTTATGGGAAGTTAGCTACTGATTCTATCTTATACTACCTGTCATTCTCTTCCTCCTTTTATATTCAGCTGCCAAAAAATAATCTTGAAAATTCTACTTCCTATCTTTTCTTCATAACTAATATTTGTAACAAAATCAATAATCTCTATGAATGGTAAACAAAGAATCTATTAGATGGTTTGGTGGTGTTTTATGGCATATCAACCCATATGGATTATTTAATTCCAAACCCTGTTTATATGTAATTTGTAAGTGCATAGTTTGCAGTTTTAAACACTGTAGCTCATTTGTTTGCACACAGTTAAATTGTTTCAAGTGTTACTATATAAAGCTGATAATCCTTTTCGGTATTAAGTATTTGTTTACACATTGTTAAACTGTTTCAAGTATTGCTATCTCACACTAATAATTTTATTCAATATTAATCATTTGTTTGTGTTGTATAGTCACAATCCAACTATACAAATATACAGATGCAGGGAAATACAAAACACTGACGACTCTCCGTTGTTCAGGTATGAAACGTTTATTAACTTCTTGACTTTAGTTTTTCAACATGAGGAGAGAGAGACACAATTTTTACTATGCTGACTGTACTATCTGACCCAACAAATGCGCTGCGCATCCCGTAGCCCCCAAGATCTCTGTCAGTAAAGATCTGCAGAACTCCATGGTCAGACTTCAACTTCAACTGTCTGCCATTGAGGCAGACAAACCAACTGTCTCCTACATCATCCCCAGTCACCACCACCCCCAGCTGGACTGGCCCGGTCCAGAGTCGAATCTCAACTAACTTCTTTCTTTTTGAAATCACAAAATTCTCAGCCCATCGCTTCCGGGCATGATGTCATTCACACCCTAGTCCCATTTCCTATCTGGGGTTTTTATTATGACATTTGTGATTGTTGTATCCTCTGTGCATGAGCGTGAACTGTACTCAATGTGTGTGCACCTGCACTAGGAGCCGAATAGTTCAAAGCCCAACCAAACCAAATGATGAAATATAATTAGCGAAAAATGATTAATATAAAAAAAATCATTCCATAATTATATTACAATGAAATGGTTTCAATAATTGCAAACATGAATAATTCTATTTAATATTAATCATTCATTTGTATTTATTTAGATTGTTTCAAGTATTGCTATTTAACAATAGTTTGGTTTGGTTTCTTTGTTTAATGGCATATCAACTCTTTGTAGGTTATTTAATGCCAAAGCTCATTCTCCTAGAAGAACAGTAGTGGTACTATTTAACCCATAGCTGGGAGGATAAGGGGGTTCATACCTTTCCCAAGGGTATTTGCCCGAAAGTGAACATAATAGCGCGACTGGAGTACGAACTCGCATACTATAATTCCGCAGTCCATCACTTTAACCATTACACCACGAGGACACCCCCCCTATTTAACAATAGTAATTCTGTTTATTAAGTATTCCTATCTCATGTGACCAATTTGCATACAGCTGTATAGTTTCAAATAACTAATAATAATAATTCTTCTTAAATTATTAAACAATTCTACTTGACCCAGAGATGGTACCCTAACAGGTACTACCACTTAGGGTCAGAGTGGACCTGGAAGTTATGGTAATGAAAGGGTACACCACATTCTCCAAATTTCAGAACTGAAACCTTACCATCAGATGCAGTTTAGTAGAAGCTGTTAAAGTGGGCGTTGCAATGAATGCACAATCCAATATGCATCAGGAAAAGATTGAAGAGAGATGAACATCAGAGTGAAGAAGAAAAATACTTTCTTCATATTGTGAGATAATCCCATCTCTTGGAAAGATTTTTCCTTCAAGCTAAAAGTCATAAATTATCACACTACTCATGTAGAATACTCAAGAACTTGTTCAGAAATGACAAACATATAGTTAAAATCTACACTCAACCCACAGTATAAATATTATGTTATATAATAAAGCTTATATGCGCATATATGCAATAACATTTTCACCCAATCAAAATCAATATAAATAACAACGATTTGAGTCACACTGTTTCACTAGTAGTGATTGCCAAAAATCCCAAGCACTGTTTGCTAAAAATGTAAAAATTGATAATGATTATTATTATGGAATTTGGAACTGAATGTCATTTAAATCAATCATTATTATTAATAATTTATTTTTATATTTTATTTATGATTAAAATAATTTTTATTTTCTTTATTCATTCTTATTAGTAATTTTTATTACTTTTTTTATTTATATTTTATTCATATCTATTTTTTTATCCATCTTTAAATGAAGCTCTAACAGTCATTATTATTTATAGATTTTTTTCATTTTTTTATTTTTATTCAATAGGTTCTATTTTTTTTTTGTTTTGTTTTGTTTTTTTTTTTTTGGCTAAGTCTGGTCGTCTGGCCGAGATTAGGTGATCCGTTATTATCTCAAAATGCCTGAGAAGTTAAGTGTGTATCATTTTCCAGGAGGGATTCTGAGTTGTGCATTGAGAAAGATTGAAATCATCATCATCATCATCATCATCATCATCATCATCATCATCATCATCATCATCAAGAAAAGGTGATGAAAAATTAAGTTTAACCCCATATGTAAAATAAAACAAAAAATAAAATTTGCCATGTTGTTGGGTTGTGCATTGAGAAAGATTGAAATTATCAACATTATCATCATCATCATCATCATGAAAGGGTGATGAAAAATTAAGTTTAACCCCATATGTAAAATAAAACAAAAAATCAAATTTGTCATGTTGTTGGGTTGTGCATTGAGAAAGATTGAAATTATCATCATCATCATCATCATCATCATCATCATCATCAAGAAAGGGTGATGAAAAATTAAGTTTAACCCCATATGTAAAATAAAACAAAAAATGAAATTATAAGAAACCTTTTTTTGAATTACTGATCAAATTTAAGACTCTTATCTTGTCATAGCTTCTGTCTTTTGTCAACTCTTAATACAAATAAATGAAGAGAGGACACATGTTATTATTGATTTATCTTTACTCAGTTATAATATATTTCCCTAATGTATACATATTGCTATAGTCACAAGTTGAACGCAAGCCAACACATTAGTTATTTATTTTCCCTTCTAGGAACCTCTGTCTTTCAAGGTGGGAATAGAAATAATTATATTGTGAGGAGCTATGTATATGAAGCACTGTTGCTGACATATGACTTACTTGTTGCACACCGCAATAATCCAAATAGAAATTACCATTTACGAAACTAACAGCTATTTCTGTTCCTCTTTAGGTGTATTCTGTTTGCAATGAAAATTACACATTCTTTTTTTTTTCTTTTGTTAAATCAAAATTGTAAGAATTACTAGTTATTGTCATTTACTAAGCTGAACAAATTTTGGCCCAAGAGCAGAAGTATGGCGCAATCAGTGAGAATTGAACTTACTAAGCAACTAACACATTAATCAATAGACCACATGAGGTACCTGAAAATTGCTAATTGTTTATCACAAGTATTAATCAAACAAATGCAGCAAGATTTTCTTTCACTCCCATGATTGCTTGCATGAGTTGAACCTGTGTAAAATTTAGTTTAATCAGTATATACAAATACAAAAAAGTTATATTTATATTTGTATATAAAAATACATTTGTGTGTGTGTGTGTGTGTGTGTGTGTGTGTGTGTGTGATACACAAAGAAGAATGAGGGCTTAATATATCTATTCAGTACCAGTATCCAGGGCTAACAGATACATACAAAAAACACAGAACAATAAGTTACAAACAATTAACAAGACATCTTACAAGAAATAGAGCAGGGTCAAAATGCTTTATAGCCAAACGAAGTAAGATCAGTCTGAATATCAATCTGCTTAATATCAATTAATTAAACAACTGTTGAAGTCCTTAATCATAGGCTATTTATGGCTATGAGCCAGGCCATCTAGTAGAATGCTGAAGGGGTGCTAGCTACTCTACAACAGTGTGTGTGTGTGTGTGTGTGTGTGTGTGTGTGTGTGTGTGTGTGTGTGTGAGAGAGAAAGAGAGAAAGTATCTTTATAAAAAAAAAATTCACATGACCTGATTTGGTCATACTTATGTCACATGTCTCAGATAGGAATGATGTGGCAGAACCCATTCCTTTCCAGATTTAGTTTAAATTCAAAGTTTTCCTTCTCCTACAGTGGGTGCCATAAGAAGGTTATCCAGCACACTCTGCCTTACTATTTGCCTTTCCTAGGAGTATTTGTATCATGTGAAATGGGAACAGCCTTGTTCCATATTTGAATTTGGGTAACTGAGTCCACTTCCTACAATGATACCTGTTACATTTTAAGCACCTCCCTTATATTTATACATGCATATACATGTATATACAGTAAGTTTAGTAAATTGGTTGACTGTTGTCAAGAGTGCCCCAAATGCTCCTTTTTCAATAGCTGCTACATCAAGGAATAGGGGAGGGTGCTATTCCTTTACCTGGATTGCTCCTCTTGCTCTTGATCCATACCTTGTAATGCTGAAGGCTAAGCATCAAGTACTATTTTTTTTAGTCTTTGGTATGACTCAACCTGGGATTAAACCCCAGTCTCCCAGACCATTGGCGAACTAAATAGGCTTGCAAACAAATCTGAATTTGTTATTTTAGGTTTTTATTATTTCATATATATATATATTTTTTTTTTTTCCTCATACAACATGTGAAAGCACGTGCGATACCCTAACCTCATCAGCCGCCAACCAGGTTGATAACACAGTTTCGGTAGCTCAAGTATATCAAATTTGTTATTTCATATATGTAGTATATGAAATATATTAGATATAAAGACTTAAAATAATAAATTCAGATTCATTTGCAGACCTATTTATCTTAAAATATTTATTTTTCTCTCATTGGACCAACAATAATAATAATAATGATATATATATATATATATATATATATATATATATATATATATATATATATATATATATATCTATAAACTTTTTATTTTAGCACATATATATTCGTATTTGGTTTCTTTTTTGTTTAATGGCATATCAACCTTTATAGGTTATTTTATGCCAAAGCCATCCTTATAGAAATACAGTAGTGCCCATAACTGGAAGAATAAGGGGATTCACACCTTTCCTAAAGGTATTAATTTAAAAATGAATGTAATAGCATAACAAGTTCAAAATTATTTGCTTACTACAATGTTGCAGGCCAGCACATTAGCCACTATACCAGTGGCACTTCTCTTGTACTTATATATATATAGAGAGAGGGAGAGAGAGAAGTGGGGGAGAGAGATGGTTTGATGGTTTCTTTGTTTAATGACATATCAACCTTTGTAGGTTATTTAATGCCAAAGCCATTCTCCTAAAAGAACAGTAGTGGTACTATTTAACCCATAGCTGGGAGGATAAGGAGGTTCATACCTTTCCCAAGGGTATTTGCCCGAAAGTGAACATAATAGTGTGACTGGAGTTCGAACTTGCTTACTACGATTACGCAGTCCATCGCTTTAACCATTACACCACGAGGACACGCCCGACAGAGAGAGAGAGAGAGAAATACAATTATATAGATTAAATAGATAAATAAAACTACATAAAAGTAATTTCTCTTTTAGTGTTTTGACTTTTTTGAATGTCGAATTAGATAACTTAAGCTTTTCCATCAAAAACAGCTGAAAATAATTTTTGGAAATTAAACAATAGAAAATCTTGAACACTTCTTAATATTCCTAACCTGTCACTGCATTTCACTATCTTTAAAGCAAGAAGCATAGAGATGTGAGTGGTAATTGAACTCACAAATAGTGGTCTGCTTTGCCTAGTGAGCTACCCATTATATTAAATGAATTACTAGTTGTTTATATCATCTGATCTCACAAGTTGTACTTAGTAAACAAATATGTAACAAATGTTCATTCCCTTTCATGATCATTTACACAAGCAGAACAGACAAAATTCTTTCTTATATATTTTGTTTGAAAATATGCAAAGACATGTTAAAACATTATATTTTACTCCTCCTCTTGAAGAATTTGCAAATTTTGTGAAAAATAATGTTAACTTTCTGAAATTTAATTATCATACAATGAGAAACAAAGTCACAGAGACAAAAAAAATGTCATTTTCCTATTACTACAGTGAAACTAATTTTCTGCAACAAGTTCAAAACAAATTGTTTTTACTTTGTTATTTATGTCATTGTTGTCTTCCACAAACAATTTCTCCAACCCAATCCAAACATTCCTTTTCTTTTTGATAAGTTATTACTTTCTTGTAATACTTGACCTACAACTAAAAAATCAATTACAAAAATAATCATTGTCTTCAATTGTTGTTCTTATTTTCATTTATTTTTAATAGATTTTGGATGTCTTAGGCGTGTCATAGTTAATTAGTTATTGAACTATTGACTTTTGCTTTCTGATCGTCTAGGCAGTCAGCTAGACAACAGATGAGAAGCTGGAGGCATTCAACCTAAATAAACAGATATAAAAACATTTATTTGTTCTTTATGGTTAAGAATGAATACAGAAAAATATATTATCCATTGTTTCCCTTGTGTTTAGTTTAGAGAACTCTTCAAATATATTGATCCTTTATTGGCCCTATATATTTTGGAGGTGCTCATAATGTAATGGTTACTGTTGTAAGAAATGGAAACAGCAACTTAAGATCAAAACCCTGGATGAGGCTGTTTGCATTTCACATAGTGCTAATATCCTTGGAGAAATCCTACTATTTTTCCTCTACCTATGAGTAAATAGTAGGGCAGACTAGTCACTTTAATCTTGGTATGGCAAGAGAAGGAAAACTTTGAGTTCAAACCTGTTAAAATCCACTTAACATTGACCTCGTGTTGCATCCAATTTGTAGTGGAGGGGTTGGGTATATATAATTATCACCGTCATCATCAACCATTTTTGGTTCTACTGCAAGCCAAAAGTTTTTCCCAATTCCTTACATGACAACCTTGTTTGTATGAACCTCTGCCAAGTCTTACCAGAAAACTTGATTGTCTTATCTCTTTCTTCTGATGTGTTTATCCTATTATGTTCGTCATTTCTTGGGCACCATATATTAACATTTTGTATTTTCCATTATCCCCTTTTTTGAGATGTATCCTGCTCACTTTCACTTTTCTTGTCTAATAAGTTTTGATATCTTTTACTTTGGTCCACTCTCTGATCTATGGTGATCTCTTTATATATATATATATATATATATATATATATATATAATGTTTGTGTGTGTGTGTGTGTGTGTGTGTGTGTGTGTGTGTGTGTGTGTAAATATATATATATATGTGTGTGTGTGTGTGTGTGTGTGTGTGTACATATATGTATGTACAAGGGTCAGTTGAAAAGTTCATTGGCTGACCAAGATACTCTCATTGAATGAGGTTTATTTTTCAACCTCCTTGCACTTCTTGCATTAGTGTTACAGTGCTTGGATCCCATTGGTCAAAAAACTCATCAAGAGCAGATATGATGTCATCATATGAACTTATCAGCTTACAAACTTTTCAATCCACCCTTATATGTATATATATATATATATATATACCCACACACATGGTAGAAAAACTGTATGCAAATTATTATTATTTGAAACCAAACAAATGATTATTATTACCAAATTGGAATAGTTACTTGAAACCATATAATTGTGTATAAATTATTAGTTTTTAGAATAGTTATTTGAAGCTATGATTTTGTACAAATGATTATTCTCAGTAATTAATTGAAATTATATAATTGTTTGAAAAAATACTGACTTTGGCCTGTAATAGCCCAATGATTGACATGCTGAAAAACCAATCAAAACAAACTATCATAGTAAAATAATGTATAATGCAGTTCTGAACTGAAATTATTTTCAGTACGTTTATATTATGCATTATTCAGACCTATATGTTTGATAAATCCTACATATGATATCATTGGTTATATAAACAGCTAGTTATATTAAAAACTTCAAAAAGTCCAGATGATGAATAATTTTTTGATCTCAAGTCTTGAGTTCAAATTTAAGACCTTGAAGTAACAGAGGTTTCTACTCTAGTTCTTATCTTTTTGATCTTAGATAATCTTGTTGAGTCCCAATGTCTTCAATTTTTTTTTTTTTTAGATTTTATCTCAGAAATCAGGAATTGTTCTTAGAGGACTAGAAAACTTCCACTGTTTCCCAAGCATGACCTTCAGATTTGGTATTCAGTTTGTTTTTTTTTTTCTAGTTCTCCCTCTTTCACTTTTTTTTTTTTTTCACCTGCACGTATTATCATACTCCTTTTGATCTGCTATCTCTTCACATGCTAGATTTGGCCAAATCAAGATCTTTAAAATCTTCTATTATTTATTTATTTTTTAAAGAAACTCCTCAATTTTATTTTTTTTGTTACTTCTTGGCTGCTCATAAGTCCGATTTATCATTAGCTGTTTAGGTAACATTTGATATCATTGATAGAATTTATTAATCAAATATGTGAAAATTCTCATTCACTCTAATAACTATAATGGTTGATCGGTACCCATGGTGTAATGGTTATTGTCGTAGGAAATGGACACGGCGACACAAGTTCAAATTCTGGACGAGACTGATTGCATTTCACATAGCACTAATACCCTTGGGAAAGGTATGAATCCAATTATTCTCTCTCCAGCTATGAGTAAATAGTAGGGCAGACAAGGTTCTTCAGCCTTGGTGAGGCAACGAGTCTAAAAGGAAAACTCTGAATTGAAACCTATTAAACTCCACTTAAAAATTGACCTTGTGTCATATCCTGCCCGAGAGGAGGGGTTGGTAAATATGATATGATAATAGTTGATCAGTAGGGCTTAGAATATACTGACTGTATCCTCTGCAAAGGAGTAAGACCCCCACCGAAAAAAGGGGGTATCTTGAGTATTACCTAGTTCTCTAGCTCTGAAGAATGTGGAGTACTCCTTCATTGCCACTCCCTCTGACCTGGAGTAATTGTATCTGTTAGGGTCCCATCTATGGGTCAAATAGACTTCTTTGAAAATTATTTGTATTAGATAGAAATACTTAATATCATAGAATTGTGTAAATTAATTGTTTACTAAGGATTATTATTAGTTACTTGAAATCAAATAAATGTTTGCAAATAAATGATGCCACAAGCAGGATGTGACACAAGACCAGTTTTTAAGACGCGTGCTGCTGGTTTGAATTTATAGTTTTCCTTCTCCGACAGCTTGTCTTACCAGGGCTAGTGAACCCAATCTTTAGCCTGGTATTATCATTAGTTACCTGAAACCATATGATTGCTTTGAAAAAGTACTGATTTGGTTTGGTTGTTTGGGTTTTATGGCATATCAAACCTTGTAGGTTATTTAATGCCAAATTTTTACAAATAATCAGTTCTATTTCAAACAATTCAGTTGAGTACACAGTTTAATTGTCAAAAACATTTCTATTTCAAGCTATTCAGTTTATTCAAAGTTCTAATTCAGCTAGTATAAGTATAGATTTTATTTACACACAGTTAAATCTTAAAACAGTTTTTTATTAAACAATTCAGTTTAGCATAAGTACAGTTTCAATGTCAAAAACAGTTCCATTTCAAACAATTCAGTTTAGCATAAGCACACAGTTTAAATGTAAGTATTGTTTCAATGTCAAAAACATTTCTATTCTACTTCTAGCTATTCAGTTTAGTCAAACAGTTCTAATTCAAACAAATCAGTTTAGCATAAGTATGCAGTTAGTTCTATTAAACCCAATGATAGGGCCCTATCAGGTGCTACCATTCTTGGCCAAAGTGAACCTGGGAACAATGGCAATGAAGGGGTGCTCTGCATTCCCCCAAGATCCAGCATCAATGGAACCTCACCATCAGATTGTTTAGTATGATATGCAGGACACTTGTTGGAGTGGTGGAGTCTTACCCTCTGCAGAGAAGCAGTCAATGTATTCTACAGCCCCAGCCAACTGGGCAAGAAAAAGTACTGACTTTGGCATTAAATAACCCTACAATCAAACCAAACTACTGTTGTAAAATAGTATAATGCATTTCTGTACTAATATATAGTTATTACTTTCAAATGTAAATGTTGATTTGCTGAGTTAGGTTGGTCCACTATATATATATATATATATATATATATATATATATATATATATATATAGTGTGTGTGTGTGTGTTCTATGCTTTTTGTATATATGTATATATATATATATATATATATATATATACACACAAATCACAGAACACAGTCTTGTAAAAGGTAAAAGAAGAAAAAGAAAAAAGAGAAAGAGAGAAGCAACACCTGAAGAAAATGTATCACAGAATTAAAAAAGGAACAGCAAGCCCATCAGGACATCATCATCATCATGTCGTACCATGGATCTCCCTGACTCTCACCCGCCACCCTTCTTTATCATCCACTGCTTCCGGTAGGTTTTCAAGCACAGAGCTGTTGTATGTAGGTTCTAGCAGGTCATCCTGCCTTTGCTTGTCCATGTGAGGGGGTCCACAGGAGTACATCATGAGTTCATCTCTACTTCTCCAGCAGTGTCCTGCATGTCTGGTTCGTCTAACTTGGATAGTTTTCGTGATAGGTGGTAAGTGGCCATACAGCAGCTGCTTTGTGGGGTGCTGCCTCCAGAACTTGTTTAATATTACTCATAGCATAAGTTGCCTCTAAATAAACCAAAAACGGGCCAAAATCATTAAAGATTCTCTGAAGATAACAAGAAGCTAGAAACATGTGTAAGAACAAAATTAAAAAGAAAAAATATACAAATCTCTGTGAACCTATTCATTTAAAAAAAAAAATTTTTTCTCTCTTTGGACCAACGAAAAAAAAGAAAAACTTATATATATATATATATATATATATATATATATATATATATATATATATATATATTTATATATATATATGAAGGTCACAGTTTTATTGATCAAAATTTATGATTTTTAATTTTTGAGGAAGTGTACAATTAAAATATTTATTGAGCTCTGTAATTCTTGAGAATTAATAATAATTGATTCCCGGTTAACTGAAATGCAAATTGTGTCATGGTTCTAGCAATCAAATACCCAAGTCAACATATTTGTTTTCCAACAAAAGTTGGCTAAAAGCTGAAGGCAAGCACGAACATGAACAAACATGTCTGGTATTAGAATGTTACTGAGTCTTTTTTCTTTTCTTTTTTTTTTTTTATTGTTACACACATTTTTTTTTTAATTCCTTTCACTAGCATACTCAATCACTCATATCACTTACATTGTTTCCCCTTTACCATCTTCAACACAGTTGTTATGTTTAATTCTTGATCTCATCCTCCATCTTTTTTTTGTTTCTTGGGGTTTTTTTGTTTTGGTTTTTTTGTTTTGGTTTTTAATTGTTTTTAACATGACTGATTCAAAATGCTGTCTTTTTAGTTATCTTTAGTACTACTATGGATGAACAGCCTCAGACTAGAAAATAAAATCACCATGATAGCTGAAAGCAATCTGTTTTCTTTCATTCTTCTTGTACTTAAAAAAAAATGTTTTTTCTTCTTTTGATTTTGAGGTCTTTTTATTTTACAAAGGGAGTTAATAGCTGATTGAACGAAAGCACTTAAATACACAGATGTATTTATGTGCACTTACAAGGTTGCTCATCAAATACAGATTTTAAGTTCTGTTTCCAATTAATTCAATTTGTTGCAAATTTCCTTTGAAAAAAATGCAATGAAAATAAACTAATTGTATACTAGAACAAAGGGACTTCTTCAACGAATCTCTCGAATACTTGAAAAATCCACTGCATCTGATGGTGAGGCTCCAGTTCTGGAGAACTGGGGCGTGTGGAGTATGTCTTCATTGCCATTACTCCCAGGTCCACTTTGACCCAGAGTAGCTGTGCCTGTTAGGGTCCATTTAACAATTTGATGTTGAATACGTGAAACCTTATAAATGTGCTAATTATTTGTATTTAATAGGAATACTTGATACCATATAATTGTGAGCAAACAAATAATTATAGGATTTTTAAAAAGTGTGATTGAAATGGAATGTTGAAGATATAACTATGATGCCAAACCTTATAACTGTATAGAAATTATTTGTATCTGATTGGAATACTTGATGCCATATAACTGTGTACAAGCAAAGGTTTATTATAGTCATAAAAATGTATGATTGTAATGAAGATATATTTATAATCATAATCAAAGATTTCCAAATGAATAAGATTTCAGCATTGATAATAAGTTTATACGCTGTTAAACAAATAACAGAAACCAGAAAATCTACAATAAAATAATTTTATAATAACAAAATACACAGATATAATACTTCCAAGGGTGGGGGAACCTTTTCATGTTTAAAGAGCCCATTGAAATTTATTATCTACTAATTCCATTAGCCTAGTGGGTTGAGTGTTTGCTAATCGTCTGAGAGACCAGGGTTCATTTCTCGGTCAAGTCATACCAAAGACTCAAAAAAATGGTACTTGATACCTCCTTGTTTTACACATAGCATTAAAGGTATGAATCAAGGGTAAAGTGGGGCAATCCAGTGCTGTTGGTATGCCTTGAGAATGATGATGATGATGATGATGATGGTTATGATGATAATGAATATCCCATAAATGAGACCTTTTTTTTTTCTCACATCTAATAAATATTTGTACTGAATTATGTATAAAATAATATGGCTAGGCCTCCATCTTAATTATGAAAGAAAAGTTAAATGGTTTTCTCATGAATAATTCTGGTGTGTATTTTGGTAAATTTACACAAAACTTTTTTGAATTATGTGTGAATATTTATCAACAAAGTATGTTAAAAATGAGGGTGAGACACCATGGTATAACGGCTAAAGTGCTGGACTGTGACCTCTTAATAAGCAAGTTTGAACTCCAGTCCTTTCGGACTAATATCCTTGGGAAAGGCATGAAACTCCCAGCTAGGGGTGAAACAGCATAACTGTTATTCTTCTCCAAGGATAGCTTTGGCATTAAATAACCCACAAAGGAGATTGATATACCATTAAACAAAGAAACCAAACAGTTAAAAATGACTGTGAACTTTATTAATACTCACTCAGTTGTCACTTAACCGTGGGTACTTCTCATATGGTGGAGTGAGCAAGGATAGCCTGGTAGAACCCATCCCCCTGCCTAGACTTCAACTTGTTTAAATTCAGTTTTCCTTCTCCTAGACTAGTTGCAAAACCATTATGGTACCCAACCTGCAGTCAGTAATGAACTCTTCCATGACTATTAATAACAGGCTCTGTACTTATTCCTGGCGAACACTTGGCAGTCGGACTGACTTCAAACACTTTGTACATATTTTGTATTATACTTTGTTAATATACTTTGTTCCACGCAAACCCGAGTTGTGTTATTCTTCCAGACCCTTTACTGGTCCACAACAAAAACCAAGGTTAGATATCTCAGTCTGCCCTACTATTTATCAATAGCTAGGAGAAGAATAGTTGGATTCATGTCTTTTCCAAGGGCATTAGTGCTATGTGAAAGGTAAACAGCCTCCTGCAGGATTTGAAACCTAGCAATCAAATCTACTTCCTACAACAATAACTCTTAGGCCATGAGTGCCTTCTTTATGTATAGATTCGTACTTGAACCATTGATTTTTCAACTAAGTATGAAGTGTTTACCTCTTTGAAATGATTGTGTATTTTTTACACTGTATATAATTTTCCGTTGGTTTTCAATAAAACGTAAAGTTTAAAACTCAGTTAGAATTTAACTCATATTCACCTTCCCAGTCAGCTAGGGCTGTAGAATACACTGAGGGGTAAAACCTCCCCCAACAAGTGTCCCAGATGTGACACTAAACAATCTGATCATGAAGTTCTAGTGATGCTTTGGGGAATGTGGAGTAACCCTTCATTGCCCTCGCTTTCAGGTTCACTCTGGCCTGGAGTGGTACCACTTGATAGGGCCCTATCTATAGGTTAAATAGAACTAATCAGCATACTTATGCTAAACTAAATTACTTGAAATAGAACTGTTTTTATATTTAAACTGTGTACTTATGCTAAACTGAATTGTTTGAAATAGAACAGATTTTGACATTGAAACTGTACTTACACTAAACTGAATTGTTCGGATTAGAACTGTTTGACTAAATTGAACAGCTTGAAATAGAAAGTTTTTTGACTATTAAACTGTGTACTTAGATTTAAACGGCATACTTATGCTAAACTGAATTTTTTTTAAATAGAACCATTTTTGACATTGAAACTGTACTTACGTTAAACTGAATTTTTTTTAAATAGAAATGTGTGTAAACAAAATCTATACTAATACTAGATTGAATTGTTTGAATTAGAACTGTTTGACTTAACTGAATAGCTTGAAATGAAATAGAAATGCTTTTGACAATTGAACTGTGTACTTATGCTAAACTGAATTGTTTGAAATAGAACTGATTATTTGTATGAAAAATGGATTTGGCATTAAATAACCTACAAAGGTTGATATACCATAAAACCCAACCAACCAACCTAATATTCACTATTTAAAAAAAAAGAAAAACTTCTTTTAATGACTTTTTTCAGATTGCTTTTTGCCAAAAAGCATTGGTATATCAGGTTTTATGGTGGAGGTGTGAGATTTTGGTTGGTGTTTCAACAAAGCAGAAAGCTGACTTGATGGTTTAGAAGGCCGCATGTTCACCATTTATTTGTCGCTGCCTCCCACCAGACATGACTTGACACAAGGTCAAAAGCCCGAAGGCCGAGGCCGCATGTTCACCACCCTTAGACTTTCAAAGATTTGTAGATATAAGAAAATAAGTTGGGTGTATTGATTTACCATAGAATTATTCATAATTTGAAGCAGTTTCCTAAAACAATAGATTAAACTGTTTTCTATGTAACTTGATTTCACTAAGACATCACAAGTAAATAGAAAATGAAATTGAACGTTTCATGTTTTATGGTTTGTTTGTTTTTTTTGGGGGGGGTCAAATTTGGGGGATCAGAGCTCCTTACATTATCCTGAGAATCAGGAGAGATAGTAGAGTCATTTCCTGTTGCTTTGTTTTGGTTTATTTGTTTAACAGTATATCAACAACTTACAGGTTATTTCATGCCAAGATTTGATTCATTTGTTTACTTTGATTTGGTTTATTTATTTAATGATATATCAACTCTTTATGGGCTATTTAATGCCAAGATTTGATTCATTTGTTTAGTTTGATTTGGTTTATTTATTTAATGACATATCAACTCCTTATGGGCTATTTAATGCCAAGATTTGATTCATTTGTTTAGTTTGATTTGGTTTATCTATTTAATGACATATCAACTCCTTATGGGCTATTTAAGGCCAAGATTTGATTCATTTTCTTGGTTTGATTTGGTTTATTTATTTAATGACATATCAACTCCTTATGGGCTATTTAATGCCAAGATTTGATTCATTTGCTTGGTTTGATTTGTTTTTTTAACAACATATCAACTCCTTATGGGCTATTTAATGCCAAGATTTGATTCATTTGCTTGGTTTGATTTGTTTTTTTAACAACATATCAACTCCTTATGGGTTATTTCATACTGAAATTTCTAAATGTTTAATTACAGTCTTTTTTTTCAACAACTGTATTTATTTGTCTATAATGATTTGTTTGCACACAGTTATATGATATCAAGTATTCCTATCTAAAACAAATAATGTGCACACAGTTATATTGTTCAAGTGTCAACTATTTAATATTAATAATTTTCAAAAAAGATCTATATGATACATTGGTATTCAACCTGTCAGCAGAGTTTAGAATATGGGTTAAATAGTACCACTACTGTTCATCTAGAAGGATTGCTTTGGCATTAAATGACCTACAAAGGTTGATATGCCATTAAACAAAGAAACCAAACCAAACCTAACCTAACCTATCTGTGAGCCAAATAATCTGTTCTATTAGTAGTAATTACTTGAATCCATACAACTGTATGCAAATTATTTGTGTTAGATAAGAATACTTGATATCACTTAATTGTATACAAAAAAGTATACAAAAAATGTAAATATGAATATACAATGAACACATTTTCCTAACCTCTAGGCATAAAATATCCCTACACTGGTTGATATGCCATTAAAATCAATCAATCACTACACCAACCAAACAGATACTATTACTGTGGGTTAGAGTGGACCTGGGAGTAATGGCAATGAAAGAGTGACTCTACATTCCTCAGAGTTCCAAAACTGTAGCCTCACAATCAGATGCAGTGCTATAACTAGGATACTTTTTTTGGGAGGTGGGGTCCTTAACCCTCTGCAGGTGATGCAGTCAGTGTATTTTAAGCTTTGCCAATAGATTTTAAAGTTCTCTGAGACTGGTTGCCTATCATTAGAATGAAATAAAATTGGAATTTAAACTCAATTTGTTGATTCCATTTTGTGTACTGATAACTTTTATACCTACTCACACCTCTAAATAATTAATGAATGTGATTTTTAAAACATAGCATACTACCCATTAATAAGTGAATGTTTTATAAAAAGTTCATTTTTTCTCAATCAAAGATACCTTGCATTTTATTATTTCTATTGAAAAATTTTACTTATTTAATTTACCTATTTATCTACTCCTTGCAATTTTCTCATTTTAGCTCTAGTTGATAGTTTCTCCAGGACTCTTCTTAGTATCCTAGCTGATTTTAGTAGTGTTGTGGTCTGGATGCTATTATTATTTTACTCTTTTGAGAGTTTTTCACACCAATATTAATCGATGTTTCTCACTGGGATCTGAGAGACATCAAGTCTCCAGGACTCTTCTTAGTATCCTAGCTGATTTTAGTAGTGTTGTGGTCTGGATGCTATTATTATTTTACTCTTTTGAGAGTTTTTCACACCAATATTAATCGATGTTTCTCACTGGGATCTGAGAGACATCAAGTCTCCAGGACTCTTCTTAGTATCCGAGCTGATTTTAGTAGTGTTGTGGTCTGGATGCTATTATTATTTTACTCTTTTGAGAGTTTTTCACACCAATATTAATCGATGTTTCTCACTGGGATCTGAGAGACATCAAGTCCCAAGGACTCTTCTTAGTATCCTAGCTGATTTTAGTAGTGTTGTGGTCTGGATGCTATTATTATTTTACTCTTTTGAGAGTTTTTCACACAAATATTAATCGATGTTTCTCACTGGGATCTGAGAGACATCAAGTCCCAAGGACTCTTCTTAGTATCCTAGCTGATTTTAGTAGTGTTGTGGTCTGGATGCTATTATTATTTTACTCTTTTGAGAGTTTTTCACACCAATATTAATCGATGTTTCTCACTGGGATCTGAGAGACATCAAGTCCCAAGGACTCTTCTTAGTATCCTAGCTGATTTTAGTAGTGTTGTGGTCTGGATGCTATTATTATTTTACTCTTTTGAGAGTTTTTCACACCAATATTAATCGATGTTTCTCACTGGGATCTGAGAGACATCAAGTCCCAAGGACTCTTCTTAGTATCCTAGCTGATTTTAGTAGTGTTGTGGTCTGGATGCTATTATTATTTTACTCTTTTGAGAGTTTTTCACACCAATATTAATCGATGTTTCTCACTGGGATCTGAGAGACATCAAGTCCCAAGGACTCTTCTTAGTATCCTAGCTGATTTTAGTAGTGTTGTGGTCTGGATGCTATTATTATTTTACTCTTTTGAGAGTTTTTCACACCAATATTAATCAATGTTTCTCACTGGAGTCTGAAGGATAGCTAGTCTTCTCAGGTCTCCTGTGTTTTCTTTATAACTTTATATCAACACAACGAAACACAAAGGACTCGGTTATCACCATATTTATTACACTACTGATACTTCTACAAGACAAGGGCCATAATCACGTATTTACTGCTAGAAGGTTAGATAACTCAGACTTCAACATCCAGGACTCTTCTCAATATCCTAACTGAAAAAAAAAAAAAAAAAAAAAAACTACCAAGATGTGGACAAAAAGTCCACAATAAATAAAAAATTAATTCTCTGATTTTAGTAATGTTGTGATCTGTGTAATTTTACTTCTTCCTCAAATCTCTCATTTGTCTAGTCTTTTTCCAGGTTTTTGGGTCATTCCAATTGCTCTGGCTATGATTGGTATCACTGTCACTTTCATGTTTCGTAACTTTTTCATCACCAAATCCTGGCCAGAAGACCTGACCTAGTATCAATCAACAAGAAATAAAAATCTTATCGTCTGATGGATTTTGATGTTCCATCAGACCATAGAGTAAAAATGAAAAAAAGTGAAAAGATAAATAAATACCTAGATCTTGCCAGAGAGCTGAAAAAGCTGGGGAATATGAAAGTGACAGTGATACCTATTGTAATTAGTGCTCTTGAAATGATCCACAAAAGCCTGAAAAACACACTAGAGGAACAGGAGATCAAAAGAAGAATCAAGACCTTCCAGACCACAGTACTTTTAAGATCAGCTAGAGTACTTAGGAAAGTCTGGGAGACCCAAGGAGACTTGCTGTCACTCAGACCAGTAAAAACCAGTTAAAATTGGCATGAAAAAATTGCATAAAGTTTTTTTAAAAATCACAAAACAACAACAATGGTAACACCACTGTTCTATTCAGGCTAATGTCTTCATCTTGATTCTTACATTTGTCTTTGTACCGTCTAGTATACTTCAGTTGTCTCATATTCAATAACCTTCAAGGAATTTCAAATCAAACTCTATTCAACACATGGAGAAGATTGTTTTCATTCCACTGTCCATGCTAGAGATAGCTCGTATCAGTTAATTAACTCTGAAGAGCTGACTGATATGGGATATCCCTTAACATGAACAGTGGGATAAGGACAATCTACTTCCATGTATTGAATAAAGGATTTGGTTTAAAATATCCATTAGTTCATCAAATATGATAAATACCTCAAGAACATGACCAAAGTATTGTGACAATAACAATCAAGATGAAAACACTGATAAAAATAGACCAGTCTAATTTCTTTTAAAAGTTTATTTATCTATTTATTTCAATGGTGTGTCAAACCATCTAGGGCTATTTCATGCCTAGAGGTTAGGGAATTGCATTCATTGTATGTTCATATTTACATTTTTTGTTTAGTTATATTTTTAACATGGTCCTATTAAATATGAGTCATTTTGAACAGATCTATTTGACCCAGAGATGGGGCTCTAACAGATATGAGTAGACCTGGGAGTAATGGCAATGCAAACATGACTCCTCATTCTCCAGATCTCCAGAACTAAAGCCTCATCATCATATAACCCAGTTGGTTGATGGGGCTGTTAAATACACCAACTGCATCTTTGCCAAGGGTTAAGACCCCTCACCAACAAGTGTCCTGAATATGATATTAAACTGACACTGACACTGACACTGATGGTGAGGCTCCAGTAATGTTGAAGCTTTGGGGGCTGCAAAGTACTCCTTCATTGCCATTGCTCTCAGGTTCACTCTTACCCAGAATGGTAACACCTGATAGGGTCCTATCTATGGGTCAAATAGAATAAACTGTGTACAAACAAATGACTGATGTTAAATTGTGACTGTTATATAGCAATACTTGAAACGATTTAACTGTGTGCAAAAAAGAGTTCAGGCTGATTTAAGAATGTTATCAACAAAATGTATTTACAAATTATATATGTTTAATGCATATGTATAAACAGGGTTTGGTATTAAATAACCTACAATGGTTGATATGCCATTAAACCCAACCAAACTAATCATCATCAAATGCAGTTTCAATTCATACCAGGGACACCATTATTTTGGGAGAGGAAAAAAATAGGATCTCTAGCAGTCACAGATCTATTTCCTTTCACGAATCAAGGCCCCCGCCAAGTGATTTGGCTATACACTGACCAATCAGGGAAAGAGCGCTTTGATTCCTTCTTCCTCTCTAGAACTATTTTTTCTAGTCCTTTTTGGTAGTCGGCCGACGGTCAGAGAGCACCTAGTTAGCAGTTAAGACAGACCTCTCTCACGTTCTCTGCTATGGAAATTCCACATGGAAACCTTCACTGAAGAACATTTTTGATACTAGCTTCACACACAGAAGGACCAGCCTTGCAGCAGTCACACGAGCTACTTGCTACAGTGATACACACTTCCTACAAACTCAAGGACCAACATACTAACCAGTGACACCAAAAAGAACCCTTTCTCACTCTGACTCTTTTACTTCTGTTAAAATAACAAACCTTTCATTGTTGTATTTCAAAAGAAGTTTTATTTATTTGTGTTGTTAAATAATTTATAGTGTTATGGAAACTAACCATTTAAAACACTAAAGATCTCATACCTCTGCAGAGGATACATTCAGTATATTTTAAGCTCTGCCAACAAGGTATTAATGGTTTATTGTTACGTTGTACTTATATAAAAAAATTTCTCACATAAGTTTATGTATGAAAACCATTGAAAACAAAACAATTTTAAATGTTTGATGTTCTTGAACATACATCAATAAAAATAAAGTGTGTGTTTATTATCTCTTTTTAAGGAAATTAAAATCTGATCTTGATGTAAAATGTACAAGTTTATTTTTATGATAAAGAAGAGTTACTTTCTTGAGAATCTATATAACCTTGTATATAAGGCCCAAGACAAGATTAGTTCTGGTCATGGCACTCAAGCCCTAATTAGGAAAATTAATTATTCTAATTAATTTGCGTTCTAAGAGACACACCTTGGATAGAATAGATTAAGAGATTAGAAGCTGTTTGAATACATTTGTTTATCACTATTGCTTCTTCATTAATGTAACCAATTGTCCAAACATAAATGCTAGGCTGATGTGCTACTTGTGATGTAATATTCAGTAAGCTTGGGTTGCAGACCATTGTTAGTGAGTTCAACTGTAAATAGATGCCTCATACTTCTGGCCTTATGCCAAACTAAGTAAAGCTTAGTAAGTTAAAGGTACCTAGACTGGTTTAATGCTTAGCAGACCATTGTTAGTGAGTTAGATTTTCACTAGGTGACCCATATTTTTTGCCTTAAGCCAAACTAAGCTAAGAATGCTTTCAGTGGTGTAATGGTTAGTAAGCAACCTATCCATAATGTGTTTTATTCCCACTTGGTACTCTATACTTCTGGCTTTGTGCCAAACTAAACTAAGCTTAAGTTATGGCACCTACACTTGTGTAATGTTTACACTAGCTAGGTTAACAGACCATTAAGAGTTTGTTTCTCACTGGGTAAATCATATTTCTAATAATTCATTCCATGTGCCATATTTCTCATATTTCTGTCCATGTGCCAAACTAAGCTAATCTTTGTAAATGACTAAATGTTTGGCTGGCATATATGACACAAAACATAAGCTGATGTTCACATACACACACACACACACACACACACACACACACATATATATATACATGTATATAAGGGTTGTTCAAAAAGTTTTAAGCCTTACCCAAAAAGAATAAAGTAAAGTTGGCGACTGTAGTCAAAGATCCAAAGGCTCCCAAGATGTTGGTGAGGGTGCTACTCCTTCCCCTGGATTGCTCCACTTTACCCTTGATCCATACCTCAAAATGCTGAGTGTTAAGCAAGGAAGGATCAAGTACTATTTTTTGAGTCTTTGGTATGACTTGACCTGGGATTGAACTCTGGTCTCCTGGGCCATTAATTAACACTCTAACCATTATGCCAATGAGCCAGACTATTGGCTGTAACGGAAAGAATAGTTTTGGTAAACGATTTTATTATACACATGTTTTTAAAAATAATATCTAAATTTTGTACCTTTCACAAGCTCTTCATATATATATATATATATATATATATATATATATATATATATATATATATATATATATATGTTTTAAGACTCTTTTATCCCAAGTGTTTGCCTCAAACTCCTACTTGTTTTCAATTCTTGTTTTAATTTGTTCGGGTATAATTTTATGCCTTTTTTTACAGGCCGTCTTTCATGAATATCTAATACTCATTAATTTTCATGGACATATACTTTAGTTACACATGTTTAAGTCATACCATTTTGTTTCTAAACTCTTGAAAAATTCAGGATATGACTTATACATCTATCTATCTATATATCCAGCCCCTCCACCAAAGGCAGGATGTGATACAAGGCCAATTTTTAAACAGAGTTAAACAGGTTTGAATTCAAAGTTTTCTTTTTCCTATACTAGAGACTTATCCAGAGGTAATTATCAAAGAAAATCATATTTATTTAAATATTATAAATCTAAGATGAGAGAGAGTCCCCATGACCGAATGGCTAAGGTGCCAGACTGTGGCCATGAAGTAAGCAAGTTCAAATACCAGGTGCACCATCACTCTCGGTTTAATACCCTTAAGAAAGGGGTTGAACCCCCTTATTACCCCCAGCTATGGGTTAAATAGTACTACTACTGTTTTTTCTACAATCATAACTTTGGCATTAAATAACCTACAAAGGTTGATATGCCATTGACTAAAATAACTGAAACTTAAATCTAAGATGTGTCATTATTAATCCACAGTTCTTGTTCTTCTTTTTTACCATTCTTATTCTTCTATTCTATCTCTCTTATTAATCAACTTATTCTATTCAATTTATTTTAAATGTATTTATAACATTTTATTTTGCAAGAAGTGGTTTACTTTGGGGACATTTTTTTCTACTACATATTTCCACCTGTTCATATTTTGACTTTTATCAGGCAACTTTTTCTGGCATTGAACATGTTCTCGGGCTATGGTGGAATCAATTTGAACAAATTATTCTGAATAACATCCTCAGCCTTAGGATTAGTATATTGATCTGAATAATTAGTCGATTAATTATAATAACTAGATGACCCATGAACTTGTTTAATTCCCATTTTTACATGATGATATTAAAGCTTTTATTTTGGAAGGAATGGAGAATTTTAATTAGGATTTGATAGTTATCTCTATTATATAAAAAAAATTTGAATGCTTGAAAAATGGTGTTCATCAAGAATGCTGAACCTACAAAATTATCAGTTGCAAATTAGACTGGAAATTGTCTTATTCTCTAAATTAGTTATTTAAGAGTATTGCTATAATAAAAATTTGCAATTATTCTTTATATGGTTGCATTTAAATATGTACAAACAATGAGATTTCTAATAGTATAAGGGTCATTCAATAAATTAGGGGAATCTTTTTGAAAAAAAAGTGAAATAAATCTTTTTTTTTCAGGATTTTTTTCCATAAACATAAACTCTGCATTGTTTGGAATTGCTTTAGTGCAAAAATTATTTGAATAGTGTAAAATTATTTGCTTTGAGGCAATTCAAAATAGCTGCAAATTAGACAGATTGCTCCAAACTTGAACAGAGGTCTGTCATTAAATTTTTGGTGGCTGAGAAGTGCAAACCATGTAAAAATTTGAGAAGAATATGTGATGTGTCTAGAAAAGCATGTTTTAGTGAAAAAAATATTTACAAATGGGCTACGTGTTTGCCTGTTCATGATATTAAGGCTTCTATTTAGGAAGTAGAGAAAAATTCTAATTTGCATTGTAAGCAGCTGTCCATGATGTTATTGATGCTTCTATTTCGGAAGGAGTGAAAGATTCAAATTAGTATTTTATAATTATGTTCATGAACTTGGATGTTGAAAAAAAAGATGTTCAGTGTGAATGTAGACCTCATAGAATTATCATTCAATTACAAATTGAACCGAAAACTCCTTTATTCTCTAAGTGAGCAGATCTTAAATGTATTTCTCTAATTGAAATTTTGCTATGATGTGCTGTTTTTGCTGGGTTTATGGTTATATATTTACAAACATAATTGGAGACAGGACTTGATCCCTTCTTGCTTAATACTCAGCGTTATGAGGTGAAGATCAAGGGTAAAGTGGAGAAATCCTGGGAATGTAGTAGTGTCTTTCCCTACACCTTGGTGTAGTAGCTATCAAAAATGGAGCCTTAGAGTCACCCTCGACTAAGGTTGCAAACTTTACTTTTTACTTACAAGCATTTCATGAAAGTCCAGGTGATGCAACCATACATCATTACAGACATGGCTAGAGCTTGGAAAAAGTCCTGTTTTCTTTTATCTGAGAGATCAGATTTCTATAGGGACAGATAGTGAGAGAGAGTCAAGTAAACCCATGCTATCAATACAACTTGATGATGATGATGATGAGGAGGAGGAGGAGGAGGAGGAGGAGGAGGATTTTAGCTTAGAAGATAAGGTAATACTTCAGACATTTCATCCAGGAATCCTATCTTGTCCTCTGTACCATCTATATAAGTGTAGCACAATTCTTTTATATAAGAAAATTGACTGTCAGTCTCTTCTTACTCTTTCTCTACAAATATCAGTCAAATGAAAAAAAGTTATTTATATTTTTTTTCTTTTCTTCATCTCTCATTGTGTTTATTGCTGAAACTGTTTCAATCAACAGTTCATCTAACATCTCTCCGGTGAGTGGTCTAGAAAATTGCTTTCTTCAGTTGCCTTTGGCTGTAGGGTAGGTTTTCATTCATGTTTTTCTTTCTCTTTTTTCTTCTTCTCATCCTTTTATCCTGTTCCTTTTTATTCTATTCTTCATTTCTTTCTTATTTCCTTCCTTTCTTCTTTTTCTTTCTTCACTTTCAGATGTTTTTTTTTATTCCTTCATTATTTCTTTTACTTTACTTTTCTTCATTGCTCCTCATTCTTCACCCATTTTTTTTTTTCCTTTTTACTTCATTTTTTTCCTCTTTATGTACTTGCCTTCCATTATTTCTTTCAACCAAAAAAAGAAAATGGTAGCCATTCCTGTTGAGGAAGAAAAATAAATAATAATTCAAAGACAACAACAGACCAACAACCGTGTCCATACACAAATTAAACAAAAAAGAAAAGAAATATCTATTGTAACTTTTATCTCCAGGAACTGTGCTTCAGACATTGGTAACTTCTCATTTTTTTTTACATTCCATTTAGTTGATATTTTTAAATGATTCTTCAGTATACATTTCTCATTTTACCTGATTTTATGTATCTTATATACAAATTGAGGCCTCTTTAACTTCCCATACAATTATATGACACCTTTTTCAATTATAAAACTATCGTGGATGTTATGGTCTTTTAGGAAAGAAGGAAATGTCAGTTCATTAACTGATAATGTTATAAACACATTTGATTTTGAATGTACACTTCTTTTATTAATGAGATATTTTCAGCTCATACCACCATAAGGAGGATTCATTAAACAAATATGTCAAAATATTCATTCTCACTAATGATTACCTATACTGACTGACACAGCAAATACTGAACTAAAAAGAAGCAGATGTCAAAATTTCTTACTTATGTTAAATGTGTAAACAGATAAAACAAATATAAATTCAGATTCAGATAAATATGAGAGTATTTCAAATGTGTGTATAGATATATAGATTATATATGTAAACAAATCTATATTCGTTGTACGTGTAAATATGATATGTATGTATATAAAGTTAGGATACTGTAGACACTACGGCACTTAGTGACTTTCATTTTTTTGCTATGCGATCATCAAACCAAGTTGTTCTCAAGAGTTGGGTATCCTTTTATATACTGGTATGTGGGGCATGATGAGAAGGGTGATCTAGTTTGCAAGTCATTTTGGGAATGGCAGTCTAGATTAGAAAGTATGGTTATTTATGCAGCTATATTATATCAATTTTGCCATTTGTTAATTCATTTACTCTATCATGTCTAATTTGTAATTTTCTTGAGTTTTATATATATATATATATATATATATATATATATATATATATATATATATTAGATATATATATATTTAATCCATGGAAAATAGTCTGCAACCATGGGTTTCATGGAGTTTTTTGCAAAACAACAATCATCAGGCAGTTAAGAAGATGGAATGAATTGAAAATCGAAAATACCAAAAAATACAGACCTTTATTTATTATTATTATATAATAGCTCTATCCTAGATATTGAGCACTCTACATATTATATTGCACTTGGTTCAACACATACCCACAAAGTGATTTATAAACAAACAACACTCTTACAATATAATATATATATATATATATATATATATATATATATATATATATATTAGGGAGTACCAAAAGTTTTTGGTCTGATAAAAAAAGAATTGATCTAAAGCCATAAAACATACAATACATTTTATATATTCATCCCACTTTGCTATAATGAGCACAGCACATCTCAAGTTAACATATTCAGTAAATTTTTTAAAAGCTCTTACATAATGGTTGGGACAAGAACTCTTCTGCAACTCCTCCTATGTGTGTGCATATGCATATATACATATATGCATGTATGCATGTATGTGTATTCATATATATTTGTGAGTATCCATACACATACACACACACACACACACACACACACACATATATATATATATATATATATAATCTGAGAAAAATAGTTTAAGGATTAGACTATTAAGTAATAATCCTAGGAGTAGGAATATCTAGTCGAGTGCTCAGGGCCAATGACTATCGACTGTAAAATTAATTTCAGATTAAAAATACATCAAAACTCACATGCAGAATGCAAACATTTTTTGTAAAATTGAAAAAAAAAAAGTTTCCAGGGAAAGAAGTAACACCCTCCCCTACACCTCAGTAAAGTAGCTATTGAAAAGGCAGCCTTCAGGTTTCCATTGACTACAGTTGC